>CM070435.1:4082553-4099761 GCA_036324595.1 Champsocephalus gunnari | reverse complement strand
CTAAAAGAATAAGTAAATTCAGATGTGTGAGTTATGTTTTCATATCGAGAGCCGAAGTCCCTCCCTTTCCTCCATGGGACCTTATTTTGGAAAAAGTATGTATTGAAGTCAATAGCCGCTTTCACGCCGCAGGACTTGTCGCACTAAAGTACCACTAAAGTACCGCTAAAGTACCGCTAAAGTACCGCTAAAGTACCGCTAAAGTACCGCTAAAGTACTGCTAAAGTACCGCTAAAGTACTGCTAAAGTACCACTAAAGTACTGCTAAAGTACTGCTAAAGTACCACTAAAGTACTGCTAAAGTACTGCTAAAGTACCACTAAAGTACTGCTAAAGTACTGCTAAAGTACCACGGCACTGAATCCGCCAGGGGGCTAGTGCCAATCGCATTCACACCGCAGTACTTTCCCTGAGGCACGATTACGCTGACGTCACTTCGTCGTCTTCTTCTTCTTCTCTGGGTTTACTGGCAGGCCGCAAAACCACTTCACGGCGAGTACAACAAAAAACGAGAGAAGAAGAACTACACGGGGGAGGGGGTATAAAGCCCACCCGCTGTTTGAGGCGTTTGTCTACTTTCAGACCTGATGGGGTTCAATGAGCTTGTTGTCTTTGTACTCAGGTTATACAGCTTTGGGTTATTGCAGCCAACTAGGGGTTTGACCCACTCGTCGGATGTGGCTTTGTAGCGAGGGAAAAAAATGGCTGCCTAACGAAAGAAATTCAGAGTCTAACGGGGCGTGGTTTGCAATTCGCCCAGCCAATAGAAATAGAATAGAAATTGGCACTCTTTTGTCACCAGGTTCGTACCACCTCTCGAGCAGGGACTAAAGAGTTCCCGGCACTGAGTAGTCCCGGCGGTGTGAACGCGACATTATTGGTACTAACGGAACTAAAGTACCAGGGAAAGTGCTGCGGTGTGAACGCGGCTAATGGAGAGAGAAACGCTATCTTTCCATCCCGTTTGAGTTGTGCCTCGAATTACACACATGATGTTTGTCAATTTAAAAGATAATTTTGCAAGTCATGGACCGGGACTCTGGGATTTGTCGTCGTTCTAGTTCCGTATTTTTCATTTCAACAGTTTTACGACAAACTGACTTTTTTGACGTGGAAATAATTTTTTAAGATCGACAAACATCATGTGTGACCTGCTCCATCGAAATCAGTCGCATCGACCCGAAGACACATTTTGAGTTGTATGCGCTGCTGGAAAGAGGATATTCCTAGCTTTCTGATGATATCATGTTGTTGTTGTTCTCCAAATATTAATCGACATATGTCACATTATATAACGACTGTCACCGAGTCGTCGTTTTGAGAGAAAGGCCTTCAAAGTTTCCTCTTCTCTGGAATCCATCGATCTGATTGGTTGTTAGCAAATTATCAAAATGCTACGGAGGGAAGATATTTTCGTTTGGATTACTGGTCTGGGGGAAGCTCACGAGTGTGTGTGTGTGTGTGTGTGTGTGTGTGTGTGTGTGTGTGTGTGTGTGTGTGTGTGTGTATACGTGTGTGTGTGTTTGTGTATTTATCTTCTGAATTTGTCGAAACAAGTTTAATATTCTGAAAGCCAAGACTTTGTTTATGAAAACAAACCGTAACGGACCCTGCCGTGTTATCTATGATCACTATACTCTTACATTCATAATGTCAGCCGGGGGAGGGGTGGCGGCGCTGCGGAACAGCAGATTGCGAGGGAGAGGTGTCGTCGTCCCTTTACGAGCTTAAAGAATGTATTCATCATGTGATTTTGGAAATAAAAGTTTCATATTCTGAAAACCAAGACTTTGTTTGTTTAAAATCAAACAAAAAATATTTTTTTACGTGAATCCACGTTTATTTTGAAATTAGCCGTTGCGACTTCCGACTGATTTTGATAGAGTGTGTCACAAATGTGTAATTCGTGGCACGATTCAAACGAGATGGAAAGATAATCTTTCTCTCTCCATCGACTTCAATCCATACTTTTTCTGAAATAAGGTCCCGGTCCACCGGAAGGGGAGGGACTCCGCCTCTCTATTGCTCGGTTGTTAGCTTTCACATGTTTTCCTCCCGTGTGAATGGAGGCGAGTTGCAGTATTGCTCCTTCACAAGAGAGAACGAGAAGTGTGCAGCGGGGCGTTTCACTCGTCGATCAATATTTAATTTATCGTTATTGATTTATTCATTGCACGCTTCTTCCATCACATGTCTGAGCGACACAATTTAAAGAAGGAGGAAACCCTGCCCTGATAACTGGAGATTTCGTTTTTGCTTTATGTCCAGAGTTACACATTATCTATCCGTCTCTTCAGAGTTAGTTTAAGGAGGTGTGTATTATTACTAGGGGTGGGAATCACCACGCTCCCCACGATACTATCTTAAGCCACGATACAATAGTATTGCGATTCTACGATATGCAAAGTATTGCGATACGATTTATTTCTCCGCTGACTTTAATTTGCAATATCAATAGTTAATATAATAAAATATCTATACTTGGCGTCCGTGTATCGATACAATATCGCCACGCAAAGTATCGCCGTACTCTGCTGCATCGATTATTTCCCCCACCAGGGACGTGCACAGACATTTGGAGGGGCTATTGCTCTAAACTGGAAAAAGGGCCCGATAAAAATACCTTTCGACTTGTTTTTAATGTGAAAGAAACCGAACGATTTTTACAGCAACTAAATTGAACAGTAATTCACGAGTACTTGCATTCGGTAACTTGATTTTAAAAGTGAAAACCAGGGACATGTTTTGTTTCGCGGTCCATATCTCATCAAAAATATCTAATGTTAGAAACTATTAAAGACACAAAGGGGACAATTCTGTTCTAATGTAGTTTGACCAGACCTTTGTAACTGCTGTGCAGCCATACTGATAAAATAGGGCCTCTAACTAATTACCTTAAATAAACTCACTAATTAATTAAACCCGTTCAATACGCATTATTCTTATCATTCTTTATGAGCGCAGCCAGTAACGGTACGGTATCTAATTACTTATTTATTTAATATTCCATAACTTAATACTAGTAACAGAGATGGTTAAACTAAAGTAGAGATGTGGCAGAAATCCTACACTGAAGCGGGACATTGAACTGTTCACCCGTGAGAGGGCGATCAAGAGAAGAGAGAGAGCGGCGCGTTGAGGGAGTTCACAGATGAGAAGACACAGAAAGACAGAAGCACAATAACAACAAGTAGGCTATATTTAGGTGTTTGTTTGTAAATAACCGACGGTATCAAGAGGAAGCAAAGTCCCCTGGTGTGTCCCTTATACCCTAACTGCCATGAGACAACTCAAAATCAAGTTTCCCGCAGCGAGACGCTTCTACTCGTGGGCTCATCGTGTTGATTCGGCCACAACAGAACAAAGACAAAGAAACTCTCGCTCTCTCCAGAGGGGCAGGTCAGCCAAAAAGGCCAAACGGGCCGTTGCCCGGGCAACATTAACCCGTACACGTCCCTGTCTCCCACCCATGGTATTTCCTGTTGAATAAATGCCAGCTTTACGATAAACCGGTGTTTCCTTGCTGCTCCTTGAAAGAGCCCTCGTCCCTCACACGTGGCATCGTGTAGTCGATGTACTCACAGTACTGGCCCTGCTTCAGCAGCTCGGTGAGACGCACGCCTCTGTTCAGCAGCTGCTGGGTGGTGGCGTCCAGGTCGGATCCGAACTGAGCGAAGGCAGCGACCTCGCGGTACTGAGCCAGCTCCAGCTTCATGGTGCCGGCCACCTGGAGAGCAAGAGGGGTCAAAGGTCAGAATCAGGGACACGGGGTGGGATTACCTTTTTAATGTTGAGCTGCACGTATACTTTAAAGCAGATGTGTCGAATTATTTAAAGGGGCTGTGAGAACATGTCATGTTTAAGAAAGTGTGTAAAGAAAGCGTAACTCGACAGTTGGCTTTTGATTGTGTTCTGGTTTTATGTTTCAGTATTTGTAAGCAACTGACTGAAAGAATATTGCTTTTATTTTACTTCTTAATGGTTATTTCATTTTTTGTTGTTGCTATTTTTTGTAAGAAGGGGAAGGCGTTCTTCTCCCTGCTCCTTTCCACCATGTAAAAGAAAACAACCAGTTTAAGTGTACATGTTTTGTTTTAAAATAACTGCCATGTGTGGAATAAACAATAAATCAATAGGGCAGTCATCGTACCCTAAACTTGCACGATTCTCAATCCTACAAAACAATAAATCCCATGTACTTCAAAAAATACATTTGCATACTTCTTTCCATGTTACAATTCTCTAATATCCATTTTATATTGATGTGGAGACATGGCATTGGGATTTATTCAAGCTTCTCAGCTAAATCTACATTTCACAAGATAACAACTGATAGCCTTATAACAAAGCGTTATATACGAATGTCTTTTTGACTTTACAGAGCTTGAACGCACCATTATTCAGCTCTCCGTTTACCAGCAGCTAACGGCTAATGCTAACCTTTCAGCCGATATTTGTGTTTGCATTTTGTTCGATATTTTTGTGTTGTTTATTTTGTTTTTGTAGCATCATCGGGAGGAAAATAGATCCTTAGATGCATTAAATGTGAGTTCACTGCAACCAAAACTCTTTTTTTGGTATCTCTATGACGACAGGAAAGTTATTGGGTGTGTTTATTAAATATCTGCAACATGTCTTTCTTCAGTATGGATTTCTCGTTGAGAAGGCGTCGCCGCATCGAGCCTGCTGAGCCTCTCGGGACTCAAACTTAACAGGGATTGAGCCGCCACACTGGCATCTCTAGTGATACGATCCGTCAGGTGATCACAGGTCAATCTAATCTGCTTCATGGCTTTGGTCTGAGCAGCAGAATTCTGACTTTCTGAAAATCTGACTTTTTCTCAAAATTCTGTATTTTTTTCACTAAATCTCAAAATCCTGTATTTCTCTCAAAATCAAAACATTCTGTATTTTTCCGCAAAATCTCAAAATTATGTATTTTTTCTCAAAATTATGACTTTCTCCAAATCTAAAAATCCTGACTTCTTTCTCAAAATCTCACACTGGCAATGTTGGCATCTATTTTTGTACCAAATGTTTTGTTCTCATCTCTAGTGATACAATCTGACAGCTGATCCCAGGTAAGTCTCACCTGCTTCATGGCTTTGGTCTGAGCAGCAGATCCGACTCGGGACACGGACAGACCGACGTTGATGGCCGGACGGATTCCTTTGTAGAACAGCTCGGTCTCCAAGAAGATCTGAGAGGCAGAAACAGCTTTGATTACTCAGTGCAGGATTTATCTTGAGACCCCCGAGCCTCGTTTCCATTGCTTCAGACCTTTCCATCACTATTATTATAATACAGTCCCGCCCTCACCTGTCCGTCAGTGATGGAGATGACGTTGGTGGGAATGTAAGCAGACACGTCTCCGGCCTGGGTCTCGATGACGGGCAGTGCTGTGAGCGAGCCGCCGCCGAAGTTATCGTTCATCTTGGCGGCTCTCTCAAGAAGACGGGAATGAAGATAGAAGACGTCTCCTGGGTAAGCTTCGCGACCGGGGGGGCGGCGCAGCAGCAGGGACATCTGACGGTAAGCAACAGCCTGCAGGAAGAAGGAAGGGCGAGGATTTAGTTTCTGTTAAGTCACCGACTGTTTCTCAAAATCTCAACTTTTTCTCAAAATCCCGACTTTTTCTCAAAATCCCGTCTTTTTCTCAAAATCCCGACTTTTTCTCAAAATCCCGTCTTTTTCTCAAAATCCCGTCTTTTTCTCAAAATCCCGACTTTTTCTCAAAATCCCGTCTTTTTCTCAAAATCCCGTCTTTTTCTCAAAATCCCGTCTTTTTCTCAAAATCCCGACTTTTTCTCAAAATCCCGTCTTTTTCTCAAAATCCCGACTTTTTCTCAAAATCCCGTCTTTTTCTCAAAATCCCGTCTTTTTCTCAAAATCCCGTCTTTTTCTCAAAATCCCGTCTTTTTCTCAAAATCCCGTCTTTTTCTCAAAATCCCGACTTTTTCTCAAAATCCCGTCTTTTTCTCAAAATCCCGTCTTTTTCTCAAAATCCCGACTTTTTCTCAAAATCCCAAAAAAAATTTTAAACCACCCCTGGCACTTATACCTGCTTGGACAGATCGTCGTAGATGATGAGGGCGTGTTTCCCGCTGTCTCTGAAGAATTCTCCCATGGAGCACCCGGAGTACGGGGCGAGGTACTGCAGCGGCGCGGCGTCGGAGGCGGTGGCAGACACCACGATGGTGTACTTCATGGCGTCGGCGTCCGTCAGCCTCTTCACCAGCTGAGCCACGGTGGACCTCTTCTGCCCGATGGCCACGTAGATGCAGTAAAGCTTCTTGTTCTCGTCCGTGCCATCGTTGAAACGCTTCTGGTTGATGATCGTGTCCACGGCGATGGCGGTTTTACTGCGACACAAGACAAGTTTATTTATATAGCACTTTTCAACACGAGGCAATTCAAAGTGCTTTAATACTGGTGTGGGTTGAGGGTGCGTGTGTGCGTGTATGTGTACATGTTTTTGGTTTGTTGTTCAATAAGAAAATACCAATTAACATATTGTTGAAAAAAAGCGAAAAACACAAAGATAATAAAACATGAATAACAAAAGGTACGTGAATAAAAGTTACACTCTAATGCTGCGTTCACACCGGACGCCATGCGAATATCCGCTCGAGTTTCACCGCGGCTGCCAGCTGTGTTTACTCGCATCATTCAAATCATTCAAAGCTGGCTCGGGGGCTACAACTAAAACAAGATGAACATATTTGACCGTGATTTAATTCTAACACACGTTTCTAAATGATGCCGGAGTAACAACACACTGATACCGGTTAGTAAAACATGAATTAATGCTTTGAGTCTGCAGACAGACGGCAGGCGAACAACCTTTAAAATGCGTGTTTTCTGAATGGAGATCAGCTAAGCTAACGTTGTATATGCTCCGTCCGTCCACACTCACAACAACGGCCGACAGACCGAAATAAACCAGCGACTGTATTCGCCATGACACAGACAGTCTGTGGTTTGTACCGTACTTGTCGGACTATAAAGCGCACCTGCATATAAGCCGCAGCAGCTAAACTGTCCGTCTGTCTCGCTCTCGTTCTGTCTCTCAGTTCCACTTTCACTTTGGCGCGCTACCTGTCTCACTCTTTTCCGGCCTCCAGCTTTTCCTGCTGGAGCCCGCCGCTTAGAGGTGGCGGGCGCGGACCGGTCCTAGAGCCCGTAGAGTTAAAGGTGGTTAATTTCACCTGTAAAATCCATAGATTTAGGAGGTTCCCTAGTGGCCGTTAGCTGTACAAAGAAAATGGGGGAAAAGTCGCGGCTTATAGTCCGGAAAGTACGGTACTTGTTTAACTGTTGTCTAGTTTCTGAACAGATACGAGGAGCTGTGAGCTCTGAGGGCTAACAGCTAACGGCTGATGTTTTGGTTTTGTGGTTCTACGTCAGGCTGAGATCCTCACTACTGATTGGCTACCGCGGGATCGCGTCAAGGGAATTTGAGCGGTTGTCGCAGCCCCCTCCAATCGCATCAACCGCTTCATGCTGGCCGTCGGGGGGGGAATTCGCGTCTGTCCGTGTCTCTGCATTGACTTTGTAATCGCGCCGCCCCCAAACATCGCATTGCGTCCGGTAGCAGCATAAGATGTGAATAGTTCAATTAAAGGCGGCGGCAAAAAGAAAAGTCTTCAGCCTGGATTTGAAAGTAGTCCGAGTTGCGGCCCTGCAGGTTTCTGGGAGTTTGTTCCAGATATTTGGAAAGACCCCGAACCAAATGCTCACGCCCCTAGGCTTCCCGTGAAATTATACCGTCTTAACTTCTCTATGTACATTGCCTTGTCTTTTATGCTGCTGCAACGCAAACCTTTCCCAAATCTACCTATCGAGTTAAAAAAAGAGTCCTCTTACCCGGTCTGCCTGTCTCCGATGATCAGCTCTCGCTGTCCTCGGCCGATGGGGACCAGACTGTCCACGGCTTTGATGCCCGTCTGCATGGGTTCCCTCACAGAGATACGAGGGATGATGCCCGGGGCCTTCAGACCAACACGCCTGCGGATAGTGGAGCCGAGGGGACCCTGAGGGGGAGGGAGAGGAACTCATCAGAACGAGGCATTACGGCTTATTAATGCAGTATATTGTAAAATACAGGTTTAATGTGACTGTAGTTCCGTCTAATCCAAACATTAATATATCCACAAGTAGCAATGAGCCATCCATCTATCTCTCCATCTATCTCTCCATCCATCCATCCATCCATCCATCTCTCCATCCATCCATCCATCCATCCATCCATCCGTATCTATCCATCCATCCATCCATCCATCCGTATCTATCCATCCATCCATCCATCCATCCATCCGTATCTATCCATCCATCCATCCGTATCTATCCATCCATCTATCCATCCATCCATCCATCCATCCATCCGTATCTATCCATCCATCCGTATCTATCCATCCATCCATCCATCCATCCATCCATCCATCCATCCATCCGTATCTATCCATCCGTATCTATCCATCCATTCGTATCTATCCATCCATCCATCCATCCATCTGTATCCATCCATCCATCCATCTGTATCCATCCATCCATCCATCTGTATCTATCCATCCATCTCTCCATCCATCATTAATGTTTACCTTTCCATCGATAGCGTTTCCCAGAGCATCGACGACGCGCCCCAGCAGCTCCGCGCCCACGGGAACGTCTACAATCGCTCCGGTTCTCTTCACGACGTCGCCCTCTTTGATCAGCTTGTCGTTACCGAACACCACAACTCCAACGTTGTCAGCCTCCAAATTCAGAGACATGCCCTGGAGGAGGAGAAGAAACGAGAAGAAATCCAGATCAAGGCTCTTTGAGGTCGTTCTCTCTCTGATCCTGCTGTGATGCTAAATGTGTGTTGTGTCTTGATATGTGTCCGTTGATGATGCAAGTCAACTTTCAGACCTGATCTGACCATTCAAGTATCATCGCATCGTACCTTCAGACCAGAAGAGAACTCCACCATCTCCTCCGCCTGCACGTTCCTCAGACCGTAGACTCGGGCGATACCGTCCCCGATGGACAGAACTCGGCCGGTCTCTTCCAGGTCGACGCTGTTTTCGGTTCCCAGGATCTTCTCCTCCAAGATGGACGACACCTCGGCGGTGCCTGTGGGAAAAGTGCACTCGTTAACAACTTTGCAATCACTATAAGGCACTAACTAGCACAGGTGGGAAGTAGTGGAGTACAAATACTTTGTTACTGTACTTAAGTACATGTTTCTGGTATCAGTACTTTACTCCACTACTTACTTTTCTGACGACTTTTTACTTTGACTTCTCACATGTTGAACTCAAATACCTGTACTTTCTACTTCTTACATGTTGAACTCAAATACCTGTACTTTCTACTTCTTACATGTTGAACTCAAATACCTGTACTTTCTACTTCTTACATGTTGAACCTAAATACCTGTACTTTCTGCTTCTTACATGTTGAACTCAAATACCTGTACTTTCTACTTCTTACATGTTGAACCCAAATACCTGTACTTTCTACTTCTTACATGTTGAACTCAAATACCTGTACTTTCTACTTCTTACATGTTGAACTCAAATACCTGTACTTTCTACTTCTTACATGTTGAACCTAAATACCTGTACTTTCTACTTCTTACATGTTGAACTCAAATACCTGTACTTTCTACTTCTTACATGTTGAACTCAAATACCTGTACTTTCTACTTCTTACATGTTGAACTCAAATACCTGTACTTTCTACTTCTTACATGTTGAACTCAAATACCTGTACTTTCTACTTCTTACATGTTGAACCTAAATACCTGTACTTTCTACTTCTCACATGTTGAACCCAAATACCTGTACTTTCTACTTCTCACATGTTGAACTCAAATACCTGTACTTTCTACTTCTCACATGTTGAACCCAAATACCTGTACTTTCTACTTCTCTCATGTTGAACTCAAATACCTGTACTTTCTACTTCTTACATGTTGAACTCAAATACCTGTACTTTCTACTTCTTACATGTTGAACCTAAATACCTGTACTTTCTACTTCTTACATGTTGAACTCAAATACCTGTACTTTCTACTTCTCACATGTTGAACTCAAATACCTGTACTTTCTACTTCTTACATGTTGAACTCAAATACCTGTACTTTCTACTTCTCACATGTTGAACTCAAATACCTGTACTTTCTACTTCTCACATGTTGAACTCAAATACCTGTACTTTCTACTTCTCACATGTTGAACTCAAATACCTGTACTTTCTACTTCTTACATGTTGAACCCAAATACCTGTACTTTCTACTTCTCACATGTTGAACTCAAATACCTGTACTTTCTACTTCTCTCATGTTGAACTCAAATACCTGTACTTTCTACTTCTTACATGTTGAACACAAATACCTGTACTTTCTACTTCTCACATGTTGAACCCAAATACCTGTACTTTCTACTTCTTACATGTTGAACTCAAATACCTGTACTTTCTACTTCTCACATGTTGAACTCAAATACCTGTACTTTCTACTTCTTACATGTTGAACTCAAATACCTGTACTTTCTACTTCTCACATGTTGAACTCAAATACCTGTACTTTCTACTTCTTACATGTTGAACTCAAATACCTGTACTTTCTACTTCTTACATGTTGAACTCAAATACCTGTACTTTCTACTTCTCACATGTTGAACTCAAATACCTGTACTTTCTACTTCTCACATGTTGAACTCAAATACCTGTACTTTCTACTTCTACTGTTAAATAGCTATTCAATTAAAAAGGGACAATATATGATTAACACATGGCAACTCACACCAGAATAATCGAGATTTGATTTGCACTACACGTCAGAGGAACAGTGTGTATGTCTTAACTTCGGGGGGATCTCTCACTTAGCAGTAGCTAAAGCAGGTTTATGAAACACTGACCGGTTTTCACCATCCATGGGCGGGTGGTGTGCAGATGGTTGACTCCAACACACGCTGCAGCAACATTCTTGGATACCTTTAAGACAATGGAAACAAGGACAGAAATACATATTATACAAGCGTCACATTTGGAGGAGCCCGTGACCTAAGAATTTCATCGTCGGCATAACTACACTGTAGCTATGTTCGTACGACTACCTAAAGAACCTCGAAACAAATATTCTGTAATGCAGAATTTCAAACCGGGAAATAAACAATATCCAAAATATGCGACACCATCTCGTTTCATCTCACGCTATCGATATAATAACCACGATTCTCCTCGTGCTAATTCAGACTTTTACAAGGATTTTTAAATATTTTGAAGATCAGAACATCATTAAATGTATTTCTTTGTTTTAGAATAAAAAAACAGATGCTTGGGAGTTGATATAAGTCATTTTAACTCCTATCTTTTCATTTTATTGTTGATATTTCATTGTAAAATGCCATTAGCAGCTTAAACCTATGAGCAAATGTCTCTTTCTACAACCTCTTCCAACTTATAAATACATTTCAGGAAGGGCTACAGGTCAAACCGTTTTCAGGGTCACAAGAATGTCCTCTACACTAGATATATATATTAACTATAACAGTATAATAACATCTTAAAGCCACACTAATAAAACACACAACTGTGCAAAATGTAGCCCGACAAGTGCGTTTTCAATAAGTTGGCATGAAAGCTAACCTGACCTCCAAACTATGCGCGTCAGTCCTGCACTTCAGCTTAGTGATATCCATTTAAAATGCATTAACACCTAGTTTAAAGGTGAATTGCATGGTCTAATTACACTTACTAATTAATGCATTATCTCCCTGACAGCTGCTACTTCGTTACGTTTCACCACTGAGCGTAAATAAGCAGAAAAGTACAATATAAGTCACCCTAAATACAAAACTGTGCAAAAGGGTAGCCTGTCTAATGCATTTTCAGTGAAAGTTAGCATGAAAGCTAAACAAGCTAAAGTGGGACAAACCTGACCTCCAAACTACATGCGTCATTCCTGCAACTTAACTTAATCATATCTATTCAAAATGCATTAAAACGTTGTTGTAAAGATTGCTATTGTCTAAATACTGTTACTAATACACGGTATTGTGTTTCTGACAGACACTTAGCGGTGAAGTGAAGGGCCCGGTGTCCTCCAGACCGCCATGACTTTTTACTTTTATCTGAGTCAATTCGGTATTTCTGTAATGCATTAGACACAGATGTTGATATAATAAGAAGTAAGAGATGCTTACAAAGCCAGCCCTTCTTGGCAGGCTGCGGGCCAGAGCCGCTGCGACGCGAACAGTCAGCATGTTGTCCTGAAGTCTGAGCCCCCGGAGAGAGAAGGATGTCGGAGAGGAGCTGCAGACTGGAGAAAGGTCACAGTGAACCGGAAGTACTTGGAATACAAGTCCCCGTCTTTTTCTTTTTTTGTATTCACCTTTTTCTTAAACATTCAGACATAACGGTTTTATTTTGTTCGTTTTTATATTTTGTATTCATCTATTCAATGTCATCATATATTTTAGCTGCATGTGTGACCATTACATTCTAACTATCTATAGTAGAAGTAATCAGATATTGTACCTGAGTAAAAGTAGAAGTACTCAAATCTTGTCCTTGAGTAAAAGGAGAAGTACTCAAATCATGTACTTTAGTAAAAGTAGAAGTACTCAGATCTTGTGCTTGAGTAAAAATAGAAGTACTCAGATCTTGTAGTAAAAGGAGAAGTACTCAGATGTTGTACCTGAGTAAAAGTAGAAGTACTCAGATCTTGTTCTTGAGTAAAAGTAGAAGTACTCAGATCTTGTTCTTGAGTAAAAGTAGAAGTACTCAGATCTTGTACCTGAGTAAAAGTAGAAGTATTCAGATCTTGTACTTGAGTAAAAGTAGAAGTATTCAGATCTTGTACTAGAGTAAAAGTAGAAGTACTTAGATCTTGTTCTTGAGTAAAAATAGAAGTACTCAGATCTTGTAGTAAAAGTAGAAGTACTCAGATCTTGTACCTGAGTAAAAGTAGAAGTACTCAGATCTTGTCCTTGAGTAAAAGTAGAAGTACTCAGATCTTGTGCTTGAGTAAAAGTAGAAGTACTCAGATCTTGTACTTGAGTAAAAGTAGAAGTACTCAGATCTTGTACTTGAGTAAAAGCAGAAGTACTCAGATCTTGTTCTTGAGTAAAAGTAGAAGTACTCAGATCTTGTACTTGAGTAAAAGTAGAAGTACTCAGATCTTGTACTTGAGTAAAAGTAGAAGTACTTAGATCTTGTTCTTGAGTAAAAGTAAAAGTATTCAGATCTTGTACTTGAGTAAAAGTAGAAGTACTCAGATCTTGTTCTTGAGTAAAAGTAGAAGTACTCAGATCTTGTACTAGAGTAAAAGTAGAAGTACTCAGATCTTGTCCTTGAGTAAAAGTAGAAGTACTCAGATCTTGTGCTTGAGTAAAAGTAGAAGTACTCAAATCTTGTCCTTGAGTAAAAGTAGAAGTACTCAGATCTTGTACTTGAGTAAAAGTAGAAGTACTCAAATCATGTACTTTAGTAAAAGTAGAAGTACTCAGATCTTGTCCTTGAATAAAATTAGAAGTACTCAGATATTGTACCTGAGTAAAAGTAGAAGTACTCAGATCTTGTTCTTGAATAAAATTAGAAGTACTCAGATCTTGTACTTGAGTAAAAGTAGGAGTACTCAGATCTTGTACTAGAGTAAAAGTAGAAGTACTCAGATCTTGTGCTTGAGTAAAAGTAGAAGTACTCAAATCATGTACTTGAGTAAAAGTAGAAGTACCAGAGTGTAGGAATACTCTGTTACAGTAAAAGTCCTGCATTCAAAATGTTCCTCAAGTGAAAGTAGAAAGTATTCTCATCTAAATATAGTGAAAGACAGTAAAAGTAGTCGTTGTGCAGATTGGTCCATTTCAGAATAATATATATGATATGTTTTATAATGATTGATCTTTAAAGTGTTCTCAAAGCTGGTAAAGGTGCAGCTAGTCTGAAGTACTTTGTAGACTGCAGGGTAGCTGGTGGAGGAGCAGCTAGTCTGAAGTACTTTGTAGACTGCAGGGTAGCTGGTGGATTTACTCCAGGTGGAACTAAAGTCGGATTTAACACTTGATTATATGTATGTACATGTAGTGGAGTAGAAGTACACCATTTACCTCTGAACTGTAGTGGAGTAGAAGTACACAGTAGCAACGCATCAAATGGAAATACTCAAATAAAGTATGTTGCAATGGAGGAGGAGCTTTGGATAGATTTATATTGCCATAATTACACAGTAGCTAGTGTACAGTGTTGTTATTATACATCCTTACAGTCACACAGTGTACACAATATGACAGAAAAGCATCTTGACCCTTGAGAAAATGAATGTCTGCAGTACCAACACTCGACCCATAGGGGCGCTGTACTCTGAGTCAGGCCCGGAAGTGGCGCATGTATCTTTGTGAAGACGAACGGGAACGGCTGATGGAGACATTTTAAAATAAACACACAGCTAAAGGCTAACTGCTAACAGGGCTCGCGAAGGGGCGAGCGCACTGCGCCAAAACACATTATAATCGTCCCAAGTTCTTACCAGTTATATTATATTTAGCAGTGTGCATTGTTTAATAAATCGTAAATCAACGAGACTACAAAACACCGAAGATGTTGAAAAGTCTGACACTGGGAACAGAAGATTATAACTAAACCGCGGTGAGTTGTAAGCTAAATGCTAACGGTTTGACTGAGATAACGTTAGCCGTTTTATCCTGCTTTCTTCGCCCCTGAGATGCAGCTTCCATTTATAGGATCTCCAGCTGCTGCCCTGCACCCTGCACCTTTCCACATGACTCTCCTTCTGGCCAAGTTCATAGAGTTTAAGGTTATGATCGAGGTTAGCTGATCCCTACGCAGCTAAAAGTAGTGTTAGCTTCAGCTAGCTCCAGATACAACCAGTGGTGTAAAGTGACAGAGGGGATTTACTCAAGCACTGTACTTAAGGTACGATACTGAAAGGCTTGTACTATAATCAGTGCATACTATTGTCTTATTTGTATATGCTCACACGTAGCTTTCATTGCTAAATGATAGCTTATTTTCATTGTGTGTGCAGTTCCTTAAGTCGTAGCATAAAACCTGAGTGATGCATTGTGAAAACTTAATAACAATATGTGTGATCTGCAAAGCTTCCTCATGCTGCCACTGCACAGAGGTTCATTTCTATATAGTGGTGTAAAGTAACTAAGTAGATTTACGCACATACTACACTTAAGTACATTTTGAGGTACTTTCCATGCTTTGCTACCGTGTACTTCTACTCCACTACAGTTCAGAGGTACATGGTGTACTTCTACTCCACTACATATATTTAATACCTTTAGTTACTAAACAGATCTGGATGAATGATGTGAAATATAACGAAGTGTTGAATCAGACTTTAGTTCCACCTGGAGTAAATCCACCAGCTACCCTGCAGTCTACAAAGTACTTCAGACTAGCTGCACCTCCACCAGCTACCCTGCAGTCTACAAAGTACTTCAGACTAGCTGCACCTCCACCAGCTACCCTGCAGTCTACAAAGTACTTCAGACTAGCTGCACCTCCACCAGCTACCCTGCAGTCTACAAAGTACTTCAGACTAGCTGCACCTCCACCAGCTACCCTGCAGTCTACAAAGTACTTCAGACTAGCTGCACCTCCACCAGCTACCCTGCAGTCTACAAAGTACTTCAGACTAGCTGCACCTCCACCAGCTACCCTGCAGTCTACAAAGTACTTCAGACTAGCTGCACCTCCACCAGCTACCCTGCAGTCTACAAAGTACTTCAGACTAGCTGCACCTTCACCAGCTACCCTGCAGTCTACAAAGTACTTCAGACTAGCTGCACCTCCACCAGCTACCCTGCAGTCTACAAAGTACTTCAGACTAGCTGCACCTCCACCAGCTACCCTGCAGTCTACAGAGTACTTCAGACTAGCTGCACCTCCACCAGCTACCCTGCAGTCTACAAAGTACTTCAGACTAGCTGCACCTCCACCAGCTACCCTGCAGTCTACAAAGTACTTCAGACTAGCTGCACCTCCACCAGCTACCCTGCAGTCTACAAAGTACTTCAGACTAGCTGCACCTCCACCAGCTACCCTGCAGTCTACAAAGTACTTCAGACTAGCTGCACCTCCACCAGCTACCCTGCAGTCTACAAAGTACTTCAGACTAGCTGCACCTCCACCAGCTACCCTGCAGTCTACAAAGTACTTCAGACTAGCTGCACCTCCACCAGCTACCCTGCAGTCTACAAAGTACTTCAGACTAGCTGCTCCTTCACCAGCTACCCTGCAGTCTACAAAGTACTTCAGACTAGCTGCAGCTCCACCAGCTACCCTGCAGTCTACAAAGTACTTCAGACTAGCTGCTCCTTCACCAGCTACCCTGCAGTCTACAAAGTACTTCAGACTAGCTGCAGCTCCACCAGCTACCCTGCAGTCTACAAAGTACTTCAGACTAGCTGCACCTCCACCAGCTACCCTGCAGTCTACAAAGTACTTCAGACTAGCTGCTCCTCCACCAGCTACCCTGCAGTCTACAAAGTACTTCAGACTAGCTGCACCTTCACCAGCTACCCTGCAGTCTACAAAGTACTTCAGACTAGCTGCACCTTCACCAGCTACCGTGCAGTCTACAAAGTACTTCAGACTAGCTGCACCTCCACCAGCTCTGAGAACACTTTCATGATCAATCATTATAAAACATATCATATATATTATTCTGAAATGGACCAATCTGCACAACGACTACTTTCACTGTCTTTCACTATATTTAGATGAGAATACTTTCTACTTTCACTTGAGGAACATTTTGAATGCAGGACTTTTACTGTAACAGAGTATTCCTACACTCTGGTACTTCTACTTTTACTCAAGTACAAGATCAGAGTACTTCTACTTTTACTCAAGTACAAGATCTGAGTACTTCTACTTTTACTCAAGTACAAGATCTGAGTACTTCTACTTTCACTCAAGTACAAGATCTGAGTACTTCTACTTTTACTCAAGATCTGAGTACTTCTACTTTTACTCAAGTACAAGATCTGAGTACTTCTACTTTTACTCAAGAACAAGATCTGAGTACTTCTACTTTTACTCAAGTACAAGATCTGAGTACTTCTACTTTTACTCAAGTATAAGATCGGAGTACTTCTACTTTTACTCAAGTACAAGATCTGAGTACTTTTACTTTTACTCAAGTACAAGATCTGAGTACTTCTACTTTTACTCAAGTACTAGACC
>CM070435.1:4049654-4082053 GCA_036324595.1 Champsocephalus gunnari | reverse complement strand
CACCAACACACATTCAGACTAAAGGAACCAGCTGTTTGGGAAATGAGAGAAGTAGAAAGTACAGGTACTTGAGTTCAACATGAGAGAAGTAGAAAGTACAGGTATTTGAGTTCAACATGTGAGAAGTAGAAAGTACAGGTATTTGAGTTCAACATGTAAGAAGTAGAAAGTACAGGTATTTGAGTTCAACATGTGAGAGTAGAAAGTACAGGTATTTGAGTTCAACATGTGAGAAGTAGAAAGTACAGGTATTTGAGTTCAACATGTGAGAAGTAGAAAGTACAGGTATTTGGGTTCAACATGTGAGAAGTAGAAAGTACAGGTATTTGGGTTCAACATGTAAGAAGTAGAAAGTACAGGTATTTGAGTTCAACATGTAAGAAGTAGAAAGTACAGGTATTTGTGTTCAACATGTGAGAAGTAGAAAGTACAGGTATTTGAGTTCAACATGTAAGAAGTAGAAAGTACAGGTATTTGAGTTCAACATGGAAGAAGTAGAAAGTACAGGTATTTGAGTTCAACATGTGAGAAGTAGAAAGTACAGGTATTTGAGTTCAACATGTAAGAAGTAGAAAGTACAGGTATTTGAGTTCAACATGTAAGAAGTAGAAAGTACAGGTATTTGAGTTCAACATGTAAGAAGTAGAAAGTACAGGTATTTGTGTTCAACATGTGAGAAGTAGAAAGTACAGGTATTTGAGTTCAACATGTAAGAAGTAGAAAGTACAGGTATTTGAGTTCAACATGTAAGAAGTAGAAAGTACAGGTAATTGTGTTCAACATGTAAGAAGTAGAAAGTACAGGTATTTGAGTTCAACATGTAAGAAGTAGAAAGTACAGGTATTTGAGTTCAACATGTAAGAAGTAGAAAGTACAGGTATTTGAGTTCAACATGTGAGAAGTAGAAAGTACAGGTATTTGAGTTCAACATGAGAGAAGTAGAAAGTACAGGTATTTGAGTTCAACATGAGAGAAGTAGAAAGTACAAGTATTTGGGTTCAACATGTGAGAAGTAGAAAGTACAGGTATTTGAGTTGAACATGTAAGAAGTAGAAAGTACAGGTATTTGAGTTGAACATGTAGAAGTAGAAAGTACAGGTATTTGAGTTGAACATGTAAGAAGTAGAAAGTACAGGTATTTGAGTTGAACATGTAAGAAGTAGAAAGTACAGGTATTTGAGTTCAACATGTGAGAAGTAGAAAGTACAGGTATTTGGGTTCAACATGTAAGAAGTAGAAAGTACAGGTATTTGAGTTCAACATGTAAGAAGTAGAAAGTACAGGTATTTGAGTTCAACATGTAAGAAGTAGAAAGTACAGGTATTTGAGTTCAACATGTAAGAAGTAGAAAGTACAGGTATTTGAGTTCAACATGTGAGAAGTAGAAAGTACAGGTATTTGAGTTCAACATGTGAGAAGTAGAAAGTACAGGTATTTGAGTTCAACATGTGAGAAGTAGAAAGTACAGGTATTTGGGTTCAACATGTGAGAAGTAGAAAGTACAGGTATTTGGGTTCAACATGTAAGAAGTAGAAAGTACAGGTATTTGAGTTCAACATGTAAGAAGTAGAAAGTACAGGTATTTGTGTTCAACATGTGAGAAGTAGAAAGTACAGGTATTTGAGTTCAACATGTAAGAAGTAGAAAGTACAGGTATTTGAGTTCAACATGGAAGAAGTAGAAAGTACAGGTATTTGAGTTCAACATGTGAGAAGTAGAAAGTACAGGTATTTGAGTTCAACATGTAAGAAGTAGAAAGTACAGGTATTTGAGTTCAACATGTAAGAAGTAGAAAGTACAGGTATTTGAGTTCAACATGTAAGAAGTAGAAAGTACAGGTATTTGTGTTCAACATGTGAGAAGTAGAAAGTACAGGTATTTGAGTTCAACATGTAAGAAGTAGAAAGTACAGGTATTTGAGTTCAACATGTAAGAAGTAGAAAGTACAGGTAATTGTGTTCAACATGTAAGAAGTAGAAAGTACAGGTATTTGAGTTCAACATGTAAGAAGTAGAAAGTACAGGTATTTGAGTTCAACATGTAAGAAGTAGAAAGTACAGGTATTTGAGTTCAACATGTGAGAAGTAGAAAGTACAGGTATTTGAGTTCAACATGAGAGAAGTAGAAAGTACAGGTATTTGAGTTCAACATGAGAGAAGTAGAAAGTACAAGTATTTGGGTTCAACATGTGAGAAGTAGAAAGTACAGGTATTTGAGTTGAACATGTAAGAAGTAGAAAGTACAGGTATTTGAGTTGAACATGTAAGAAGTAGAAAGTACAGGTATTTGAGTTGAACATGTAAGAAGTAGAAAGTACAGGTATTTGAGTTGAACATGTAAGAAGTAGAAAGTACAGGTATTTGAGTTCAACATGTGAGAAGTAGAAAGTACAGGTATTTGGGTTCAACATGTAAGAAGTAGAAAGTACAGGTATTTGAGTTCAACATGTAAGAAGTAGAAAGTACAGGTATTTGAGTTCAACATGTAAGAAGTAGAAAGTACAGGTATTTGAGTTCAACATGTAAGAAGTAGAAAGTACAGGTATTTGAGTTCAACATGTGAGAAGTAGAAAGTACAGGTATTTGAGTTCAACATGTGAGAAGTAGAAAGTACAGGTATTTGAGTTCAACATGTGAGAAGTAGAAAGTACAGGTATTTGAGTTCAACATGTAAGAAGTAGAAAGTACAGGTATGTTAGTTCAACATGTAAGAAGTAGAAAGTACAGGTATTTGTGTTCAACATGAGAGAAGTAGAAAGTACAGGTATTTGTGTTCAACATGTAATAAGTAGAAAGTACAGGTATTTGAGTTCAACATGTGAGAAGTAGAAAGTACAGGTATTTGTGTTCAACATGAGAGAAGTAGAAAGTACAGGTATTTGTGTTCAACATGTGAGAAGTAGAAAGTACAGGTATTTGTGTTCAACATGTAAGAAGTAGAAAGTACAGGTATGTTAGTTCAACATGTAAGAGGTAGAAAGTACAGGTATTTGTGTTCAACATGTGAGAAGTAGAAAGTACAGGTATTTGAGTTCAACATGTGAGAAGTAGAAAGTACAGGTATTTGTGTTCAACATGTAAGAAGTAGAAAGTACAGGTATTTGTGTTCAACATGTAAGAAGTAGAAAGTACAGGTATTTGTGTTCAACATGTGAGAAGTAGAAAGTACAGGTATTTGAGTTCAACATGTAAGAAGTAGAAAGTAAAAAGTCGTCAGAAAAATAAGTCGTGGAGTAAAGTACTGATACCAGAAACCTTAAGTACAGTAACGAAGTATTTGTACTGCACTACTTCCCACCTCTGGTGCTACCTGGTAGGAAAGAGAAAACATCCCCCTTTTAAATGTGTAATGAAAGAACGCCTTGTGAAGAGGAACCGTTAGGTGGTGAATGATGATTATATTCTGTAATACTGTAACATAAAGAGCCCTATTCTGCTTTGTGGGGTTTTTTCCTTTCCCGTAGTGTGCTATATAGATTTTAATGCATTTAAATGGTCTGCAAAGTCAAGAGGACTCTTTAAAGTAGAGACTCTACATACTGATATACACCTGAACATCAGCAGGAGAGGACTCTTTAAAGTAGAGACACTACATACTGATATACACCTGAACATCAGCAGGAGAGGACTCTTTAAAGTAGAGACACTACATACTGATATACACCTGAACATCAGCAGGAGAGGACTCTTTAAAGTAGAGACACTACATACTGATATACACCTGAACATCAGCAGGAGAGGACTCTTTAAAGTAGAGACACTACATACTGATATACACCTGAACATCAGCAGGAGAGGACTCTTTAAAGTAGAGACACTACATACTGATACACACCTGAACATCAGCAGGAGAGGACTCTTTAAAGTAGAGACACTACATACTGATATACACCTGAACATCAGCAGGAGAGGACTCTTTAAAGTAGAGACACTACATACTGATATACACCTGACCATCAGCAGGAGAGGACTCTTTAAAGTAGAGACACTACGTACCGATATACACCTGAACATCAGCAGGAGAGGACTCTTTAAAGTAGAGACACTACATACTGATATACACCTGGACATCAGCCGGAGAGGACTCTTTAAAGTAGAGACACTACATACTGATATACACCTGGACATGCTTATAAAATGAGGATGATAAAATGCCATCATCATTACTCATGAATTGGTTTCTTAAGTACTTTCACATTGATTTAAACTAAGTATTTTCCGTAAGTACTTCTACTTTTGCTTGGTTCCTGCATCAATTATATCCACCGATATAATTTACTTTTTTTTCTACACATGGTAAGAATTAGAATTGCATGCCAACACTTTTGTCCTTCAGTGCAGTTACGATTACAGAAATGTTACTTGAGTATTTCTCTCCGGGGGGATTTCTACTCAACATCAACCAATCTCTCAGCACTACTGGGGGAACGAGGTCACATGTTGTAAAAGTTAAACTGCGTCTCAGACATTCTCGAATAAATACTCTCATTTTTCTAAAGTGGGGAATTCACCTCAAGCGTGAACTCAAGGGTCTAAAGATATTCATGACTTCAGTTGCTGAACATGAGTTCCTGCTCTGCATCATCAGCTTCTCACGTTCAGCACATGTGTGTTGGAGCCAGGGGGAACTGGGAGCAGCAGAAGGAGCCAATGCAAAGACTTTCTGCAGGTCACTCCTTCTCTGCATGGGGCCGTCTGAGGAAGCAGGTTGTGGCCCTCATGCTCCGCCCTCAGTAAGACTCCTCACATCCTCACACACTGTTCAGACCCGGACAGACAGACAGCAGCAGCAGCCGCCATGTCTCACGTCTGAGTCAAGAAGCAGGAAAACGCAGACATACAGAGAAACTGCTGATCTGGGACCAGCTAAAAGGGACAAAATGGGTGTTTGGACAGCCCTGATTCTGGCCTCACATCTGCTGTTAAATCTCAGCCTACGTGTGGAAGCCCAGGCTTTAGGTAAGTTGCAT
This sequence comes from Champsocephalus gunnari, assembly GCA_036324595.1. Lineage (NCBI taxonomy): Eukaryota > Metazoa > Chordata > Actinopteri > Perciformes > Channichthyidae > Champsocephalus > Champsocephalus gunnari. The sequence continues at coordinate 4,077,084 of CM070435.1, read as the reverse complement.
AAATGCTTCTTCGATCATTGATTGGTGATCGCTCCGGATGACAAGTCAAGAATCTTTCTTAAAGGTCGTCCGTTTGAGTTTCAACACACGCACACGGAGGAAGAAGTCTTTGATTTAATTTGCACTTTTTCTTACAACCTGCCTGTGATGTAATCCTCCATGTTGCTTATCTGTCAGATCAGATGTAATGGCTCCACTCCCCTGGGATGTGTCCACACTGTATGAGTTGTGATGCGGATCAAGTCGAGCACCGTGAAAGAGAACATCATATGCAGAGGCACACAAAGGATTAGCCACGGTGGGATACTCGCTGAATAAAATGCTAAATATCCCGTCAGTTCGGGAGATACGAAGCCGTTCATACATATGTTCTGAAGTGAAGCCACCCTGCTTTACAGACAGATCTGTGTGGTTCCCGCGGCGTCAGGAGGCCCCGCTTTCTGGCTCGCATTATCAAGCTCTGTCCCAGCTGGGTCCCACATGGGAGCAATCAGAGGGTCTGGGGGCAACAAAGCACTCGAAGTCACACAAAGTGTATGCACGAGCTCTCCTCCGGTCTCACGCACATCTGTTCAAGGTCACTCGCGTTGGAGCCGCAGCGACATGGAGACACATCGTGCGGTGCTGTGCCGTGATACATGGGATACCTTTACGCAGCCATTCATCTCTGCAAACTCTGCGCTGCGGACGCCTGGTGGTATTTATCAAACAAGTCCAGAGTAATGGATTTCATCATCCATCACTTCCCTCGCTAATGACTCGTTGTACGCGCGACTCGAGCGGAGCGGGAACGATGTATAGCAGCAGTGCGTTGGACAGCAGGAAGCGATATAAACGGCTTTACCTGAAGTTCAAATGAAAGGAATTCAAAAAATCATTTCGTATTCTGGGCACAGAGATAAGACAGGGCCACCCTTCGAATCAGATACGATCCATATTGCTATACAGTGTGAAAGGAGTTGCCTTGAGTGATGAGCCTGCAGAGGACTATCAGCTTTACTTTCAGCTCTTTGTTAAGCATTGCAACATCACTGTTTCCGCGCTTCAGGCATCTGTTGCCAGTGAGAAGCTTTAAAAAGTGACTGTACACTAATCACTTTCCTACAGCCGACAGACGCAGTTATAGTGAACATCGTGAAGCACTTAGAGCACATGTGTCAAACTCGAGGCCCGGGGGCCAAATCAGGGCCGTGGTGGATTTAATTTCGGCCCGCAGGATAATTTCTAATTCCTATCAGATCTGGCCCGCCGGTATATTGCACCTTCCCTCCATCCTGAGGGTCTCCTCCGCTCAGAGCCGGACCCCAAACATTGATGACCTTGCACCCTGATGAGACGCCAAGTGTCTGAGCTAGCATCTCAGAGCAGCACACTGACTTCAAAGGATGCTTCCTTCTGCTCTTTCTCTCAGGGCAACAGGGCATGTTTGGTTTCTCTCTGAGGGAATAGTTTTGTTGAAGCTGTTGTTGGCCTGTGGGGAAATGTACTCATGAGAAGTGACTCTGGAGAAGCTGCAGATAGAGCCGTGAGAAATGAAAGCAGCTGATTATTTAATGTTGTTTTTATAGGCAATAATTTAAGCTTTGTTAGTTCCAGGTTTAATATGTGCAATAAGTTCATTTCAATAAGTTCTGCAATAAACATTGAACCAGTCCGGCCCTCGACTAGCACGCTTTTTTTAATGTTGGCCCGCTGTGTGTTTGAGTTTGACCGCCCTGCTGTAGAGGCTAAAGAGACACGTGTGTCCCTCAGGTGGTGGTGGAGACCAAAAACTGAGCGAAAATGGGGGAGACCCTAAAACTCTAAATAAATGGAAATGTCTCTGTAATTATTGGAGGTTTAATTTAGCAACTGTTTGTCAGCAAGGTGGGCGTGTTGACTTTAAAAATGAAAGATGATCACTCGTTTCTGCTTTCACCAAATGGCAAAAACTAAACTGTTATTTGAGATGTCTTTGATTTGACATCTTGAACTTTAATGGATGTTTGCTCCTGATTGGCAGATGACTTATAAATTAATGTCAACTTCCTGTTGTGATTGGCTGCTGATGATCATTACTGGCTGAGGTTTAATTAAGTACGTCAAGTGATGGGAAGAAACTGAGAAGCAAGAACTGCACAATTGAGTAATTCCATACCTTTCTAATTCTGTTTTACTTCAACTTCGAGGCAAATTTTTACTTTTACTGCACTTCATGTATTTGCTTACTGTAGTGGATTGTCACCTTTCAGATTCAACCAAATACTCTTAAAACATAAAATAGGATGTAGATATTTTTCTCGTTATTGTATTGTAAGTTACGGCCAGATTGTTATTGATCTCCAACAGAAAATGTCCATGCTACCCATCAAGGGATAAGTATCAATAAATAATTATAATCCAATAGTACGATACACGTTATTCTGGAGTGGGCCGTTCTGCATATTGAACACTCACGGAGCGTCCACACTACAGCTTCAAACAAATCTTGGAGCTGGGCGTGTCTGGAGCTTGGGGATTTTATTCAAGCAACGCGACCAACAACCAATCACATGAATCTCCCGCCCCCGACATACAAAGCAAAAACCCCCGGGGATTGTATGGGAGCAATATATATATATATATATATATATATATATATATATATATATATAAACTCCCCAAACAGGCGAAAACCTACCAGTTTCCCCCACTGTCTCTGCCACCTCCCTCCATGCTGGTTCCTCCGGTTTGTATCCCGGTAGGTGAAGAGGGTCTGGTCATACAAAACCGGGTGATTTGCTACGGCGATAGTTAGTTTCTCCTCCGACTTTTTTTGAAATATAGAAATGAACGGCGGGATATCTCTCCCAGCTTAGACGCGGTTTGATTGGCTACGGCTTCAGCTGTCAGATTTTCAGACACGGGATTTGATTGGCTGGCGCTGGCGTCTCCGGCGGAGACGGACCGCTCTGCTATCCACAATTCAGTTCGGCGAAAAAGCGAGGCAACGTGACGTCACCCCATTCAAAGTGAATGGGCAGATTGGAGCTGTCGACGCTGTAGTGTGGACGGGCCGTTAAGCTTTTGGTACTTCTCAATGTTCTGATGGTAATGGTAAAAGTTTAGATTGCAGACCTTTTCGTGTCCTTTATTTACAGGGGTGTGCCTCGATTTTCGATAAAGATCTGAGTACTTTTTCCAGTACTTCTAAACATGAGAGGTATGAGATATATCAACTTGACCGTGTTGGATTTATATTCAGGAGTTAAGAAGAGGACACGACCCAGCAGTGTGGCTTCAGCTGAACCTTATGGAGGTTAATCAGGGCTGAAATGAGGCGTTTGCTCAGGGTCTCTGGGGTGAGAGGACCCTGAGCCCCACAAAGCTCCCAGTCCTCAAGACAGGAGCTCCAACCAGCCGTGTAGGACAGAGTGAATACACAGACTATACAGAAATGCTGTTTGAGAAACCAATGTGAGTTTGGAACAATGCACAATGTAAATCTATTTTAGTAGACCTCAACAATGGAATTATGATCAGTAGAAATGGTCATGTCATGGAGCCTTTAAGAATAAATCTTTCTCCAGTGGTAGAGGAAGTATTCAGACCCTTAACTTAAAGGGGACCTATCATGCAAAATGCACTTCTTGATGTCTTCTCTCCATCACCATGTGTCCCCGGTGTGTCGGGGAACTCACGCAGCGTCAGGAAATAAACCCTCTCTCTTTTCCTCCGTACCCAAATCTCTAAAAACGGGGAACAACGGAGCTGATCCAGATTTGCGTCCGATATGACGTAACATCTGAAATTTGGACCCACGGGCCAATCAGAAACGCTGCTATCAGAAACAATGCCCGACTGCTTTGGACGTAATATGGTCGGTGTTTACATTAGCATCGCTAACACTCAGAGCTAACCTGTACTGGAGAGCATGTGTGTGAAGAAGCAGGAAGTAGAAAGGAACTCACCTTGTGGTATAACCGGCAAGAGAGAAAGCCTTTGAGCTCCAGACTGTTTCAGAGCCTTGATAATCCATGATATGGAGTTTCATCACGGCAGCATTTAGTTTAGACGGTAGCTGCGGGGTCCCCATGAGCTCAGACTCTCCTCTTTAAAGCTTTGTCCCCAAATCAGCACTTTGGAAACAGGAAGTGAAACAGAGGGATATGAGGCGTGGCTAGAATGATCTGTTTGGTGAGTTGAGCAAAACACTTCATAGACATGTTTTTATATATTTTTATATATCTGAGAGCTGTGCTATTGCCTATAAATAGCCTGATAGGTGACCTTTAAAGTAGAGACACTACATACTGATGTACACCTGAACATCAGCAGGAGAGGACTCTTTAAAGTAGAGACACTACATACTGATATACACCTGAACATCAGCAGGAGAGGACTCTTTAAAGTAGAGACACTACATACTGATATGCACCTGAACATCAGCAGGAGAGGACTCTTTAAAGTAGAGACACTACATACTGATATGCACCTGAACATCAGCAGGAGAGGACTCTTTAAAGTAGAGACACTACATACTGATATACACCTGAACATCAGCAGGAGAGGACTCTTTAAAGTAGAGACACTACATACTGATATACACCTGAACATCAGCAGGAGAGGACTCTTTAAAGTAGAGACACTACATACTGATATACACCTGAACATCAGGAGGAGAGGACTCTTTAAAGTAGAGACACTACATACTGATGTACACCTGAACATCAGCAGGAGGACTCTTTAAAGTAGAGACACTACATACTGATATGCACCTGAACATCAGCAGGAGAGGACTCTTTAAAGTAGAGACACTACATACTGATATACACCTGAACATCAGGAGGAGAGGACTCTTTAAAGTAGAGACACTACATACTGATATACACCTGAACATCAGGAGGAGAGGACTCTTTAAAGTAGAGACGCTACATACTGATATACACCTGAACATCAGCAGGAGAGGACTCTTTAAAGTAGAGACACTACATACTGATATACACCTGAACATCAGCAGGAGAGGACTCTTTAAAGTAGAGACACTACATACTGATATGCACCTGAACATCAGCAGGAGAGGACTCTTTAAAGTAGAGACACTACATGCTGATATACACCTGGACATCAGCAGGAGAGGACTCTTTAAAGTAGAGACTCTACATACTGATATACACCTGAACATCAGCAGGAGAGAACTCTTTAAAGTAGAGACACTACATGCTGATATACACCTGAACATCAGCAGGAGAGGACCCTTTAAAGTAGAGACACTACACACTGATATACACCTAAACATCAGCAGGAGAGGACTCTTTAAAGTAGAGACACTACACGCTGATATACACCTGAACATCAGCAGGAGATGACTCTTTAAAGTAGAGACACTACATACTGATATACACATGAACATCAGCAGGAGAGGACTCTTTAAAGTAGAGACACTACACACTGATATACACCTAAACATCAGCAGGAGAGGACTCTTTAAAGTAGAGACACTACATGCTGATATACACCTGAACATCAGCAGGAGATGACTCTTTAAAGTAGAGACACTACATACTGATATACACATGAACATCAGCAGGAGAGGACTCTTTAAAGTAGAGACACTACACACTGATATACACATGAACATCAGCAGGAGAGGACTCTTTAAAGTAGAGACACTACATACTGATATACACCTGAACATCAGCTGGAGAGAACTCTTTAAAGTAGAGACACTACATACTGATATACACCTGAACATCAGCAGGAGAGGACTCTTTAAAGTAGAGACACTAGATACTGATATACACCTGAACATCAGCAGGAGAGGACTCTTTAAAGTAGAGACACTACATACTGATATACACCTGAACATCAGCAGGAGAAGACTGAAGGCCCCCCTGACTGAAGGCCCTCCTGACTGAGGGCCCCCCTGACTGAAGGCCCTGCAGACTGCTTGTGTATTCACGCTGCGTGCAGATGGTGGCGACACATTCCCTGCACATCCTCTCCTGGTCTGCACAGATCCCAAGTCACTTTATTAACGCAGGAGGACTCTCCAGCAGTGAGTGCAGCGTCCCTCTGGCTTTAACTCGGTCAAACCTCCGCCTGTGACAAGAATGGAGGAACTGAGAAACACTTTATCAGCTGAGCAGATTTGGAGAGGACACAAAAAGAAATACATCATGCAACTGACTAGGGGAAATAAATCGGTATCGTCTTCAGCATCAAAATGTACTTAAAGTACAAAAGTACTTATTCTGCACAGTGGCTCATTTCAGAATAATATAAAGTTAAGAAGTATAATCAAATCAATATACTTTAAGTATTACAATTAAAACGTGTTATGCAGAATGGATCTTTTCACAGTATTACATTATTATGGTTGTTATATTATCCTTTTTGTGTTCATAGGGCATTTAAGTGTTGCAGTTTGTCAATGTGGACCAGATTTAGATACTAGAAGTACTGTGTGTGTTTTAGAAGTAAAGTACTGCATTATACAATATCAGCATATGTGTTTTTATAAGTACAAAGTAACTGTGAGCGTTGAATAAAAGTAGGCAATATTTGAACTATAATGTAGTTTTAAATGGAAATAATCAAGTAAAGTACAAATATGTCAAAATAGTAAAGTGTAGTTACTTATATTCCACCACTGGTTTATAAAAAATGTCATTGTGCATATATTATGTAAAAGCATCAGTAGTCAACCAAACGTTGTCTTCCCAATATCAAAGAACTTGATGTGATATATGACTTGTCTCTGTATAACCCGGCATGTAAATGCAGGTTCTCAAAAGATCAACAAACACTGGGTCAACATCATCTCCTCAAGTCGACTCAGGACTGGGTTTGGGTTAGGGCTGTCCCGAATACCATTTTTCGGGCTCCGGATATTCGGTAGTAATCGGCAGCGAACCGCTTCAACGCGTGTATTTTGGTGTATTCACGGCATTCATTTTGTTATTCTACAGTATTGTTGTTTTATAGTTATTAACCCAATTTGTGTTCTTTGACATTTAAAATGATATCGCATTGTGTTTGTTACTTTAGTTGCAGTTGTCTTAAGTGTAATCTCGCTTGGCTTCCTAATTATGGACATGCTTTTATTTTGAAGGAGAGGTAGCGCTGTTGACAGGAAGTTGTTGTTGCTGTGGAAACAACGTGACGGAGATTAACGGAGAAAAGTAATGTCTACATATAAAGACGGAGAAAGTAAACAATAACGTTTATGGTTAAGTGTTAGCACCCCCCCGAACAAGCTCTTACGTTGAGATTGGAGATTTCAATAAATTCAATTTTTTTTTAAAAACGGGAGAAAAAAACGAAAAACGAAATTGAAACCCGAATAGTACTCCAACGAACGAATATTCGGATATTCGGATATTCGAGTACAGCCCTAGTTTGGGTCATAAATATTCATACATCTGATCCTCCATTGCTCATGTGCCTTTCTCCCTTCCCCTCCACAGTGTATGATCTGCTCACCTCACCGGACTGCCTGCCGGACCTTCTGCAGGGCGGCCTGGTGGAGCAGGGCGTGAACGAGGCCTTCATCCTGACCTCCTTCAAGCTTCAGCCCAAAACAGGAACCAGCATCTTCGCCCTGTTCAACCCGCGGGACAACAGCAAGTACTTCGAGTTCACCGTCATGGGGAAGCTCAACCGAGGTAAGACGCTACGAGAGAAGAGGCTTTCTCTGGAGGACATTCTTAAGAGAAACTGATAAATGATTCATGGACAAAGTTTTCTTTGTTATATTTAATAAAGTAATAAAGAAAGTCAATATACAAGTGAAATATCTCATAGGAACGGAGCAACTTCATCCTTAGGCATCTAAAGACCCCCATCATTAAACCTTAAGTCCTTAACCATTTGCCAATCCACCTTTTGCCCTCCTGAAATGTAAATCCTAAACATATGTCTCTGTTAAACACATATAGGATTCAAAATACTATTTAAACGAGTAAAAGGCAATCAGAGAATAAAACATAATCTATACATATTATTTAAATGATTATATGAACATTTGACACAACCCTTTCCTATCATCTAAACCAGGGGTGTCAAACTCAATTTCATCGCGGGCCACATTTGCATAAAGGTTGCACTCAAAGGGCCGGTTGTAACTATATAAATATAAAATAATGTATTATATTACATTATTGCCTCTGAATTGGATTATTATTGGATAGGATAATAATAATTAACTACGTCTGAAAGCAGAAGTCCAGGGCAAATAATTGCAAGTCTCTTCAGTGCGCATGTCACAAAACGAGATGCATTGCGGGACATGTAGTTTATGGGCATATTATATTATAAACGTATTATATTATTTGCAAGCTCTTGCGGGGCCACATAAAATGAAGTCGCGGGCCGGATTTGGCCCCCGGGCCTTGAGTTTGACACCCCTGATCTAAACCAAACAACACGACACTATAAACAAATAAACTAAATCTCTTCCTCTTCCTCTCAGCTGTGTTGCGTTACCTGCGGAGCGACAAGAGGATGACCTCGGTGACCTTCAACAACCTGGTGCTGGCGGACGGCCAACAGCACCGGCTGCTGTTCCACCTGAAGGGCATGCAGCAGGGTCCGGGGGGCGTGGAGCTGCATCTGGACTGCAGGCTGGTGGAGACCATCAGGGACTTACCTGCCGCCTTCCAGGGTTTACCTGCAGAATACGGCACCGTGGACCTGAAGACCATGCAGGCCCGAGACCAGGTGGGCCTTCACTCACAGTAGAGAGTGGTGCAGGAGTGAGTCCTAAACCCAGGAAATAACTCAGCATTTTAGATCTTTATAAGGTCTGAGGTTAATGCAAGCTTACAAGATTTTCATATTTTGTTCTATGAAGCAAAATACTTCAATGAATTTTAAAACAGCGGTTGCTAACAAGTGTCTATAAAGTGGCAAGCCCAACATTAGCCGCCTTTAGCTTAGCGGTGGTGCCGTGAAGTCATGTGACCGTGCTGTAGTTCCTTTATAGCCCAACATTAGCCGCCTTTAGCTTAGCGGTGGTGACGTGAAGTCATGTGACCGTGCTGTAGTTCCTTCATAGCCCAACATTAGCCGCCTTTAGCTTAGCGGTGGTGACGTGAAGTCATGTGACCGTGCTGTAGTTCCTTTATAGCCCAACATTAGCCTTCTTTAGCTTAGCGGTGGTGACGTGAAGTCATGTGACCGTGCTGTAGTTCCTTTATAGCCCAACATTAGCCGCCTTTAGCTTAGCGGTGGTGACGTGAAGTCATGTGACCGTGCTGTAGTTCCTTTATAGCCCAACATTAGCCGCCTTTAGCTTAGCGGTGGTGACGTGAAGTCATGTGACCGTGCTGTAGTTCCTTTATAGCCCAACATTAGCCGCCTTTAGCTTAGCGGTGGTGACGTGAAGTCATGTGACCGTGCTGTAGTTCCTTTATAGCCCAACATTAGCCACCTTTAGCTTAGCGGTGGTGACGTGAAGTCATGTGACCGTGCTGTAGTTCCTTTATAGCCCAACATTAGCCGCCTTTAGCTTAGCGGTGGTGACGTGAAGTCATGTGACCGTGCTGTAGTTCCTTTATAGCCCAACATTAGCCTCCTTTAGCTTAGCGGTGGTAACGTGAAGTCATGTGACCGTGCTGTAGTTCCTTTATAGCCCAACATTAGCCACCTTTAGCTTAGCGGTGGTGACGTGAAGTCATGTGACCGTGCTGTAGTTCCTTTATAGCCCAACATTAGCCACCTTTAGCTTAGCGGTGGTAACGTGAAGTCATGTGACCGTGCTGTAGTTCCTTTATAGCCCAACATTAGCCACCTTTAGCTTAGCGGTGGTGACGTGAAGTCATGTGACCGTGCTGTAGTTCCTTTATAGCCCAACATTAGCCACCTTTAGCTTAGCGGTGGCGTTGTGAAGTCATGTGACCGTGCTGTAGTTCCTTTATAGCCCAACATTAGCCACCTTTAGCTTAGCGGTGGTGACGTGAAGTCATGTGACCGTGCTGTAGTTCCTTTATAGCCCAACATTAGCCGCCTTTAGCTTAGCGGTGGTGACGTGAAGTCATGTGACCGTGCTGTAGTTCCTTTATAGCCCAACATTAGCCACCTTTAGCTTAGCGGTGGTGACGTGAAGTCATGTGACCGTGCTGTAGTTCCTTTATAGCCCAACATTAGCCACCTTTAGCTTAGCGGTGGTGACGTGAAGTCATGTGACCGTGCTGTAGTTCCTTTATAGCCCAACATTAGCCACCTTTAGCTTAGCGGTGGTAACGTGAAGTCATGTGACCGTGCTGTAGTTCCTTTATAGCCCAACATTAGCCACCTTTAGCTTAGCGGTGGTGACGTGAAGTCATGTGACCGTGCTGTAGTTCCTTTATAGCCCAACATTAGCCGCCTTTAGCTTAGCGGTGGTGACGTGAAGTCATGTGACCGTGCTGTAGTTCCTTTATAGCCCAACATTAGCCACCTTTAGCTTAGCGGTGGTAACGTGAAGTCATGTGACCGTGCTGTAGTTCCTTTATAGCCCAACATTAGCCTCCTTTAGCTTAGCGGTGGTAACGTGAAGTCATGTGACCGTGCTGTAGTTCCTTTATAGCCCAACATTAGCCACCTTTAGCTTAGCGGTGGTGACGTGAAGTCATGTGACCGTGCTGTAGTTCCTTTATAGCCCAACATTAGCCACCTTTAGCTTAGCGGTGGTGACGTGAAGTCATGTGACCGTGCTGTAGTTCCTTTATAGCCCAACATTAGCCTCCTTTAGCTTAGCGGTGGTAACGTGAAGTCATGTGACCGTGCTGTAGTTCCTTTATAGCCCAACATTAGCCACCTTTAGCTTAGCGGTGGTGACGTGAAGTCATGTGACCGTGCTGTAGTTCCTTTATAGCCCAACATTAGCCACCTTTAGCTTAGCGGTGGTGACGTGAAGTCATGTGACCGTGCTGTAGTTCCTTTATAGCCCAACATTAGCCTCCTTTAGCTTAGCGGTGGTCACGTGAAATCATGTGTAACGTGAAAAAATACATCCATGCACCACTCTATTTCCATACAATAATGGAAATCTTTCCGTCCCATAAATGGATCCAAATTGGCTGAGCTGTCCTCTTTGTGTTGTTTTATTCCAACAGGAGAGTTTAGACGAGCTCAAGCTGGTGGTCGGGGACACGTTTGAGAACGTTGCTTCAATACAAGACTGCCATTTCCAACAAAAAGACTCCGTCCAAACTCTGGGTAAGAAGTCTATAGAGAAAGCAGAGTGTGTTCTCAGTTTGTCCCTTGAGAACAGGCTCAGAAACCCCCTCTCACCTGTCTTCAGTTTCACAAAGTAAACGGTGCCTTTCTCTCAGGGGTCAACACGAAGCAGCTGTCCAACCAAATGCTGGACCTAACGAAGGTGATAAATGAGCTGAAAGACGTCCTCATTCAGCAGGTGAGTTACACCAACAGCCCCACTGAGACCACTTCCTCCCTGCGTCCCCGACAGTTTTACTGCATACAGACTTATTTATGCTTCACCTTTTCACAGGTCAAAGAGACTTCATTCCTCAGAAACACCATCTCGGAGTGTCAGGCCTGCGGTAAGACAACTTCTATTAAACAGCAGTTTCTTTAACAAACAAAATATCAGATGACGATGGTTTGAATGTGTTAGAAAAATATCCCTCGTCCCCGGCTTGATCTTCAGCCTCAGGATCCGTGTATCTGTGATCCTCTCCAGAAGGGAAGGAGTCATCACATACAGAGCATCAGCTAGTTCCTGAGCAGTGTCCTTCACATGCTGATATCCAAGAGAGGGAGTTACACAGTCACAAGATGGAGGAACAGAAAGCAGTCTCAAAGTTCACTTCAGATTAGCTCCACGTCAGAAATGAGCATGCTTGATGTCTCTCTCCATAGAGGCTGAGTCATCATGTTCATCACATAGCTATCATCTGCCTCAAACAGTCCTGATGCTCTTCCAGGTCATCTCACATCCTGTCATGTTCACAGCTACAGTTGGGATACCTCTGTGAGCATGCTACTCTCATGTTGGAAGAGGACGCTCAGTATTTTCACAACAAAATGTGTTTTGTTGTCTTTGCTTCAAAGGTCTGGGCGGGACTGAGGTGGTGAAACCCAGGTGTGGTGCAGGTGTGTGTTTCCGTGATGTACGGTGCATAGAGACGGCCGACGGTGTGGAGTGCGGGCCGTGTCCAGACGGATACACCGGGGACGGATTCAACTGTGACGATGTGGACGAGGTAAGGCTCAGAGTGTGTGTGTGTGTGTGTGTGTGTGTGTGTGTGTGTGTGTGTGTGTGTGTGTGTGTGTATGTGTGTGTCATATTGTGCTAAATCTGGCGGCACCAACACCCGGTCTGCCACATGTGGAAGCCCCTCTTTAGTTTCTCACCTGCTGAGCCCAGAGTGAAATGCTTTCGTGTGCACAGACGAGAGGGGGGCAGGAGTACGAGCACCCTTGACTAAGTTAGAGTGGGGGTGCCAGACCAGCAGCTGCACCACCACCTGGTCTGCTGAACGCGGGTTGTAGAGAAACCGTCCAGATCTTGACACCAGGATTGTCTAAAAGAAAAAGAACATTGTGTGAGAGAGGCACCGATACAATAACACATTTCATTCAATGGCACCTTACAAATGAATAAAATACGAGTGGCATTACGATACACGATAAACCACAGAGGGAAATTGCATTCTGAGGAGCCATTCAAGGGAACTAGTTATTCGTTAGGCTTGATTTGAAATAACAGTGTCTGACTATATCATATATGTGATATCAGTACTTTTACTATGTGTTAGGTATTTTGTATTCGTGGTTATCAAGTATCAGACACTTTAACAATAGTACTATACTGACGCCACACATCTTATCCTTTCACCGTGTAGTCTGTCGGAATAAAACGTAAAAACACTGAAGTGTATTCCAATACGAAAAATGTAAATAATTAAACGATAAGTTGTCCACCGTAACTATGGCAACACCGGCGGGTCTAAACCTTTACAGTCTAAACCAGTGGTTCTCAAATGGAGGTACACGGACCCCTAGGGGTACGTTGGAGTACTGCAGGGGGTACGTGAGATTTATTTTTATGTTAATGTCGAAAAAAAAATACAAATGTTAGGAAATGTAAGGAAGTTTGAGCAGTGTGGGTTTTATATTAACAGAGTTACATATATTTCAAAACGCGAAGTATAACTGCAGTGGCCTTCCTGTCACTGAGACAAAGGTCCTCAGTGAAGCTCGAGCCCAATCACTGTTCTAAACCAGTGCTTCTCAAAGTGTGGTCCGTGAGCGCCCCCTAGTGGTCCGTGAGTATATTGGTAACATTTCACATTTTAAATTAATTAAAGTTTTTCGCACTCTCGCGGGAATATCTCCGCAATTGAGCGAGCTTAAGTTTCACTTTCGATTGCATGATAAAGCCCAGATAAGCACCTTCATCACACATGTTGCCACTTGTTTGTACCATTTTCAGGCAATTTGTAAAAAACGATGTTTTTGGACATTTGTGGAGTTAGGTGGTCCGCGAGTGTTTTTTTATTCGTTAAGTGGTCCTTGGTATGAAAAGGTTTGAGAAACACTGATCTAAACTAATCATTTTAAAACATAGAGGGGACTTGTCCCACCCTCAAATAATGGCTATTTTTAGGATACGATTGTAAAGTTGGCTGACAATGAATCTTATGAACTGTTAATCCTAGCGCTTAGCAACAAGCAGTATATTCAAATTCTTATTTTGGATTCAAACGACATTGTAAAAGGCACTCAAGATCTCCACCGAGGCCATGCCCCGTCCAACATTAATATTAAAAACACGTGTGTGTATCTACCCTGTGATTCAGATCTGCTTCAAACTGTAATGGGTCATTCCTCGGCCCACTCTACACCTTTCCCCCAGGTGTCCTTACGACCAGCCCGAAGCCTTTCTGTAATCCGGCTGACAAACAAACCGACACCAGAGCATAACCTTCTAGTAGCAGCTTGTTATTCTCCCCCTGACCTCTGTGTTAGCTTAAAGGTCAGGAGCAGAGGGCGTCCAGCACCCTCTTCCCATTGTCCAATCCAGTTTGAGGACTAGAGAATTAGCCGTCCAATAGGAGCGTTGGTAAAGTGCAAATATCTTTGTAACCACATGACGTCACTGTCGGTCTGAGGCCGTCTGCAAAATGTGTTCCTATTTCCACACAGAAGCTGCCACGGTAGACAAACTACTTTTTCTATATTAAAGTATTTTGCCTCTAAAACAAGCGTTGGCAGCAGAGAGGTGACAAGACACGAGGTGAGACACCGGGAACACAACTTCACAGGAGCTGCAGCAACGGGGAAAAGTTAAAGTTCGGAAATGACGTCAAAGTCTGTTAATTAGGAAGTACAGGACGGTGTGTGTGTGTGTCTGTGTGTGTGTCTGTCTGTCTGTCTGGGGGTGTGTCTGTGTGTGTCTGTCTGGGGGTGTGTCTGTGTCTGTCTGTCTGTCTGTCTGTCTGTCTGTCTGTCTGTCTCGGTGTGTGTCTGTCTGTCTGTCCGTGTCTGTCTGTCTGTCTGTCTGCGTGTCTGTGTCTGTGTCTGTGTCTGTGTGTGTGTGTGTGTGTGTGTGTGTGTGTGTGTGTGTGTGTGTGTGTGTGTGTGTGTGTGTGTGTGTGTGTGTGTGTTCTCCTCTTTGCTCTCATCCCTCTTCATAAGGCCTGACCCCTTCAGCATTATGTATTTTGCATGAGTCAAAGTGTCATCAGACTTAAAAGCTTTTTTCGGTGAGCAGCCCTGAGAGACACACGGATAACAGTCCTCGTGTCCTCCTTCCTTCCTTCCTTCCTTCCTTCCTGCAGTGCCAGTTTAACCCCTGCTTCCCTGGAGTGAAGTGTGTGAACACCGCCCCGGGGTTCAGATGTGACGCGTGTCCCCTGGGATACTCCGGCCTGGCGATCGAGGGTGTGGGCGTCATATATGCACAGACCAACAAGCAGGTAAAACACTGGATCAAGTATGGAGGGTCCTACCGACTTTCAAACCCCTAGGTTTCGTGCTGTAACTCAGAACACACCCAGCTTCAACATCTGACTTTATTTGGATCTTAGCGACACGCCTGAAAGGTTTAGAGCAGGGGAGGGCGACGTACAGAGAAACATACGAAGGGCTGGGCCGCTCACGAGAAGTATATCGCCTATAAGTTCAGTTATAAGTTAGCAAAATCAATCCAAAGTAGGTACATGATGCTCGTGCGTGTCGGCAGCTCAGCCCTTAAAACAGATTGATTATAATAAGGGGAAATAGGAAGGGTGTACTTCAAGCTTGATAGCTAAATAAGTCATTGATCTTATTAACACATGAATACTACCGTGTAATATATGTTTACATTTATATTTAAGAAGTACAATATTGGTAGTAGCTGCAGCTATAAAGACAGTGTATGGAAAAATGCTATAAAATACTTTGGCAAAAAGTGTGGGATCCTTCTGGTGATCGAAAGCAGGGCTTCTCAAAGTGTGGTCCGTGAGCGCCCCCTAGTGGTCCGTGAGTATATTGGTACAATTTCACATTTTAAATAAATTAATAAATTAAAGTTTTCCGCACTCTCGCGGGAATATCTCCGCAATGGAGCGAGCTTAAGTTTCACTTTCGATGGTATGATATAGCCCAGCGCAACACCTTCGTCACACATGTTGCCACTTGTTTGTACCATTTTCAGGCGATTCGTAATCTGTTCTACAAAAACGATGTGTTTTGGGATATTTGTGGAGTTAGGTGGTCCGCGAGTGTCCTTGGTATGAACAAGTTTGAGAAACACTGATCTAAAGTGATATAAAGGAGAACCTCGAACCCTAATTCTCATCAGATAGTAAACCATGTGGATTCTGTACAACATTTTTGAACAAAAGAACATTACTGTAGCCAATATAATCCCTTTGCCCCGCTGTTTGTTGTATCTTATGTGGTGTAACTGTCATCTGAACATAAGCGGAGAAAGACACATCTTATATTCTCTAATTTAGGTCTGTGACGACGTTGACGAATGCAAAGCCACGAACAACGGAGGCTGCGCTGCGAACTCCGCCTGTCAAAACTCTGTGGTAGGAAAACCATCGCCGACACTTCCCTTTAGCAGAAGACGGTCTCAATGATGTGGCGATGAAAAGACACCTGCTGTCCTTGTCTCCTGCTCAGGGCTCGTATCACTGCGGCAGCTGTAAGACGGGTTTCTCCGGAGACCAGGTGAAGGGCTGCAAGCCGGAGGTCAGCTGCGGGAACAGCCTCACGAACCCCTGTGATCTGAACGCTCTGTGCACCATGGAGCGGGACGGCACGGCCACCTGTGAGGTGGGTTCCTGCTCTCTGACTCATATACAGGCTAAGAAGTAGAAAGTACAGGTATTTGAGTTCAACATGTAAGAAGTAGAAAGTACAGGTATTTGGGTTCAACATGTAAGAAGTAGAAAGTACAGGTATTTGGGTTCAACATGAGAGAAGTAGAAAGTACAGGTATTTGGGTTCAACATGAGAGAAGTAGAAAGTACAGGTATTTGAGTTCAACATGTGAGAAGTAGAAAGTACAGGTATTTGAGTTCAACATGTAAGAAGTAGAAAGTACAGGTATTTGGGTTCAACATGAGAGAAGTAGAAAGTACAGGTATTTGGGTTCAACATGAGAGAAGTAGAAAGTACAGGTATTTGGGTTCAACATGAGAGAAGTAGAAAGTACAGGTATTTGAGTTCAACATGAGAGAAGTAGAAAGTACAGGTATTTGAGTTCAACATGTAAGAAGTAGAAAGTATAGGTATTTGGGTTCAACATGAGAGAAGTAGAAAGTACAGGTATTTGGGTTCAACATGTGAGAAGTAGAAAGTACAGGTATTTGGGTTCAACATGAGAGAAGTAGAAAGTACAGGTATTTGAGTTCAACATGTGAGAAGTAGAAAGTACAGGTATTTGAGTTCAACATGTAAGAAGTAGAAAGTACAGGTATTTGGGTTCAACATGAGAGAAGTAGAAAGTACAGGTATTTGGGTTCAACATGTAAGAAGTAGAAAGTACAGGTATTTGAGTTCAACATGTAAGAAGTAGAAAGTACAGGTATTTGAGTTCAACATGTAAGAAGTAGAAAGTACAGGTATTTGAGTTCAACATGTAAGAAGTAGAAAGTACAGGTATTTGGGTTCAACATGTAAGAAGTAGAAAGTACAGGTATTTGAGTTCAACATGTGAGAAGTAGAAAGTACAGGTATTTGAGTTCAACATGTGAGAAGTAGAAAGTACAGGTATTTGAGTTCAACATGTGAGAAGTAGAAAGTACAGGTATTTGTGTTCAACATGTAAGAAGTAGAAAGTACAGGTATTTGAGTTCAACATGTAAGAAGTAGAAAGTACAGGTATTTGAGTTCAACATGTAAGAAGTAGAAAGTACAGGTATTTGGGTTCAACATGTGAGAAGTAGAAAGTACAGGTATTTGAGTTCAACATGAGAGAAGTAGAAAGTACAGGTATTTGTGTTCAACATGTAAGAAGTAGAAAGTACAGGTATTTGAGTTCAACATGTAAGAAGTAGAAAGTACAGGTATTTGAGTTCAACATGTAAGAAGTAGAAAGTACAGGTATTTGTGTTCAACATGTAAGAAGTAGAAAGTACAGGTATTTGTGTTCAACATGTAAGAAGTAGAAAGTACAAGTATTTGTGTTCAACATGTGAGAAGTAGAAAGTACAGGTATTTGAGTTCAACATGTGAGAAGTAGAAAGTACAGGTATTTGAGTTCAACATGTAAGAAGTAGAAAGTACAGGTATTTGAGTTCAACATGTAAGAAGTAGAAAGTACAGGTATTTGAGTTCAACATGTGAGAAGTAGAAAGTACAGGTGTTTGAGTTCAACATGTAAGAAGTAGAAAGTACAGGTATTTGAGTTCAACGTGTAAGAAGTAGAAAGTACAGGTATTTGAGTTCAACATGTAAGAAGTAGAAAGTACAGGTATTTGAGTTCAACATGTAAGAAGTAGAAAGTACAGGTATTTGAGTTCAACATGTAAGAAGTAGAAAGTACAGGTATTTGAGTTCAACATGTAAGAAGTAGAAAGTACATGTATTTGGGTTCTTAATATCTCTCCTTGTCGATGTTGCAAAAGGAGCTGCTGGATGCATGAAACATGACTTTGTGTTGCTCTGTGATGAAAGAGTTTCTCCGTCTCTTCGCTCAGTGTGGAATCGGCTGGGCTGGTAATGGATACCTGTGTGGGAAGGACACAGATATCGACGGATACCCGGATGACAAACTCAAATGTAAAGACTCCAGCTGCAAAAAGGCAAGTGCAAACTACACGAAGATTTTATAAAAAGTGAAGTGATGTCTATCGTCTTGGTTACGTGTAATGCATAAAGACTTCTCTGTTATCTCTTGTTTTAACTTGTTTTCCCATCACATCCCTTCACAGGATAACTGCGTGTTCGTCCCCAACTCGGGTCAGGAGGACGCCGACGGGGACGGATACGGAAACACCTGTGATGACGACGCAGACGGTGACGGTATACCCAACGAACAGGCAGGTTTTAAAGGTCACCTATTCTGCAAAACCCTCTTCTCCATGTCTCTTCTACATCAACATGTGTCCCCTCTTCTTCATGTCTCTTCTACATCAACATGTGTCCCCTCTTCTCCATGTCTCTTCTACATCAACATGTGTCCCCTCTTCTCCATGTCTCTTCTACATCAACATGTGTCTCCTCTTCTCCATGTCTCTTCTACATCAACATGTGTCCCCTCTTCTCCATGTCTCTTCTACATCAACGTGTGTCCCCTCTTCTTCATGTCTCTTCCACATCAACATGTGTCCCCTCTTCTTCATGTCTCTTCTACATCAACATGTGTCCCCTCTTCTCCATGTCTCTTCTACATCAACATGTGTCCCCTCTTCTTCATGTCTCTTCTACATCAACATGTGTCCCCTCTTCTTCATGTCTCTTCTACATCAACATGTGTCCCCTCTTCTCCATGTCTCTTCTACATCAACATGTGTCCCCTCTTCTCCATGTCTCTTCTACATCAACATGTGTCCCCTCTTCTTCATGTCTCTTCTACATCAACATGTGTCCCCTCTTCTTCATGTCTCTTCGTCATCAACATGTGTCCCCTCTTCTCCATGTCTCTTCTACATCAACATGTGTCCCCTCTTCTTCATGTCTCTTCCACATCAACATGTGTCCCCTCTTCTCCATGTCTCTTCTACATCAACATGTGTCCCCTCTTCTTCATGTCTCTTCTACATCAACATGTGTCCCCTCTTCTTCATGTCTCTTCTACAACAACATGTGTCCCCTCTTCTCCATGTCTCTTCTACATCAACATGTGTCCCCTCTTCCTCATGTCTCTTCTACATCAACATGTGTCCCCTCTTCTCCATGTCTCTTCTACATCAACATGTGTCCCCTCTTCTTCATGTCTCTTCTACATCAACATGTGTCCCCTCTTCTTCATGTCTCTTCGTCATCAACATGTGTCCCCTCTTCTCCATGTCTCTTCTACATCAACATGTGTCCCCTCTTCTTCATGTCTCTTCCACATCAACATGTGTCCCCTCTTCTCCATGTCTCTTCTACATCAACATGTGTCCCCTCTTCTTCATGTCTCTTCTACATCAACATGTGTCCCCTCTTCTTCATGTCTCTTCTACAACAACATGTGTCCCCTCTTCTCCATGTCTCTTCTACATCAACATGTGTCCCCTCTTCCTCATGTCTCTTCTACATCAACATGTGTCCCCTCTTCCTCATGTCTCTTCTACATCAACATGTGTCCCCTCTTCTTCATGTCTCTTCTACAACAACATGTGTCCCCTCTTCTCCATGTCTCTTCTACATCAACATGTGTCCCCTCTTCTTCATGTCTCTTCTACAACAACATGTGTCCCCTCTTCTTCATGTCTCTTCTACATCAACATGTGTCCCCTCTTCTTCATGTCTCTTCTACAACAACATGTGTCCCCTCTTCTTCATGTCTCTTCTACAACAACATGTGTCCCCTCTTCTTCATGTCTCTTCTACATCAACATGTGTCCCCTCTTCTCCATGTCTCTCTACGACAACATGTGTCCCCTCTTCTTCATGTCTCTTCTACATCAACATGTGTCCCCTCTTCTTCATGTCTCTTCGACATCAACATGTGTCCCCTCTTCTTCATGTCTCTTCTACATCAACATGTGTCCCCTCTTCTCCATGTCTCTTCTACATCAGCATGTGTCCCCTCTTCTCCATGTCTCTTCGACATCAACATGTGTCCCCTCTTCTTCATGTCTCTTCTACATCAACATGTGTCCCCTCTTCTTCATGTCTCTTCTACATCAACATGTGTCCCCTCTTCTTCATGTCTCTTCTACATCAACATGTGTCCCCTCTTCTTCATGTCTCTTCTACATCAACATGTGTCCCCTCTTCTTCATGTCTCTTCTACATCAACATGTGTCCCCTCTTCTCCATGTCTCTTCTACATCAACATGTGTCCCCTCTTCTTCATGTCTCTTCTACATCAACATGTGTCCCCTCTTCTTCATGTCTCTTCTACATCAACATGTGTCCCCTCTTCTTCATGTCTCTTCTACATCAACATGTGTCCCCTCTTCTTCATGTCTCTTCTACATCAACATGTGTCCCCTCTTCTTCATGTCTCTTCTACATCAACATGTGTCCCCTCTTCTTCATGTCTCTTCTACATCAACATGGGTCCCCTCTTCTTCATGTCTCTTCTACATCAAATGTCTCTCAGAGGGGCGTGGGGGAGGGGCTCCTTATTTTCATCTAAAGTCACAGACAGAGAATCAGCACTTTGGAAACAGGGCTGAAACAGAGGGGATTATGGGTAATGCTGCAATGATCTGTTTGGTGTTTCAGCCAATCAGAGACAGGCTCTGGATATCTCTGAGGCCTGTGATATATTGATGAAAGATAGTATAATAGGGGACTTTTAATAAATGCACTCAAGCACACAACAACTTTCTCTAGGTTAACTGTTGAGATTAAAAGTCAGGAAATAATTAAATACACACGTAAAAGTTTCCCTAAAGGTGTTTGCACGTCTTTTAGTTTAAAATGTCATAAAATAACTTGAGGTCTTTGTTGTTTATCTTAAAAGTCTCAAAGAAATGTCAAACCTGACATCCACAGGTTGAGTCTCACTTCCTTGAGGCCTCGTCTGCCAGCAGCTGTCCGTCTTAGTCTAAGCCCCACCGTCTCACAGGTTCAAACCCCCCGTACGTTGAACAGTGACAGACTCCACACTGGGAGAGGTGTAACGCCATGACGACCAAACACTAAATGACTTCTATTCTAAAGCTTTGAATATCTCATCTGGTTTTCACATTTCTCATTTCTCCATTCGGTTCTTTGACCTTGTATTTCTAACTGAAACCTTTGTGTCCTCTGTCCTTCAGGATAACTGTCCTCTGAAGCCCAACGTGGACCAGAGGAACAGCGATAAGGACAGCCACGGAGACGCCTGCGATAACTGCCGCATCGTGGAGAACCCGGACCAGAGGGACACGGACAGTGACGGCCGGGGGGACGCCTGCGACGACGACATGGACGGAGACGGTACGGACAGTTACTGAGTCTGACTGAAGATGATGTAACAAGCAGTGAAAGCAGCCTCTGTTGGAACTCCCCGGCACGAGTGTTGCAGACACATCCTGCACTCAAGTAGAAGTACAGATACTCGTGTTTAAAAAGCCTCTGGTGAAAGTAGAAGTACTGACTAAACTTCTTTACTCAAGTGAAAGTAAAGACGTTTTGAAATGTACTTCAGTAAAAAGTACCCATAACTAGCAGCTGTTTTAAAGAGTACCTGACCTCCCTTTATATCAATAGAACAATAATGTCATTGTTAGCTAATGAATGTTTGGGTTCAACATGTAAGAAGTAGAAAGTACAGGTATTTGAGTTCAACATGTAAGAAGTAGAAAGTACAGGTATTTGAGTTCAACATGTGAGAAGTAGAAAGTACAGGTATTTGTGTTCAACATGAGAGAAGTAGAAAGTACAGGTATTTGGGTTCAACATGTGAGAAGTAGAAAGTACAGGTATTTGGGTTCAACATGTGAGAAGTAGAAAGTACAGGTATTTGAGTTCAACATGTAAGAAGTAGAAAGTACAGGTATTTGAGTTCAACATGTAAGAAGTAGAAAGTACAGGTATTTGGGTTCAACATGTGAGAAGTAGAAAGTACAGGTATTTGAGTTCAACATGTGAGAAGTAGAAAGTACAGGTATTTGAGTTCAACATGTAAGAAGTAGAAAGTACAGGTATTTGAGTTCAACATGTAAGAAGTAGAAAGTACAGGTATTTGAGTTCAACATGTAAGAAGTAGAAAGTACAGGTATTTGGGTTCAACATGTGAGAAGTAGAAAGTACAGGTATTTGAGTTCAACATGTGAGAAGTAGAAAGTACAGGTATTTGAGTTCAACATGTAAGAAGTAGAAAGTACAGGTATTTGAGTTCAACATGTAAGAAGTAGAAAGTACAGGTATTTGAGTTCAACATGTAAGAAGTAGAAAGTACAGGTATTTGAGTTCAACATGTAAGAAGTAGAAAGTACAGGTATTTGTGTTCAACATGTGAGAAGTAGAAAGTACAGGTATTTGTGTTCAACATGTAAGAAGTAGAAAGTACAGGTATTTGAGTTCAACATGTAAGAAGTAGAAAGTACAGGTATTTGAGTTCAACATGTAAGAAGTAGAAAGTACAGGTATTTGTGTTCAACATGTAAGAAGTAGAAAGTACAGGTATTTGAGTTCAACATGAGAGAAGTAGAAAGTACAGGTATTTGAGTTCAACATGTAAGAAGTAGAAAGTACAGGTATTTGAGTTCAACATGTAAGAAGTAGAAAGTACAGGTATTTGAGTTCAACATGTAAGAAGTAGAAAGTACAGGTATTTGTGTTCAACATGTAAGAAGTAGAAAGTACAGGTATTTGAGTTCAACATGTAAGAAGTAGAAAGTACAGGTATTTGAGTTCAACATGTAAGAAGTAGAAAGTACAGGTATTTGAGTTCAACATGTAAGAAGTAGAAAGTACAGGTATTTGTGTTCAACATGTGAGAAGTAGAAAGTACAGGTATTTGTGTTCAACATGTAAGAAGTAGAAAGTACAGGTATTTGAGTTCAACATGTAAGAAGTAGAAAGTACAGGTATTTGAGTTCAACATGTAAGAAGTAGAAAGTACAGGTATTTGAGTTCAACATGTGAGAAGTAGAAAGTACAGGTATTTGTGTTCAACATGTAAGAAGTAGAAAGTACAGGTATTTGTGTTCAACATGTGAGAAGTAGAAAGTACAGGTATTTGTGTTCAACATGTAAGAAGTAGAAAGTACAGGTATTTGAGTTCAACATGTAAGAAGTAGAAAGTACAGGTATTTGAGTTCAACATGTAAGAAGTAGAAAGTACAGGTATTTGAGTTCAACATGTAAGAAGTAGAAAGTACAGGTATTTGAGTTCAACATGTGAGAAGTAGAAAGTAAAAAGTCGTCAGAAAAAGGGTTGTGGAATAAAGTACTGATACCAGAAAAGTGTATTTAAGTACAGTAACGGAGTATTAGTACTCCACTACTCCCACCTCTGAGTGTATATAAAATGGTATAGAAACGGGGGTAGGGAAAGTACTCTTGTAGTAAAAGTAGAATTTGAATTTTAAGCCAAAAGTAAAGTCTCTAATTGCTTGTTTTGTCCAAAAACCAAATATATTTCGATGAAAATCATAGCAGCATAGTAAATATTACAAAACTGGGACTGATAGCTTAGCATAATATCTGTAAAGGGAAAACATATGTATATAGCAAGACTGTGATTGTTAGAAATACAAGTAACTTTACTCTAAAAATTAATATATACTATATACATATACATTATTATATCCTACCTATTTGGGAAAGAAAGCAAAGTGATCCCCTCCATCCACTCCCTGTTGGCCTCACACACGGAATATTCACCAGAAATGTGATGAAATTAATATCCAGTGGATTTCAAAAGCAAGCCGAGGCTTCAAGTCCTCCCTGTCGGCCTCTGCGGGTCCGCTGCTGCCCCCCTGCGGTGAATGAAAGCAGCATCTGAACACAGAGGAGCTTTCACTGCATGGGAAATACAACAGCGCAACCCAGTGGTGGAAGTTCAGATTACACGCTGTTATCTGTCGAGGAGAATGGGTGTTAAAAATATCTGTGCATTATTATTCAATTAAATACAATGCAGTGATTGAGACTTTGAAAATAAAAAAAGTAGGAATGTATTTCTTAGAATTTATTTATTTCTAAATGTATTAGAGCCTTTTCAATGTAATTGATTAAGAGTATATTAGAGATTAGATATTGACCTCAACACTTCTAAAAATGCCCCTAAAAAAAACGTAAATACAAGATTAATTTTAAAAGCTATAATAAAATCTAAAAAAGTATTGAAATCTAGATTATTATTAGATATCATTAGAAGTACTATGTATTAATACAAATTAAGTTTGTTGTGCATCACGTCGAGGTCTGACTGTAACACTGTAAAAAAAGTCATTCTTGTATTTCTTTTCGCACCATTTATAGGAACAAGTAATCATAACAATGCTCATAAATCTTTCCTAAGAGTCTCAAATAAGTGACAATGATAACAGATATACCCTCCATCTCTCCCTTTCACCTCTGTTAAAGGTGGGGTAGGTAAGTTTCAGAAACCGGCTCGAGATACACTTTTTGTTATATTCCATGGAATGCTCTTAACATCCCGATAGCAATGAATATCTGAAGTGCTTTGACAACAAATCCATAACAAAAATGTCATCTGTAGAAGCCGTAATACTGTAACAAGTACAACCAATCGATTGGATGGCCTACCTGCCTGTCAGTCTGCCATCGGGGCACAAACTGACCTCGTGCCCTCGTTGGTCATGTGCGCGTTCGTGTGTGTTGGAGGAGGGGCTCTGTGAGGAAGTGGCAGATTTTCACCGGTTGTGTATTTTCAAATTCTAGCGATCTCGAGCCGGTTTCTCAAACTTACCTACCCCACCTTTAAACCTGACCGTTCTCTAACCCCCTGCTGTCACACTGACTGTTTAATAACTCTCTCCTCTTGTTTCTCCGGCACCAGGCCTGAAGAACTTCCTGGATAACTGCCAGCGCGTCCAGAACCGAGACCAGCTGGACCGAGACGGAGACGGAGTGGGAGACGCCTGCGACAGCTGCCCCGACACGCCCAACCCAAACCAGGTAGGACTCATCGTGTAACCGGTGTCGATTTGCGGTGTCTGCGTTGTGTTCATGTCGTCGAAGGATGAGACCCGAGTCGGCATACAGATACACAACAACTCAGTCGTTATTAAATTAGCTTTCCCCTCACACCGATTCTTCTCACGTGGAACATATTCACAGAAAGGGAAGAGGAAAGCGTGAGGGACACGATATGAAGTCAGGTATTTACGTTTAATAAATGAAGAACACAGAACTATTAAATACAGAACACAGAATATGTCTGATTATAATATACAAATACATCTAACACTAAACACCACTGCATATCTACAACTTACACTCAGACACAGACGGGCCGACAAGTCTTTAGAAATACGAATAAATAAACAAACCGGTGCTGAAAAACATTTTGGGCTTGTGTGCCTTCGTAGAAATCTCACATCTCATCCGTCAGACCGAGGAAGTTAGTGGTTGCTTTTTAGATTCAGGATTTACACAAAAACTTAGAAACCCTTTCAAACTACCTCCAAATAGAAACCTTGCTTCTGGTTGTGATGGAAACTATTTCCCCAACACCGGTCACATTCCAGACGCTGAACTTTAAGAAGCTTCACAAGTTGATATCGAAACGTCTCAGCTAGTTTTAATGTAGTGACACAAATGGGTACATGTCTACAAATATTCGACCCTAATAGAATATGTTCACGTTACAATCAATACTGTGAACATTCCCCAAGTGTCTCCCAGGGACACAACGACATGCTGAATGCAGTGGGGATTGAACCAAAGATCAACGCATTACCCCACTGAGCCACAGCCTCCCAGTTGCTGGAGTGATACTTTTATAAAATGAATGGATTATCAAAGTACTTCATGTGTGAGAAAAGTGCTTTTAGTGAAAATCTCTGCTCTCGTTTCAGTCTGACATTGACAACGACTTGGTGGGAGACTCCTGTGACACGAACCAGGACAGGTAAAAATACTCTGTTCCCGCAGATATATACGCTTATTTCCACCTTTACTGACAACATCAGTGTTTCCTCCCCCCAGAGAGGGCAAAAGTACACACATCCTCTACTCAAGTAGAAGTACAGATACTCGTGTTTAAACATACTCTGGTGGAAGTAGAAGTACTGACTAAACTTCTTTACTCAAGTCAAAGTAAAGAGGCTTTGAAGTGTACTTCAGTAAAAAGTACCCATAACTAGCATGTAAGAGTAGAAAGTACAGGTATTTGGGTTCAACATGTGAGAAGTAGAAAGTACAGGTATTTGTGTTCAACATGTAAGAAGTAGAAAGTACAGGTATTTGTGTGCAACATGTAAGAAGTAGAAAGTACAGGTATTTGAGTTCAACATGTAAGAAGTAGAAAGTACAGGTATTTGAGTTCAACATGTAAGAAGTAGAAAGTACAGGTATTTGAGTTCAACATGTAAGAAGTAGAAAGTACAGGTATTTGTGTTCAAAATGTAAGAAGTAGAAAGTACAGGTATTTGGGTTCAACATGTAAGAAGTAGAAAGTACAGGTATTTGAGTTCAACATGTAAGAAGTAGAAAGTACAGGTATTTGAGTTCAACATGAGAGAAGTAGAAAGTACAGGTATTTGAGTTCAACATGTAAGAAGTAGAAAGTACAGGTATTTGAGTTCAACATGTAAGAAGTAGAAAGTACAGGTATTTGGGTTCAACATGTAAGAAGTAGAAAGTACAGGTATTTGGGTTCAACATGTAAGAAGTAGAAAGTACAAGTATTTGTGTTCAACATGTAAGAAGTAGAAAGTACAGGTATTTGAGTTCAACATGTAAGAAGTAGAAAGTACAGGTATTTGAGTTCAAATGTAAGAAGTAGAAAGTACAGGTATTTGTGTTCAACATGTAAGAAGTAGAAAGTACAGGTATTTGAGTTCAACATGTAAGAAGTAGAAAGTACAGGTATTTGAGTTCAAAATGTAAGAAGTAGAAAGTACAGGTATTTGTGTTCAACATGTAAGAAGTAGAAAGTACAGGTATTTGAGTTCAACATGTAAGAAGTAGAAAGTACAGGTATTTGAGTTCAACATGTAAGAAGTAGAAAGTACAGGTATTTGAGTTCAACATGTAAGAAGTAGAAAGTACAGGTATTTGAGTTCAACATGTAAGAAGTAGAAAGTACAGGTATTTGAGTTCAACATGTAAGAAGTAGAAAGTACAGGTATTTGAGTTCAACATGTAAGAAGTAGAAAGTACAGGTATTTGTGTTCAAAGTGTAAGAAGTAGAAAGTACAGGTATTTGAGTTCAACATGTAAGAAGTAGAAAGTACAGGTA
>CM070435.1:4024342-4049154 GCA_036324595.1 Champsocephalus gunnari | reverse complement strand
ACACACACACACACACACACACACACACACACACTCACTCACTCACTCACTCACTCACTCACTCACTCACACACACACACACACACACACACACACACTCACTCACTCACTCACTCACTCACACACACACACACTCACTCACTCACTCACACACACACATTGGAATTGGGAACATCACCTCGACAGACTGATGTGTGTTTTTACATGGGATGGAAAAAGAGGGCAGATAAGAGCCACACACACACACACACACACACACACACACACACACACACACACACAACAGCGACATATTAATCAAATATGAAATATGCAGTCCCACAATAAATCTATTTAAGCCACAGGAAGTGCATTAACAGTGGTTTTAAAATACACACACACACACACACACACACACACACACACACACACACACACACAACAGCATGCATCAACTATAATAATATAAATCACTTGAACATCATAAAAGTACAACAAATAATCAAAACAATCCACATTGCCCTGACCAAAACACCATCAATCGTGTGTGTTTTTGTAACAGTCTATGAAGTGTAACCAGCCCTGAATCTCAAGTAGTGGTTAGCCAAATCTGTGGAGCACATTTCAGTGAAGCTTTCTGCATCTTCTTGAACCACCGAAAAGTCCATTGGAAACCCCGGCAGCATTACACGCTTTAGCCATTCACTTTGCTTTCTGCCGGGGAGCCTATCTGGGTCGGAAGAAGAACGCAGGCTTCCTGATGTGCACCATGCCTCCAGGACCTGACTGCAGACAGGAGGCAGATCCTCCGGCAAGTTCTAATAATAGCTTTATTTGTATAGCACCTTTCATACAGGGGATTGCAGTTCAAAGTGCTTTACATCAGTACAAAATAAGACATACAATCAGTGGCGGCTGGTCATTAGGGGCAGGTGGGGCACAGCCCCACCTAGTGTCAGCAGAAAGTATTACAAATAATGATTACAAAAAATGCACAAAAAATAAAATAAAATATATTTTAAGATCATGTTTAATCATCTGATTCGTCTGTACATTGCTGTTTAATCTGTGTTCTTCTAATTCGTGTCTACAGTGTCACACTGCTCAATAGGCACACACTGTCAGTGTGTGCCTATTGAGCAGTTTAGAGCCATGTAGGACAAAACCCGATCCTGCCCCTCCCTCTCCCTGTTAAAGCAATGGTGACTGTAAAAACTACACTGCGCATGCTCAGAGTATTGTCCTATTTAATGTGTGTGGCAAAAAAATAATGACCATAGGGGCAAAGTGCTGCCATCCCCACCATACGTCATCTCACATCACTCAGAGCTGATTGGCTGTAAGTACGTGTGCCGCGAAAAGTGTGGTGTGTGAAGAGGAGGAGAGAGAGCTGCAGTGAGGCGTCCTAAAACCCGGAAGTAAGCTGCGCATGGCTTCCCTCGACCTAAAAGCAACGAGATTTCTCCATAGGATTTTAGAAAATAGCTCAAAATAAGATCTGTGGTTAACAAACCTGTTAGATAAATGAACGTTTTGTTCAGCCGGATAATATCCACATGTCTACCCTACTTTTATAATGTTCGAATCATAAATCTATTGATTAGATTAGATTTATGATAGACTTTTGAAACTACAAGAAGATAAGGAGGACTTTTACAAAAAAGTAATAGAGATGTTTGTCCAGAAGGATAGGCCAATGGACTTCATCTTCAAGTCAAGGTAAGACTGCAATTTTATTGAAAATGGGATCTTACTAAGAGAGAACAATTCAATATTTAAATGATAAAATTACATGTTTTGGGTATCCTTTTGTTGAACGGTCTGTTTAAAAGTAATTGAAGCATCAGACAAAAAAGCTTTTGAAAATAATATTATATTTTGATTTAGGTCAAAATATAATATTTGTAAACCTGAAGAGTCAGAGCCTCAGCAGCCATGAACCTCTCTGCAGAAGCTTATATTTAGACATCTGAGTTTTGTGTGCCCCACCACTTTTGTACATATAGAAACGCCACTGCATACAATCAGTGTAAAACAAGCAGCAAGAGCATAAAGTGGGATAAAATAATTAAAAATAAAAACATGGGGACTAAAACATAGAGAAATAGTGCAGTATAATAGTGTAAAATCAGTCAAATGCTTTGGTAACGAGATTTTAAGCTGCCTTTTAAAAATGCCTATTGGCTTCCCTAATATCGTTGGGTAACGTGTTCCGCAGTTTTGGGGCGTAGTTTACAAAGGCTGCTTCACCGATCTTCTTCTGACTCTTTCTGGTGACCTCGAGTCAGCCATGTAGCTGGGTCCTTGTCCATTTAGAGCAGGGGTGTCAAACTTAATTTCATCGCGGGCCACATTCGCATAAAGGTTGCACTCAAAGAGCCGGTTGTAACTATATAAATATATAATATATATATATATATAAAATAATGTATTATATTACATTATTATTGCCTCTGAATTAGATTATTATGGGATAGGATAATACCTTAGTAATTAACTACGTCTGAAAACAGAAGTCCAGGGCAAATAATTGCAAGTCTCTTCAGTGCGCATGTCACAAAACGAGATGCATTGTGGGACATGTCGTTTATGGGCAACGTGCTTCTGTAAAGTGGCATGCAACCGTATAATAAACGTATTATATTCTATGAAAGCTCTTGCGGGGCCACATAAAATGAAGTCGCGGGCCGGATTTGGCCCCCGGGCCTTGAGTTTGAGACCCCTGATTTAGAGCTTTGTATGTGAGGAGAAGCACCTTCAAATACATTCTTAGTTACGCCAGTGTAGAGTAGCTAAAACGGGACTAATGTGTTCCCTCCTTTTGGTATTCGTTAGTAGTCTCGCTGCATGTTCTGCCCGACAGCTCCTCCTGCAGGGCAGAATATCTCCAAAGGGAAATACACAAGAGGGTTCAACAGGACAGGAGTGAACCAGACACCCTGCAAAGACAGCTCATGTCTGCCCTTTATCCACGGTTTGATTCTGTATTGACTTGTTCATGAGTGTGAATTGATTAACCTGCTGGAATAAAACGTTATTGGTTCCTACTGACCCTTGCTTCCTCGCATTGTGTGTGTATACATGATATAGTAAATTCAAGATGCATAAGGCAGACAAAACAAGTATGCTAGAGTTTTTTGTGTGTAAATGTTTATTGTAATTCCATTAAACACACATTTTCCATGGCTTCCTCTTTGTGAGTGCGCTGGGTTACATAATGGTCTTTTATAACATATATGTTTACACTGGGTTTTAAGTATCTGTTTTTATTTTGTGTCATAATTATGATTGCATTTCTATATTAGGCGTATGGCTAGGTTTCATTTTGTAAATATTTATATAAACAACACGGCAGGTTGAACACAATGTAGAAATCCACATAGTAGGCTACATGAAATCAATTAAACAACACACTAGACAATATATTAAATTAGGTTAACCAAACATATAAATAGTATTCTCTACTAACTGTATTTTTATTCTTCATTGAAAAACTAATTACCAAAAAAAACGTCAGCAACATAAAATTAAACCAAGAAATAATGCATTATTCGTTGTTATTTTACGAGTTTGTTGTTCAGTCAGTGTTTGTAACGTTGAGAATATGAATAAGTTAGACTTATTTGACTTAAATCATTTCGATTTGATTGAAAAAAAAATAATGTGTGTTTCTATTCTTTAACTACGGGGGACACATTTCAGTGTAACACAGGAAGCAGCGCGGAGTGGATTTCAAGCGGCACACTCGCCCCTTCCGGTCTCTTTTCCCTTAGCCACCGGACGAAAATGGTAAGCAGCAACGCTGGCGGAGAGAAATCTCCAAACATCTAAGTAATGTTTCATTTATCCGACACGAACTGTTGCTGTTTCCATGTCGGATAATCATCTTTACCGTTTGGGTGAAATATTTTCGAGATGAAAGTTGCTTTTAATAAAAAAAATAACATTGGTCCTGTTGCTAGGAAGACAGTGATCAGATGCTACTGTTAGCATTGAGGATCGTGAGCGAAACGGGCCTCAATTAACCGGTACAAAATCACCACTTAACGTTGAAAGTACTCTAAATAATCCTGTTATACCCGCCAAGTTACTACAGATAAATTACGTTATTGTTGGTGTTGGGCTTTAGCAAGGTGCAATGCTTACTAGCTTGTCCATAGCCGTTAGCATAACTAGCTTTAAGTGTGCTTCCTCAGAGTGTACACACTGAAGGCATGAAACTGGCTTTTTTTTTGTAGCTTAAAAACTGAACATTGGACTATCCTTTTTGTGCCTTATAATATGTAAACAAGAATTGGCAACTTGGTCACACCTGTACAATATAAGGAAGTGCAATGCTATACTTCTTACATTCAAAGTTGAGCACGAGTTCTTGTTTGTATTTTTGCGAAACCGATGCACTTTTCAGGGTTGTACTGCTTGTATATTGATGTTTTTATATCTTATGTGTGTGCATGTTGAAACGCCACAATGTAATGTAGTCTGTAAAACATCACCAGGACATAGAGTTAAGACAGAATTGTTGGTGCTTTGTATTTTAAACCTTAATAATGCACATGTGTATTACTTTACGGTTTTATATTGAGGCGTTTCTGTGTTCCTACTTGTGTACATGAGGTGGCAGAACACCCCACTATAATGTAGTGAGTGTAACAACTCTACTTTCCACTCAATGTTGACATACTTGGCTTAAAACCTAACAACTGGTGTTAACGATAGGCATCTTGAAAGTACACTTAATATAATATAATTCCTTATTGTCATCGCACCAGGTAGCTCTAATAGCTTCTACAGGTGTACTGAACGTGTCCACTGAGTGTATGTTTGAGCACAGATCCATATTGCATCCCTTCCGTTACACATCACGTGTTCGCTGCTCAGAGTCTTGTCTGTGATGTTCCAAACACAAATGTCTGAACATATGATTTCCTGTGATTCGTACTTCTGTTCTGAGACAAGACCCCGCAGAGCTTTCTAAACTCTCGGTGATAGAAATCTGTGGGAATTGTTTTTCTGATTGCCTTTTTGTTTTTATTCCCACCTCCCTTTTTAGACGAAGGGAACTTCATCTTTCGGAAAGCGCCGGAACAAGACGCACACTTTGTGCCGTCGTTGTGGATCCAAGGCTTACCATCTGCAGAAGTCCTCCTGCGGCAAGTGTGGCTACCCCGAGAAGCGCAAGAGGAAGTGTAAGTGACCCAATAAAGTGGTTTTTTAAATGCCCAAAACTGCTATTGAATACTGTGCAGATCATGTCAAAAAATTAACGCCGCAACTTCCATAGAATATATATTTTATTGTCATCATACGAAGTACAACGACATTTCTTTGGCATCTCTCACTGCAGTAAAAAAAATAGACGGTAATATATAAGTGGTAAAAGCAGAGGTGGTGGCGAAGACAGTGCAACGAGATAACATTCAATGTGCATATTGACACGGTCTAAACACGTGTCTTTCTAACGGTGTTCTTAACGGGTTAAAGTCATATCTTTTGTTCTGCACTTGTCCCGAATACCCAGCCTGATTTTCTGACGAACAAAAGTAGAAAAATGCTCTCAAAAGACGCCGGAGTCGGATAATTAGAATGGTTCCACTCGTGTTTGAAGTAAAACGTGAGCCCAATTTCACGATAATTGCCTTTTTTTTAAAGCTTATAATTTAGGTTTATTTATCGAACGCATTGCAAGTGCGCCGTTGAATCTGTAATGGACAGAAAAACCCCGTTTCTTAGATGTATCCAGTCGGTGAATCGTAGCAGGGAAACCGACTCGGTTAGTCGTCTCGCTGTGAGACGCGTCGATGCTGCTTGCCGATGATGTTGAAAAATAAATGTCTGAACAATTGATTCAAAATGATATCAGTGATTTCTCTGAGGCAAGCATCCTTGATGACGCGCAGAGCTGTCCTCCCATCATGCAACACAAGAGTAGAAATGTATATCAAGCAGTACCGGTTCAGGTGCTCGTTAGCTGGGACACTTCAGAGCATCTGATCCATCATCAGTTCCACTTTGAAAAAGGACACTTTTCTGGTTCAACCGGATTTATTTTTTGGTTTTTGTTTTGCAGACAACTGGAGCGCTAAGGCCAAGAGGAGGAACACCACTGGAACCGGCCGCCTGAGACATCTGAAGGTCGTCTACCGCAGATTCAGGTACGCTTTAAGATGTGACGTTCACACAACACGGAGCGGGGCTTTAGTTCAGACTTTTTATTGCGACACATTCATTTAGAAGATAACCAAACATGCTGCTTTTCCAGATACGTGTGAGAGAGAAGTACTTTTTAAAATAAATGAAATGGGAAGATGGACACAGGTGTGATACTTTTAGTTGTTAAACATCGCATACGAGAGATCCTCGTCTTCTCAAATTGAGGCGAAGTCCCTCCCTTTCCGGGGACCATATTTCAGAAAAAGTATCACTCCAAGTCTGGGCACGTTGAGAGCTGCACACACAAGGGGAGTGAGTCGGTTCCTGAGAGGACCGGGACTCTGGGATTTGTAGTCTTTCTAGTTGCGTATTTCTCATAGTCTTATATTTCAACAGTTTTACGACAAACTGGCTTTTTTGACGTGGAAAGTATTTGTTAAAATCGACAAACATCATATGTGTAATTTCGTGGCACACTTAAAACCTGATCGAGAGATAATCTTTCTCTCTCCATCGACTTCAATACATACTTTTTCCGAAATAAAGTCCCATGGGGCGGAGGTAGAAGGGCGGGACTTCACCTCTCTCTATAGAACTTTCTACATGCGTTTCTGGTGATGCATTTACTCCCATGAGAGGTTTTCCCACTTGGTCTTTGATGTAGGAAAAGTGTCAGTAATGTAAACGATGTAATGTCGTCCAAACACCACAGGGAACGCGTGTCTGCGTGATCTCACTCGTACATCTGAGAGACACGATAAACCAGGGGGGGGTCGAACTCAATTTCATTTCGGGCCACATCAGCATTAAGGTCGCACTCAAAGGGCCGGATGTAACTTCAAGACTATATAAAAATACATGTATAAAATAATGTATTATTGGATTATTATCGGATAGGGTAATAACTTCATAATTAATTACGTCTCAAAGCAGAAGTCTAGAGCAAGTAATTGAAAGTCTCTTCAGTGAGAATGTCACAAAATAATTTAAAAAGAATATTCTGGAGAAAAATGCCAAATAAAAAAATAAGTGACAGAAAAAAAGGCAAATTCCAGATGCATTGTGGGACATGTAGTTCATGGGCAACGTGCTTCTGTAAAGCGTATATAAAACATGTTCTTTGCAAGCTCTTGTGGGCCACATGCAATGAAGTCGCGGGCCGTATTTGGCCCCCGGGCCTTGAGTTGGACACCCCTGCGATAAACACTTTCCACGTAATCCAGATTGTAGTGAAACATTTTTGATTTATCGACTCTTAACTACAAACATCGGATCAGCTGTTGGCATATTTTCAACGCGGAGCATAAGCAAGCTTCCTGCGGCGCCACCTGCCAGGAGGAATCTGGATCGTTAATATATTGATATCAGGCTGTGGTGAGAAACGGTGTTATTGACGAAGCGAAATTAACAAAATAAATTCGTCTTTGCAAACAAATATGCGTTAAAACTAATGTTTACCCACACACACACACACACCACGATGTCATATACACAGCTTTTCCTCCGAGGCCGTGAACACGAAGCTGGAAACTAAATATCTTGAACCGTCAACACTGCCGCGACTAGATTGCTTTATTTCCCTGGAACCTAAAGTCAACACTGGACTTTATATGAAATGTAACCGCGGAAATTAAGGTTGCCATGGTTTTTTGTATTACACTGAGACGCTGATAAGATAATCCTCTGCCGGCTCAATACAAAAAGGACTACATATTGTGACGTGCAATTAGAACAAAATGGTGACTTCAGTTTTCCAGAATAGAAGCCCTTACACTTCATCGGTGGCATTACATCGCTCAAGCTTCTTATTTAGGGTTATATTTTCACTGTCTGTTATATTTAAAGCATATAACTCACCGACGTCTCTCACTGCCGTAACAAATAGACACTAATATATAAGTGGTGGCGAAGACAGTGCAACGAGATAAAATCCGATGTGCATATTGACACGGTCTAAACGCGTGTCTTTCTAACGGTGTTCTTAACGGGTTAAAGTGATATATTTTGTTCTGCACTTGTCCCGAATACCCAGCTTGATTTTATGACGAACAAAAGTAGAAAAATGCTCAAAAGACGCCGGAGTCGGATAATTAGAATGGTTCCACTCGTGTTTGAAGTAGGGTTGCCAGAAACTGACCATGATCAAAATCGATTATTCGGCAGCCCTGGCGAATAATAATCGATCCTCCTATGTCTAAAACGTGAGCCGAAATTCACGATAATTGCCTTTTTTTAAAGCTTATAATTTAGGCGTATTTATCGAACGCATTGCAAGTGCGCCGTTGAATCTGTAATGGACAGAAAAACCCCGTTTCTTAGATGTATCCAGTCGGTGAATCGTAGCAGGTGAACCGACTCGGTTAGTCGTCTCGCTGTGAGACGCGTCGATGCTGCTTGCCGATGATGTTGAAAAATAAATGTCTGAACAATTGATTCAAAATGATATCAGTGATTTCTCTGAGGCAAGCATCCTTGATGACGCGCAGAACTAACTTCCCATCATGCAACACAAGAGTAGAAATATATATTGAGCAGTTCAGGTGCTCGTTAGCTGGGACACTTCAGAGCATCTGATCCATCGTGGTTAGCAGCTGCCTGATCTTGGTAAACCTGACTTTTATTAGCGACTTGTTTGTACTTGCTTTTAAATACGGACTTCCTGTTTGTTAACCGAGTCACGGAGAGATAAATATTTTTAATTAATCATCAGCGACGAACAGCTGTGGTTACTTTAGCCAGTTAGCCACTAACCTCCAACCGAGAGAGAGATAATAACTTGGTAAATGAGATCAACATGTGTCCCCTCTTCTCCATGTCTCTTCTACATCAACATGTGTCCCCTCTTCTTCATGTCTCTTCTACATCAACATGTGTCCCCTCTTCTCCATGTCTCTTCTACATCAACATGTGTCCCCTCTTCTCCATGTCTCTTCTACATCAACATGTGTCCCCTCTTCTCCATGTCTCTTCTACATCAACATGTGTCCCCTCTTCTCCATTTCTCTTCTACATCGACATGTGTCCCCTCTTCTTCACGTCTCTTCTACATCAACATGTGTCCCCTCTTCTTCATGTCTCTTCTACATCAACACGTGTCCCCTCTTCTTCATGTCTCTTCTACATCAACATGTGTCCCCTCTTCTTCATGTCTCTTCTACATCAACATGTGTCCCCTCTTCTTCATGTCTCTTCTACATCAACATGTGTCCCCTCTTCTCCACGTCTCTTCTACATCAACATGTGTCCCCTCTTCTCCATGTCTCTTCTACATCAACATGTGTCCCCTCTTCTCCATGTCTCTTCTACATCAACATGTGTCCCCTCTTCTTCATGTCTCTTCTACATCAACATGTGTCCCCTCTTCTTCATGTCTCTTCTACTTCACCATGTGTCCCCTCTTCCTCACGTCTCTTCTCCATCAACATGTGTCCCCTCTTCTCCATGTCTCTTCTTCATCAACATGTGTCCCCTCTTCTTCATGTCTCTTCTACATCAACATGTGTCCCCTCTTCTTCATGTCTCTTCTTCATCAACATGTGTCCCCTCTTCTTCATGTCTCTTCTTCATCAACATGTGTCCCCTCTTCTTCATGTCTCTTCTTCATCAACATGTGTCCCCTCTTCTTCATGTCTCTTCTTCATCAACATGTGTCCCCTCTTCTCCATGTCTCTTCTACATCAACATGTGTCCCCTCTTCTCCATGTCTCTTCTACATCAACATGTGTCCCCTATAAAAACCTGTCTGAAAATGAGCTGATCAGATTTTGGCCACTTTATGATGTCATAATGTTTTTTGGGCCATTAGCCAATCAGCAGCCGGTAACAATCCTCCTGTGTTAAACTTGTCTCATCTCTGTCCTCAGGAATGGTTTCAGGGAAGGCACCACCCCCAAGCCCCGCCGTGCCGCAGTGGCCGCCTCCAGCTCCTCCTAAATGCACATTTTTGTTTAAATAAATGTGATGTTAAACAGTCCGTGTTGTCTTTTGCATTATTTTTGACCATTTAAAAAAAAATCTTTATTCCCATTTGTGCAAATCTATAGTTTAAAAAAAGTTTCCTCTGTCTAAACGATCACAACCATGAAATAAAAAAGAATTTTCACAAACATGAGATTGCTTCAATGTTTGAGGGTTTGCAGTGTAATCTGAAATGTTACAGACTTCTACCGCTGCCACTCGCAAAGACGAACAACGGCTGCATATGGTGAGGAATTCTGTTCTGTAACACGAACGGAGGAATTGAGAAAGAAATTGGGTTCAGTCGCTCTCACTCGATAAGATTTACTTCTTTGATCTCAAATTGGGATTCACGTTGTTGTGGCGGCAGCATGAAACCAGATATCAGTTTTATCATTTCCAAATATTAACTTCTTGAAACGGAAGGAAATAAACCGCCACTAGAGTAGAACATGGCCGTGATATAAACTGTATAGAGAACCGCAGTGACGCGTCCTAAAACCCGGATGTAAACTCCTTCCGGTTCCTTCGTCAAAACGCAACGCAATTTCTCCGTAGGGTTTTGGAAAATAGCTGGAAATCAGGTCTGTGGTTGAAACACATTTAACAGACGGATCACGTTTTGTTCAGCCGGATAATATCAACATGTCTATCCTACTTTTATAATTTTCGAAGCATAAATCTAGTCGCAAAATGCTAACGTTATGCTATAACCCCATCTTTTCACCTCTCTCTATCCGTAAAACACCCCCCCACTCATTTTCGACCTCCTCCTGACTGCCACTGTGTTTTGTTTTGTTGTTTTTCTTAGTCTGTTGTCTACCTACTCATATTGTAAAGCGTCTTTGGGTACTATAAAAGCGCTATATAAATCCAATATATTATAAAGGAAATACAGCAGGGTCGACTTTGCGTCCTTAAAATCCCCACAATGCTTTGCGCACGGACCAATTTCAAAAACCCTCGCGGAGAATGGCTGAACCTACGCAGCACACATTGAAATGTAAGTATGTAGTGGCGTAGAACATGTGTTGGTACATTTGTTATCACCAAAAATGTGTTCCGTGAAAGAAAAGCAAGTTCATAATTAGATAGACATCGCGAGGGATTTACTTTCGGTACAGTTTGAAACCGTTACAGAGAGTGGCACACTTGTTAGCCTGTTCCATTCTTCTTTGTTTTCCGAAGCCGTGGCTTGGAAGTATACTTGCTTCGTTTCTGAAGGAAGCGACTTGGAAGTACGCGACTACCAAGCCAGCATCCTCGCGATTGAGAAACGGCCTGTATATATAGGTTAAACCCGATGAGAGGGGATACAGCTGTGCACATGGTCGTTTAAAAGTGACTTTGAGTGAACGAGGACGTCCCAATTAATACCCGAGGACTCCTCAGTGAGGGAAAGTAGGAGGTGAAATATTCAATTGAGACGAGCCTCCAGTCTTCCTGATTTACTATGTCCTAAAGTGTTTAACCCTTGTGTTGTCAACTTTTCTCCTCCCAGTTTTAGTATTTATAAAACATATAGTATGAACACTGAAATCTGAGTTACACCCTTTAAGGCAACTGTATTCCCACCACCACGTGTTACTCTTCTTTGTGAATGGTCGATGGATCACACATGCTATACATTTGAATAAAATCTCAATTCAAATGAAAGATCGATCGTGATTCTTTTTTCGTGGAAAAACGTAGCAGACCTGTTAACGTGTTGGCACTCACATAAAACAAAACTTTATCCCAACAGAGAAACCTTTGGGAGCGCGTCACGTCTCACAGGAGGACAACAGGAAGGCCAGGAGAGCATAAACAAGTCTAAATATTTACCAGCTGCCAAACAATACGGAGGTTTCTCATCTGTGTGAGGACAGAGGTCGGTTTACAGAAGACTCAAACAGTGCCATGGTGAGAGAACCCAGCAGTCAGGGGGCAGAGGTACAAGTACATACACTAAAGTACAATTTTAAAGTACTTTTATGCAGAGGTGGGAAGTAGCGGAGTACAAATACTTCGTTACTGTATTTCTCAGATATATCTATCTCTCAGATCTGAGTACTTCTACTTATACTCAAATACAAGATCTGAGTACTTCTACCTTTACTCAAGCACAAGATTTGAGTACTTCTACTTTTACTAAGTACAAGATCTGAGTACTTCTACTTTAACTCAAGTACAAGATCTGAGTACTTCTACTTTTACTCAAGTATCAGATCTGAGTACTTCTACTTTTACTCAAGTATCAGATCTGAGTACTTCTGCTTTTACTCAAGTACAAGATCTGAGTACTTCTACTTTTACTCAAGTATCAGATCTGAGTACTTCTACTTTTACTCAAGTATCAGATCTGAGTACTTCTGCTTTTACTCAAGTATCAGATCTGAGTACTTCTACTTTTACTCAAGTATCAGATCTGAGTACTTCTACTTTTACTCAAGTATCAGATCTGAGTACTTCTACTTTTACTCAAGTACAAGATCTGACTACTTCTACTTTTACTCAAGTACAAGATCTGAGTACTTCTACTTTCACTCAAGTACAACATCTGAGTACTTCTACTTTTACTCAAGTACAAGATCTGAGTACTTCTACTTTTACTCAAGTATCAGGTCTGAGTACTTCTACTTCTACTCAAGTACAAGATCTGAGTACTTCTACTTTTACTAAGTACAAGATCTGAGTACTTCTACTTTTACTCAAGTATCAGATCTGAGTACTTCTACTTTTACTCAAGTACAAGATCTGAGTACTTCTACTTTTACTCAAGTATCAGATCTGAGTACTTCTACCTTTACTCAAGTATCACATCTGAGTACTTCTACCTTTACTCAAGTACAAGATCTGAGTACTTCTACCTTTACTCAACTATCAGATCTGAGTACTTCTACTTTTACTCAAGTATCAGGTCTGAGTACTTCTACTTCTACTCAAGTACAA
The DNA here is from genome assembly GCA_036324595.1 of Champsocephalus gunnari. NCBI lineage: Eukaryota > Metazoa > Chordata > Actinopteri > Perciformes > Channichthyidae > Champsocephalus > Champsocephalus gunnari. The sequence continues at coordinate 4,036,134 of CM070435.1, read as the reverse complement.
GATCTGAGTACTTCTACTTTTACTAAGTACAAGATCTGAGTACTTCTACTTTTACTCAAGTTTCAGATCTGAGTACTTCTACTTTTACTCAAGTACAAGATCTGAGTACTTCTACTTTTACTCAAGTATCAGATCTGAGTACTTCTACCTTTACTCAAGTATCACATCTGAGTACTTCTACCTTTACTCAAGTACAAGATCTGAGTACTTCTACTTGTACTCAAGTATCAGATCTGAGTACTTCTCTCCTCTGAAATGTCCCCACAGCTTTTTTGCGGTGGATGTGACAGACCTTGCTTCTCAGCGTCTCGCTGCAGAGAGATGCTTTCACTGATACTAAGCTCTCATGTGTTCACAGCTCTTCTGCTGGTTCCGCCTGCGGGTTTCTCCGCTGCCCGTTTGCCCGCAGCGTGTACGCTATCTCTCGTTAGCTATCAGTAGAGCATTCATTCACGCAATCTCTCGTTAGCTATCAGTAGAGCATTCATTCACGCTATCTCTCGTTAGCTATCAGTAGAGCATTCATTCACGCTATCTCTCGTTAGCTATCAGTAGAGCATTCATTCACGCTATCTCTCGTTAGCTATCAGTAGAGCATTCATTCACGCTATCTCTCGTTAGCTATCAGTAGAGCATTCATTCACGCAATCTCTCGTTAGCTATCAGTAGAGCATTCATTCACGCTATCTCTCGTTAGCTATCAGTAGAGCATTCATTCACGCTATCTCTCGTTAGCTATCAGTAGAGCATTCATTCACGCTATCTCTCGTTAGCTATCAGTAGAGCATTCATTCACGCTATCTCTGAGAGTTATTCCCTGTTTGTGGTTAGGCTCTGTTCCCAGACTGTGTGACGAAGCATCCCCTCTTCTCCATGTCTCTTCTACATCATCATGTGTCCCCTCTTCCTCATGTCTCTTCTACATCAACATGTGTCCCCTCTTCTTTATGTCTCTTCTACATCAACATGTGTCCCCTCTTCTTCATGTCTCTTCTACATCAACATGTGTCCCCTCTTCTGCATGTCTCTTCTACATCAACATGTGTCCCCTCTTCTTCATGTCTCTTCTACATCAACATGTGTCCCCTCTTCTCCATGTCTCTTCTACATCAACATGTGTCCCCTCTTCTGCATGTCTCTTCTACATCAACATGTGTCCCCTCTTCTCCATGTCTCTTCTACATCAACATGTGTCCCCTCTTCTTCATGTCTCCTCTACATCAACATGTGTCCCCTCTTCTCCATGTCTCTTCTACATCAACATGTGTCCCCTCTTCTTTATGTCTCCTCTACATCAACATGTGTCCCCTCTTCTTCATGTCTCTTCTACATCAACATGTGTCCCCTCTTCTTCATGTCTCTTCTACATCAACATGTGTCCCCTCTTCTCCATGTCTCTTCTACATCAACATGTGTCCCCTCTTCTTTATGTCTCTTCTACATCAACATGTGTCCCCTCTTCTTCATGTCTCTTCTACATCAACATGTGTCCCCTCTTCTGCATGTCTCTTCTACATCAACATGTGTCCCCTCTTCTTCATGTCTCTTCTACATCAACATGTGTCCCCTCTTCTCCATGTCTCTTCTACATCAACATGTGTCCCCTCTTCTGCATGTCTCTTCTACATCAACATGTGTCCCCTCTTCTCCATGTCTCTTCTACATCAACATGTGTCCCCTCTTCTTCATGTCTCCTCTACATCAACATGTGTCCCCTCTTCTCCATGTCTCTTCTACATCAACATGTGTCCCCTCTTCTTCATGTCTCCTCTACATCAACATGTGTCCCCTCTTCTTCATGTCTCTTCTACATCAACATGTGTCCCCTCTTCTTCATGTCTCTTCTACATCAACATGTGTCCCCTCTTCTCCATGTCTCTTCTACATCAACATGTGTCCCCTCTTCTTTATGTCTCTTCTACATCAACATGTGTCCCCTCTTCTTCATGTCTCTTCTACATCAACATGTGTCCCCTCTTCTGCATGTCTCTTCTACATCAACATGTGTCCCCTCTTCTTCATGTCTCTTCTACATCAACATGTGTCCCCTCTTCTCCATGTCTCTTCTACATCAACATGTGTCCCCTCTTCTGCATGTCTCTTCTACATCAACATGTGTCCCCTCTTCTCCATGTCTCTTCTACATCAACATGTGTCCCCTCTTCTTCATGTCTCTTCTACATCAACATGTGTCCCCTCTTCTTCATATCTCTTCTACATCAACATGTGTCCCCTCTTCTCCATGTCTCTTCTACATCAACATGTGTCCCCTCTTCTCCATGTATCTTCTACATCAACATGTGTCCCCTCTTCTCCATGTCTCTTCTACATCATGTGTCCCCTCTTCTCCATGTCTCCTCTACATCAACATGTGTCCCCTCTTCTTCATGTCTCTTCTACATCAACATGTGTCCCCTCTTCTCCATGTCTCTTCTACATCAACATGTGTCCCCTCTTCTCCATGTATCTTCTACATCAACATGTGTCCCCTCTTCTTCATGTCTCTTCTACATCAACATGTGTCCCCTCTTCTTCATGTCTCTTCTACATCAACATGTGTCCCCTCTTCTTCATGTCTCTTCTACATCAACATGTGTCCCCTCTTCTTCATGTCTCTTCTACATCAACATGTGTCCCCTCTTCTTCATGTCTCTTCTACATCAACATGTGTCCCCTCTTCTCCATGTCTCTTCTACATCAACATGTGTCCCCTCTTCTCCATGTCTCTTCTACATCAACATGTGTCCCCTCTTCTCCATGTATCTTCTACATCAACATGTGTCCCCTCTTCTCCATGTCTCTTCTACATCAACATGTGTCCCCTCTTCTTCATGTCTCTTCTACATCAACATGTGTCCCCTCTTCTTCATGTCTCTTCTACATCAACATGTGTCCCCTCTTCTCCATGTCTCTTCTACATCAACATGTGTCCCCTCTTCTCCATGTCTCTTCTACATCAACATGTGTCCCCTCTTCTCCATGTATCTTCTACATCAACATGTGTCCCCTCTTCTTCATGTCTCTTCTACATCAACATGTGTCCCCTCTTCTTCATGTCTCTTCTACATCAACATGTGTCCCCTCTTCTTCATGTCTCTTCTACATCAACATGTGTCCCCTCTTCTTCATGTCTCTTCTACATCAACATGTGTCCCCTCTTCTTCATGTCTCTTCTACATCAACATGTGTCCCCTCTTCTCCATGTCTCTTCTACATCAACATGTGTCCCCTCTTCTCCATGTCTCTTCTACATCAACATGTGTCCCCTCTTCTCCATGTCTCTTCTACATCAACATGTGTCCCCTCTTCTTCATGTCTCTTCTACATCAACATGTGTCCCCTCTTCTCCATGTCTCTTCTACATCAACATGTGTCCCCTCTTCTCCATGTCTCTTCTACATCATGTGTCCCCTCTTCTCCATGTCTCCTCTACATCAACATGTGTCCCCTCTTCTTCATGTCTCTTCTACATCAACATGTGTCCCCTCTTCTCCATGTCTCTTCTACATCATGTGTCCCCTCTTCTCCATGTCTCCTCTACATCAACATGTGTCCCCTCTTCTTCATGTCTCTTCTACATCAACATGTGTCCCCTCTTCTCCATGTCTCTTCTACATCAACATGTGTCCCCTCTTCTCCATGTCTCTTCTACATCAACATGTGTCCCCTCTTCTCCATGTCTCCTCTACATCAACATGTGTCCCCTCTTCTCCATGTCTATTCTACATCAACATGTGTCCCCTCTTCTCCATGTCTATTCTACATCAACATGTGTCCCCTCTTCATCATGTCTCCTCTACATCAACATGTGTCCCCTCTTCTCCATGTCTATTCTACATCAACATGTGTCCCCTCTTCTCCATGTCTCTTCTACATCAACATGTGTCCCCTCTTCTCCATGTCTCTTCTACATCAACATGTGTCCCCTCTTCTCCATGTCTCTTCTACATCAACATGTGTCCCCTCTTCTCCATGTCTCTTCTACATCATGTGTCCCCTCTTCTCCATGTCTCCTCTACATCAACATGTGTCCCCTCTTCTTCATGTCTCTTCTACATCAACATGTGTCCCCTCTTCTCCATGTCTCTTCTACATCAACATGTGTCCCCTCTTCTTCATGTCTCTTCTACATCAACATGTGTCCCCTCTTCTTCATGTCTCTTCTACATCAACATGTGTCCCCTCTTCTCCATGTCTCTTCTACATCAACATGTGTCCCCTCTTCTCCATGTCTCTTCTACATCAACATGTGTCCCCTCTTCTCCATGTCTCTTCTACATCAACATGTGTCCCCTCTTCTTCATGTCTCTTCTACATCAACATGTGTCCCCTCTTCTTCATGTCTCTTCTACATCAACATGTGTCCCCTCTTCTTCATGTCTCTTCTACATCAACATGTGTCCCCTCTTCTTCATGTCTCTTCTACATCAACATGTGTCCCCTCTTCTTCATGTCTCTTCTACATCAACATGTGTCCCCTCTTCTCCATGTCTCTTCTACATCAACATGTGTCCCCTCTTCTCCATGTCTCTTCTACATCAACATGTGTCCCCTCTTCTCCATGTCTCTTCTACATCAACATGTGTCCCCTCTTCTTCATGTCTCTTCTACATCAACATGTGTCCCCTCTTCTCCATGTCTCTTCTACATCAACATGTGTCCCCTCTTCTCCATGTCTCTTCTACATCATGTGTCCCCTCTTCTCCATGTCTCTTCTACATCAACATGTGTCCCCTCTTCTTCATGTCTCTTCTACATCAACATGTGTCCCCTCTTCTCCATGTCTCTTCTACATCATGTGTCCCCTCTTCTCCATGTCTCTTCTACATCAACATGTGTCCCCTCTTCTTCATGTCTCTTCTACATCAACATGTGTCCCCTCTTCTCCATGTCTATTCTACATCAACATGTGTCTATTCTACATCAACATGTGTCCCCTCTTCTTCATGTCTCCTCTACATCAACATGTGTCCCCTCTTCTCCATGTCTCTTCTACATCAACATGTGTCCCCTCTTCTCCATGTCTCTTCTACATCAACATGTGTCCCCTCTTCTCCATGTCTCTTCTACATCAACATGTGTCCCCTCTTCTCCATGTCTCTTCTACATCAACATGTGTCCCCTCTTCTCCATGTCTCTTCTACATCATGTGTCCCCTCTTCTCCATGTCTCTTCTACATCAACATGTGTCCCCTCTTCTTCATGTCTCTTCTACATCAACATATGTCCCCTCTTCTCCATGTCTCTTCTACATCAACATGTGTCCCCTCTTCTCCATGTCTCTTCTACATCATGTGTCCCCTCTTCCTCATGTCTCTTCTACATCAACATGTGTCCCCTCTTCTTCATGTCTCTTCTACATCAACATGTGTCCCCTCTTCTCCATGTCTCTTCTACATCAACATGTGTCCCCTCTTCTTCATGTCTCTTCTACATCAACATGTGTCCCCTCTTCTCCATGTCTCTTCTACATCAACATGTGTCCCCTCTTCTTCATGTCTCTTCTACATCAACATGTGTCCCCTCTTCTTCATGTCTCTTCTACATCAACATGTGTCCCCTCTTCTTCATGTCTCCTCTACATCAACATGTGTCCCCTCTTCTCCATGTCTATTCTACATCAACATGTGTCCCCTCTTCTCCATGTCTATTCTACATCAACATGTGTCCCCTCTTCTTCATGTCTCCTCTACATCAACATGTGTCCCCTCTTCTCCATGTCTATTCTACATCAACATGTGTCCCCTCTTCTCCATGTCTCTTCTACATCAACATGTGTCCCCTCTTCTCCATGTCTCTTCTACATCAACATGTGTCCCCTCTTCTCCATGTCTCTTCTACATCAACATGTGTCCCCTCTTCTACATGTCTCTTCTACATCAACATGTGTCCCCTCTTCTCCATGTCTCTTTTACATCAACATGTGTCCCCTCTTCTTCACGTCTCTTCTACATCAACATGTGTCCCCTCTTCTCCACGTCTCTTCTACATCAACATGTGTCCCCTCTTCTCCACGTCTCTTCTACATCAACATGTGTCCCCTCTTCTTCACGTCTCTTCTACATCAACATGTGTCCCCTCTTCTTCACGTCTCCTCTACATCAACATGTGTCCCCTCTTCTTCATGCCTCTTCTACATCAACATGTGTCCTCTCTTCTTCATGTCTCTTCTACATCAACATGTGTCCCCTCTTCTTCATGTCTCTTCTACATCAACATGTGTCCCCTCTTCTTCATGTCTCTTCTACATCAACACTTGTCCCCTCTTCTTCATGTCTCCTCTACATCAACACGTGTCCCCTTCTTCTTCATGTCTCTTCTACATCAACACGTGTCCCCTCTTCTCCATGTCTCTTCTTCATCAACACGTGTCCCCTCTTCTTCATGTCTCCTCTACATCAACACGTGTCCCCTTCTTCTTCATGTCTCTTCTACATCAACACGTGTCCCCTCTTCTCCATGTCTCTTCTACATCAACACGTGTCCCCTCTTCTCCATGTCTCTTCTACATCAACACGTGTCCCCTCTTCTCCATGTCTCTTATACATCAACACGTGTCCCCTCTTCTCCATGTCTCTTCTACATCAACACGTGTCCCCTCTTCTCCATGTCTCTTATACATCAACACGTGTCCCCTCTTCTCCATGTCTCTTCTACATCAACACGTGTCCCCTCTTCTTCATGTCTCCTCTACATCAACACGTGTCCCCTCTTCTTCATGTCTCTTCTACATCAACACGTGTCCCCTCTTCTTCATGTCTCCTCTACATCAACATGTGTCCCCTCTTCTTCATGTCTCTTCTACATCAACATGTGTCCCCTCTTCTTCATGTCTCTTCTACATCAACATGTGTCCCCTCTTCTTCATGTCTCTTCTACATCAACATGTGTCCCCTCTTCTTCATGTCTCTTCTACATCAACATGTGTCCCCTCTTCTTCATGTCTCTTCTACATCAACATGTGTCCCCTCTTCTTCACGTCTCTTCTACATCAACATGTGTCCCCTCTTCTTCACGTCTCTTCTACATCAACATGTGTCCCCTCTTCTTCACGTCTCTTCTACATCAACATGTGTCCCCTCTTCTCCACGTCTCTTCTACATCAACATGTGTCCCCTCTTCTCCATGTCTCTTCTACATCAACATGTGTCCCCTCTTCTTCATGTCTCTTCTACATCAACATGTGTCCCCTCTTCTCCATGTCTCTTCTACATCAACATGTGTCCCCTCTTCTCCATGTATCTTCTACATCAACATGTGTCCCCTCTTCTCCATGTCTCTTCTACATCAACATGTGTCCCCTCTTCTTCATGTCTCTTCTACATCAACATGTGTCCCCTCTTCTTCATGTCTCTTCTACATCAACATGTGTCCCCTCTTCTTCATGTCTCTTCTACATCAACATGTGTCCCCTCTTCTCCATGTCTCTTCTACATCAACATGTGTCCCCTCTTCTTCATGTCTCTTCTACATCAACATGTGTCCCCTCTTCTCCATGTCTCCTCTACATCAACATGTGTCCCCTCTTCTTCATGTCTCTTCTACATCAACATGTGTCCCCTCTTCTCCATGTCTCTTCTACATCAACATGTGTCCCCTCTTCTTCATGTCTCTTCTACATCAACATGTGTCCCCTCTTCTCCATGTCTCTTCTACATCAACATGTGTCCCCTCTGTGGAAAGAGACTCTGAAAGTTTCAGGAACAAATATTCTCTCTCTTTTTGATCCATTTCTATAAAAACCTGTCTGAAAATGAGCTGATCAGATTTTGGCCACTTTATGATGTCATAACGATGTGTTGTCTTGGTAACCATTAGCCAATCAGCAACAAGGTACCCCCTTGGTACAGTTTTTATTATCAGTAGCTGGTTTGTTATCAAACAGGTTTTTACATACAAGGAAATGCATTAGTGTAGTTGTGTGTCGTAGTTTCAACATACGTAGGAAGAGAAATACAGAATAAAATAAAGGCAAAATCAATAAAATAAGATATGAAATTAAACAATACAAATGTTTTTAAAAAATATAAAAAATAATTTTCAATAATTAGATTTAAAATATATTTAAAAAGATGTACAAGAAAAATAAATATGTAGCTGAAAGAAAACAATAAGGTATAATATGATCAAATATCAGTCATTCAAAATGAATATTCACAAGAGTCCTAAAAATGGTGGAAAATAAACAAAATACGATTAAAATACGTTTAAATTCACAAAAATAAATGTTCTTCTAAAAATAAAATTAAGAAGAGTTTGAATAACAGCGATAAAGACATAGAATATGTGAATTCAAATGGAAGGAGCTTCGCAGGTGCCATCAGGACCTTTCAAAAAGTCCCCTCATTGAAAACATCAGTCTGTTTACACTTTACAGCATCGACCTTTCAGACGGCGTTTACGGTCCGTTTTAACGACCGTGGGAAACACGCGAAGCGAAGGCGCAGCTGTTTCTCACAACCCTCACTCGCTGCACCAGGAACTATGAAACCACATGAATAATTGAACACTATTTGCATCCGTGCTTTCCCCTCTTCTTTCTTCCTGGAGGCCGAAACAGAAGACTGGTGTTGTCCGCTGGGAAGCTGGAGCCCTCCAGGCGCATTTGAATGTGTTTACATGCCATGTTCATCCGGGTTGTTATCGTATCTGGGACGAGGAGTGTTCGGTGTCTCTTATCACTCGTCTCTGTGTGTCCGGTGTCTCTTTGGGGTCGGTTGGCATCTTAGTGGTAGTTGGCTTATGACACTTTGTTGTCTCTGCGTGACTCGTCGCAGCTGTGGCGCGTCTCGTTGAGTCCAATCAGGTGCGGTACAGTCATTGGGTCTAGTTGTGGTCCCTTTTGGGTCGTTTTGCCTTTTCCAAGTTGTCCTGGTTCTTCGTGTTGATTTGTTCAGCTGTTGTGCATCTCGTTGAGTCTTTGCCGTCTCTTTGTCGTCTTACTTCGTCTGCTTGGCTCCTTTTCTGGTTGTTTAGTTAATGGTGATTATCTTCGTGTCGTGCTTCTTCTCCATGGACTGTGTTGGTCACTTTGTCGTCCATTTATTTCTCCTTGCTGTCACTGTGTGTCTCCTGGTGCTCCTGTCTTTGTTTCTCTTGCCCCTTGTCCTCGTCACCGTGAGTCTCTTCAGGTGACGCTTTGCAGAGGAAAGCCGGTGGGTCTCTTCCGTTGCAACTAGTCAGGAATCAGAGGAGGAAACATGGACACAGGTTAGAAGCATGCAGTGAGGGTCTTTGCACCAGCAGAGGGAGACGAGGACGTGACGCCTCTGGTGAAGAACCTGGCTGACAATTGCCCCACTTTCTCCTTTTCGTTGGATCAGACAGCAGGTGAAGAGCAGGGCGGCTGCAGAAACACACACGGACGGACAGACACACACACACACACACACACACACACACACAGACGGACAGACAGACACAGACACACACAGACACACACACAGACGGACAGACAGACAGACACACACACACAGACGGACAGACAGACGGACAGACGGACAGACGGACAGACGGACGGACAGACGGACAGACGGACGGACAGACGGGAGGAGAACCTGTTGGATTTCTGTCTCTCCTCATCACACCTCCCTGGATTTACACTTTTCCCTTCACTTGTATGCGTTGGAGTGACATCCTCCTGCCCGGCGGCTGCTGCAATGAGATGTAAGTAACTTCGGCTGCAGTTGTATTTCTTCCTCTTCCCTACACACTAAACACCGCTTTCTGTTGCAGCCTCTGTCCTGGGATCGGTGTGTGTTCTGCTCTTGATGTTGAGGCAGCATAAATGCCGGGGCGATGATGAGGTTACCTCCAACTCAGGTGTGTGGTTTCACCTGTGCCGACGTTCTGCTTTCAAAGCTGCAGGAAGCGTTTGAACGGAGGGACCCTGCACGCCTGCGGTTTTATCAGGGCTTGCTGTGAACACGGGGTTAAGCTGCGAGACATTCCCAAACCCCTGATAACAAAGACAGGCTGTGGCAAGTCTGCTTCTGCCGCTCCGAAAACAAACAGCAAGTGGAACAACAGGCTCTGAGGAAAGATGGTTTATTTAGCTTCGTTGTTGGCACACTCTGTGCTTCGTATATACAAACAGGAAGAAGGTGCATGTGGACTTGATGCAGGATTCAAACCTCCATCCCAGTCTGAAGAAAGTCCAGGGAGATGCGTTAGAGTTTGTATTCAGTCCGAAACACCAAGATATGTAGTTTAGTATGACATAAAACAGAGAGAAAGTAGGACGAGTGCCTTTTTGCATTAAAATAAAACTATATCAATGCATTAGATATCAAAACGTATCAGGTCTCGATAAGTAATTTTCAAATTTAAAAAATAAAAATCCTGCATTCCTCGCAGTGAATCCCCCAGACAGACATTTCCTGCCTAGCCTGTATGACCACCCACACACACACACACACACACACACACACACACACACACACACACACACACACACACACACCCCCCTCTCACACGCCTTATATACAAAATACTATCCTGCCCTCGGGGCCATCCTTTTCAGCCGTCATAGGTGGACACCTTTCTCCTGTCTTCCCATTTCTGCTTTCTTGTTCTTTCTGAATGAAATATGAAATGCTGAGTCTTGTTGCACACACACACACACACACACACACACACACACACACACACACACACACACACACACACACACACACACACGGAGAGTTTAGTTTCAAGACAGATCGACTCACGTGAGAAACTGAACCTAACGAGTAAGCTGTTGACTCAGAGACGGTGATTCAAGTACTTTAATTTCCCCGCTCCCACGTGTGATATTTGACCTCAGTGTGACACTTTAAATTACAGTGTGTGTGTGTGTAGTTTACATATCGGTGTGATGAGGTCAGCTGGCTGTGTAGCTAGGAAACAGAGGGGGGGGGGTAGGCAGAGAAAAGCACGTTTTAACATGTGCCGGGAAATTGTACAAGTTTTCTCTCACGGCTCAAAGGACTTGTTTACGTGTGTAATGCAACGCCCTGCACCGTGCGTATGAGATCTGGATCTGGAGCCACGCCGTGCCGTCTCAGGGGGCTGGAATGTCCATTACAAACAGATACGATACGCAACCTTCGAGGGTTTCACCTTTCAACCTGTGCCTGTTTCATCTTGTCGAGGCGTCCGTTAGACAAAGGCCTTTTCATCAGGGTGACTTAAGTTTGCCCTTAAGGAAACAAACTTACTTACTGATATACACCTGGACATCAGCAGGAGAGGACTCTTTAAAGTAGAGACACTACATACTGATATACACCTGAACATCAGCAGGAGAGGACTCTTTAAAGTAGAGACACTACATACTGATATACACCTGAACATCAGCAGGAGAGGACTCTTTAAAGTAGAGACACTACATACTGATATACACCTGAACATCAGCAGGAGAGGACTCTTTAAAGTAGAGACACTACATACTGATATACACCTGAACATCAGCAGGAGAGGACTCTTTAAAGTAGAGACACTACTTACTGATATACACCTGAACATCAGCAGGAGAGGACTCTTTAAAGTAGAGACACTACATACTGATATACACCTGAACATCAGCAGGTGAGGACTCTTTAAAGTAGAGACACTACATACTGATATACACCTGAACATCAGCAGGAGAGGACTCTTTAAAGTAGAGACACTACATACTGATATACACCTGAACATCAGCAGGAGAGGACTCTTTAAAGTAGAGACACTACATACTGATATACACCTGAACATCAGCAGGAGAGGACTCTTTAAAGTAGAGACACTACATACTGATATACACCTGAACA
>CM070435.1:4006842-4019342 GCA_036324595.1 Champsocephalus gunnari | reverse complement strand
GACACCCCTGCTGTAGGGAGTAAAACTCTAACACAGAGAAGACCTATCTGCTGCCCCTGAACGCCTCGTTGGACATTTCTCTCTTTCCATTGTTTACTTCCTGGGTACAGTGACGTATTTCGGGTAGAGTAACGTAACGCAGATTGGTCCATTTGGAGCCGTTGTTACGTTACGTCCCCGGAGCTGTTACATTTCGACCAATCCGCGGACTTCCTCACACACACACACTCGGCGGGACGTTGCGAGGCTCGCTGCTTCGAGGAGCGGGCCGTGTGAGCTGGCTCGCTGGTGTGGGGTCGGCGAGACACCGTGGAACTCAGCCTGAGCACACACACAGACTCCCAGCCAGGCTGCGGGTGTGTGTGTGTGTGTTCGGGCTGGGTTTCGCTGTCTCGCAGACGGCCACTGGGCTCACAGTGAGTTTGGAACATTGCACGATATACATTTATTCTAGTAGATCTCAACAATGGAATTATGATCAGTAGAAATGGCCGTGACATGGGGCCTGAAGGAAATAAAGACATTCCTGCAACAACAACAACAAATAATGAAATGTTCAAAAGGTTTAACATTAAAAACATCCTGGAGGAAAACCTCTCCCCGTCATCTTATATGTATTATTCCCAATGTTGGAACCAAACCTAATCTGTCAATAAGAAACATACCCCTTACCCCTCCTGTCGTCTTCGGGTCAAATCTGACCGATGCACTACTTTCATCAATCATAACTTTTTAGTTTTACATTCGATTGCATTGACGGAGCGTCCACACTACAGCTTCAAAAATAGCTTGGAGCTGGGCGTGTCTGGAGTTTGGGGATTTTATTCAAGCAACACGACCAACAACCAATCACATGAATCTCCCGCCCCCGACACACAAAGCAAAAACCCCCGGGGATTTTATGGGAGCAATATATATATATATATATATATATATAAACTCCCCAAACAGGCGAAACCCTACCAGTTTCCCCCACTGTCTCTGCCTCCTCCCTCCATGCTGGTTCCTCCGGTTTGTGTCCCGGTAGGTGAAGAGGGTCTGGTCATACAAAACCGGGTGATTTGCTACGGCGATAGTTAGTTTCTCCTCCGACTTTTTTTGAAATATAGAAATGAACGGCGGGATATCTCTCCCAGCTTAGACGCGGTTTGATTGGCTACGGCTTCAGCTGTCAGATTTTGGGAAACGGGATTTGATTGGCTGGCGCTGGCTACTCCGGCGTCTCAGGCGTCAGAAGTTGAACATTGTTCAACTTCTGATGCCGGAGACGGACCGCTCTGCTACCCACAATTCAGTTCGGCGAGGCAATGTGACGTCACCCCATTGAAAGTGAATGGGCAGATTGGAGCTTTCGACGCTGTCGACGCTGTAGTGTGGACGGGCCGTAAGCCTTCATGATATCCTTCACAGTAGCTTTGAACATATAACATTGCTGATCACCACTTTCATTGCATTCTGGATGATTTAGTCAACTTTGTAACACCATGGTGTCCCCGGTTTATAACCGTCATAAAGAAAAGGAATTAGTAACCATCCGGATCAGATAAAACACACACACACACACACACACACACACACACACACACACACCAATTTGACACATTTCCCGCTCTTTTGTGCCCCTCCCCCCACATGGATCACACCCGGCACACACAATACATGTTCAGTGTCTGTTCTGTGTATATTTACTGCAGTTCTTCGTGTACACCAGTACTCTGATTCAACATGTACAGTTTGAAAGCTTGTTAAATGAAATGTCGTGATGATTAATGGTTTGTGTGTTCATGTAATAGCAGTTAAAACAGGGGGGGAACGAAGACAATAGGAGGGTTAAGTAAATGCCTTTAATTAAACCAATAAGTTAAGATAAATAAAGACCAAATCTGAAATGATTATGGTTTTATTACAAGATGTCAGGGCCCCAAGAAAAATCGTATAGTACCACGAGGAGGGAGCCTAATACAAGTTGACATTGTGCTTTTCTTTATGCAGTGTCGCTTTAAAATAATAATGCTCCAAATGTATTGATTACCCGAAAGCTGAAAACGGTCATATAGTTTGTTCCCTTTCACTTATAGGTCTTATTTTACACATCTAGTGTACAATAAGTGCCCATAAATACTGTTAGTACTTGTTTGTTTTCTTTTACATTATGATGTTTTAATGCCTAAGTAAAGCACTTTGAATTGCCTTTGTGTCTTAAAATGTCCTGTACAAATAAACTAACCTTAAGACCTGTAAAGTTGAAGTAGCCCAGACGTGTTATCCTTCAGTCAGCATGGAGCCTCTAAACTCTTCCTGATGTTCACACTGAGTTCCTGAATGCCGCGCTGTGACTGTCACGCAACGCTTTGGTTATTCCAGAGTGAATTCCCAGCAGCTCTGACTTCCAGTAAGTGATCGAGATCGGTTTTTCACGCGCCCTCCCCTTTTTTTCCAGCTGAGTTCTGGTCCAGAGTGCAACAGCTCCTCAAACCCAGTCCAGATGTTCTGCATTACATCCTCACACACTTCCAGTGGCTGTGGGACGTCATCAACTCCACCTTCCTGAGGGACGTCCTGATGAGGGTCGTCCTCACAGGTATCAGCTGTTCATTCATATTACATCTATTCAGAGATGGCAAAGTACACACATCCTTTCCTCAAGTAGAAGTACAGATACTGTGTTTCAAAATACTCTGGTGAAAGTAGAAGTACTGACTAAACTTCTTTACTCAAGTCAAAGTAAAGAGGCTTTGAAGTGTACTTCAGTAAAAAGTACCCATAACTAGGTATTTGTGTTCAACATGTAAGAAGTAGAAAGTACAGGTATTTGTGTTCAACATGTGAGAAGTAGAAAGTACAGGTATTTGGGTTCAACATGTGAGAAGTAGAAAGTACAGGTATTTGAGTTCAACATGTAAGAAGTAGAAGGTACAGGTATTTGAGTTCAACATGTAAGAAGTAGAAAGTACAGGTATTTGTGTTCAACATGTAAGAAGTAGAAAGTACAGGTATTTGAGTTCAACATGTAAGAAGTAGAAAGTACAGGTATTTGAGTTCAACATGTAAGAAGTAGAAAGTACAGGTATTTGAGTTCAACATGTAAGAAGTAGAAAGTTCAGGTATTTGAGTTCAACATGTAAGAAGTAGAAAGTACAGGTATTTGTGTTCAACATGTAAGAAGTAGAAAGTACAGGTATTTGAGTTCAACATGTAAGAAGTAGAAAGTACAGGTATTTGTGTTCAACATGTAAGAAGTAGAAAGTACAGGTATTTGAGTTCAACATGTAAGAAGTAGAAAGTACAGGTATTTGAGTTCAACATGTAAGAAGTAGAAAGTACAGGTATTTGAGTTCAACATGTAAGAAGTAGAAAGTACAGGTATTTGGGTTCAACATGTAAGAAGTAGAAAGTACAGGTCTTTGAGTTCAACATGTAAGAAGTAGAAAGTACAGGTATTTGAGTTCAACATGTATGAAGTAGAAAGTACAGGTATTTGGGTTCAACATGTAAGAAGTAGAAAGTACAGGTATTTGAGTTCAACATGTAAGAAGTAGAAAGTACAGGTATTTGTGTTCAACATGTAAGAAGTAGAAAGTTCAGGTATTTGAGTTCAACATGTAAGAAGTAGAAAGTACAGGTATTGTAGTTCAACATGTAAGAAGTAGAAAGTACAGGTATTTGAGTTCAACATGTAAGAAGTAGAAGGTACAGGTATTTGGGTTCAACATGTGAGAAGTAGAAAGTACAGGTATTTGAGTTCAACATGTGAGAAGTAGAAAGTACAGGTATTTGAGTTCAACATGTAAGAAGTAGAAAGTACAGGTATTTGTGTTCAACATGTAAGAAGTAGAAAGTTCAGGTATTTGAGTTCAACATGTAAGAAGTAGAAAGTACAGGTATTTGGGTTCAACATGTAAGAAGTAGAAAGTACAGGTGTTTGAGTTCAACATGTAAGAAGTAGAAAGTACAGGTATTTGAGTTCAACATGTATGAAGTAGAAAGTACAGGTATTTGGGTTCAACATGTAAGAAGTAGAAAGTACAGGTATTTGAGTTCAACATGTAAGAAGTAGAAAGTACAGGTATTTGTGTTCAACATGTAAGAAGTAGAAAGTTCAGGTATTTGAGTTCAACATGTAAGAAGTAGAAAGTACAGGTATTGTAGTTCAACATGTAAGAAGTAGAAAGTACAGGTATTTGAGTTCAACATGTAAGAAGTAGAAGGTACAGGTATTTGGGTTCAACATGTAAGAAGTAGAAAGTACAGGTATTTGAGTTCAACATGTGAGAAGTAGAAAGTACAGGTATTTGAGTTCAACATGTAAGAAGTAGAAAGTACAGGTATTTGGGTTCAACATGTAAGAAGTAGAAAGTACAGGTATTTGGGTTCAACATGTAAGAAGTAAAAAGCACAGGTATTTGTGTTCAACATGTAAGAAGTAGAAAGTACAGGTATTTGAGTTCAACATGTAAGAAGTAGAAAGTACAGGTATTTGGGTTCAACATGTAAGAAGTAGAAAGTACAGGTATTTGTGTTCAACATGTAAGAAGTAGAAAGTACAGGTATTTGGGTTCAACATGTGAGAAGTAGAAAGTACAGGTATTTGAGTTCAACATGTGAGAAGTAGAAAGTACAGGTATTTGAGTTCAACATGTGAGAAGTAGAAAGTACAGGTATTTGGGTTCAACATGTAAGAAGTCAAAGTAAAAAGTCCTCAGAAAAATAAGTAGTGGAGTAAAGTACTGATACCAGACAAATGTACTTAAGTACAGTAACGAAGTATTTGTACTCCACTACTTCCCACCTCTGCATCTATTAACTCATATATATGTTGTTATTAACAGCGAGGGCCAACCTCATCCCCAGCCCCCCCACCTACAACTCTAAATATGGATACCTGAACTGGGAATCCTACAACAATCTGAGCTACTACACCCGGATACTTCCTCCAGTGCCGGAGGACTGCCCCACTCCTCTGGGGGTCAAAGGTCAGACGCTCATTCATGTTTTATCCAAGCAACTATTAGGGGTTTAAGAAATGGCACAAAAAAATTGTGTGTGTATGGGTATGTGGGTATGTATGCATATCTGGGTGTATATGTATTGTATGTGCTTGTATATATATGTGTGTGTGTGTGTGTGTGTGTGTGTGTGTGTGTGTGTGTGTGTGTGTGTGTGTGTGTGTGTGTGTGTGTGTATAAGTAGATACATGTATACATGTGTAGATATTTGTCATTTCAAACAACCCCTACGTTTTTATTTTATTTTACTAATTTCAGTCGGTATTTAATTTGTCCTTTTCGGGTCTCTAGAAATATATGATTTTCAAAACTGTACTTTTAATCAAATGTGACCCGAAATAAATAAAGAATGAAAAAAAGGAACGGCAAAAAAAACACATTTTGAAATAATATGTAGATTTTTTCCAACAATCCAGCATTTTATTAATCTTTTTTTTAATCAGAAATATGCAAATATTAATTCATTTTCTCATGAGTTGATATAAAGGATAATGGTGGATGTTGCACGGATACACAGATATACTGCACGTACTTTCAAGGGATACTGAAGTACATATATATATAAGTAGAAAACCATATAGTGTAAAATAATACTAGGATACTGAAGTACATATATATATAAGTAGAAAACCATATAGTGTAAAATAATACTAGGATACTGAAGTACATATATATATAAGTAGAAAACCATATAGTGTAAAATAATACTAGGATACTGAAGTACATATATATATAAGTAGAAAACCATATAGTGTAAAATAATACTAGGATACTGAAGTACATATATATATAAGTAGAAAACCATATAGTGTAAAATAATACTAAGATACTGAAGTACATATATATAAGTAGAAAACCATATAGTGTAAAATAATACTAGGATACTGAAGTACATATATATAAGTAGAAAACCATATAGTGTAAAATAATACCAGGATACTGAAGTACATATATATATATAAGTAGAAAACCATATAGTGTAAAATAATACTAGGATACTGAAGTACATATATATATATATAAGTAGAAAACTATATTGTGTAAAATAATACTAGGATACTGAAGTACATATATATATAAGTAGAAAACCATATAGTGTAAAATAATACCAGGATACTGAAGTACATATATATATAAGTAGAAAACCATATAGTGTAAAATAATACTAGGATACTGAAGTACATATATAAGTAGAAAACCATATAGTGTAAAATAATACTAGGATACGGAAGTACATATATATATAAGTAGAAAACCATATAGTGTAAAATAATACCAGGATACTGAAGTACATATATATATATAAGTGGAAAACCATATAGTGTAAAATAATACTAGGATACTGAAGTACATATATATATAAGTAGAAAACCATATAGTGTAAAATAATACTAGGATACTGAAGTACATATATATATATATAAGTAGAAAACCATATAGTGTAAAATAATACTAGGATACTGAAGTACATATATATATAAGTAGAAAACCATATAGTGTAAAATAATACCAGGATACTGAAGTACATATATATATATATAAGTAGAAAACCATATAGTGTAAAATAATACTAGGATACTGAAGTACATATATATATAAGTAGAAAACCATATAGTGTAAAATAATACTAGGATACTGAAGTACATATATATATAAGTAGAAAACCATATAGTGTAAAATAATACTAGGATACTGAAGTACATATATATATAAGTAGAAAACCATATAGTGTAAAATAATACTAGGATACTGAAGTACATATATATATATAAGTAGAAAACCATATAGTGTAAAATAATACTAGGATACTGAAGTACATATATATATAAGTAGAAAACCATATAGTGTAAAATAATACCAGGATACTGAAGTACATATATATATATAAGTAGAAAACCATATAGTGTAAAATAATACTAGGATACTGAAGTACATATATATATAAGTAGAAAACCATATAGTGTAAAATAATACTAAGATACTGAAGTACATATATATAAGTAGAAAACCATATAGTGTAAAATAATACTAGGATACTGAAGTACATATATATAAGTAGAAAACCATATAGTGTAAAATAATACCAGGATACTAAAGTACATATATATATATAAGTAGAAAACCATATAGTGTAAAATAATACTAGGATACTGAAGTACATATATATATATAAGTAGAAAACCATATAGTGTAAAATAATACCAGGATACTGAAGTACATATATATATAAGTAGAAAACCATATAGTGTAAAATAATACCAGGATACTGAAGTGCAGTACTTGAGATAAAGACTACTGCTAATCTGTGACGTCATACATGATATCTAATGCAGAACATGTGTTTATATATCCACGTTTTTATATATTATTACAGTATTAGTTCTGCTGTGCAGTGTTTAAGTCATTCTGTTTCATGTCCTTTAATCTCATATGTTTATATTTGTAATACTTACTTGCACCATCTGCTCTTGAACGACTTTAATGCAGTATTTTCATGACTTTGTTTTGTATATTGCATGTTGCATTTGTCGTGGATCCGATGTAACACTCACGACATTAAAGAATAAAACAAAGGAATCAATAAAACGCAGACACAGAGAAGGTTGAAGTTAAATATTATATCGCTTTACAGCACTATAAAGGTTACCTTGCACCAAAGGAGTCGATGCCCTAAATACTAAGTACATCCCGCTGACCTGACATGGTATTGTATTGCATTTTCTGACCCCCAGACTTTAAATAATCTTAGGTTCAATGACCTTTCTCTGCCAATACCTTATGTAGAGAACTGTTGGTCACAGAAATAGGTATGCCTCCTTTTAGAAACTAAATTGATTGTCACTAGTGTGGCTTGAAACACATGTTTGTATAAAACGGCTTCTACACGTTGTTGGAGGATCCTAGGACCTTCCTCCCTGTTGATGTGGTCCAGCTGTTTCCTCAGCTTGTAAAGCGTTCTGCATTCCTGACCTTGACGTTCAGAGGTGTGTTAACTCTATCAGCCGTGTTTTCACAGACGTGCTGCT
The DNA here is from genome assembly GCA_036324595.1 of Champsocephalus gunnari. Classification (NCBI taxonomy): domain Eukaryota; kingdom Metazoa; phylum Chordata; class Actinopteri; order Perciformes; family Channichthyidae; genus Champsocephalus; species Champsocephalus gunnari. The sequence goes on along the minus strand of CM070435.1, from coordinate 4,011,310 downwards.
CCAGTATTTTGACTAGAGGCTGTGCTCCGTGTCCCTTACTCAAGTAGAAGTACAGATACTCGTGTTTAAAATACTCTGGTGCAAGTAGAAGTACTGACTAAACTTCTTTACTCAAGTAAAAGTAAAGAGGCTTTGAAGTGTACTTCAGTAAAAAGTACCCATAACTAGCAGCTGCTTTAAAGAGTACCTGACCTCCCTTTATATCAATAGAACAATAATGTCATTGTTAGCTAATGAATGTTTCCATGCTGAACAACGGCAACATGACAACGTTTCCATTGGTCCCTCTCCTTTAGAGAAGACCAGGAAGTGATGGATACACGGATCGTGTTCCAACCAATAGGCACGCAGTGACTCTAAAGAATAATGACCACGCACCAGACACACATTCAGACTAAAGGAACCAGCTGTTTGGGAAATGAGAGAAGTAGAAAGTACAAGTATTTTAGTTCAACATGTAAGAAGTAGAAAGTACAGGTATTTGAGTTCAACATGTGAGAAGTAGAAAGTACAGGTATTTGAGTTCAACATGTGAGAAGTAGAAAGTACAGGTATTTGAGTTCAACATGTGAGAAGTAGAAAGTACAGGTATTTGAGTTCAACATGTAAGAAGTAGAAAGTACAGGTATTTGAGTTCAACATGTGAGAAGTAGAAAGTACAGGTATTTGAGTTCAACATGTAAGAAGTAGAAAGTACAGGTATTTGGGTTCAACATGTAAGAAGTAGAAAGTACAGGTATTTGTGTTCAACATGTGAGAAGTAGAAAGTACAGGTATTTGAGTTCAACATGTGAGAAGTAGAAAGTACAGGTATTTGAGTTCAACATGTAAGAAGTAGAAAGTACAGGTATTTGAGTTCAACATGTAAGAAGTAGAAAGTACAGGTATTTGAGTTCAACATGTAAGAAGTAGAAAGTACAGGTATTTGAGTTCAACATGTAAGAAGTAGAAAGTACAGGTATTTGAGTTCAACATGTAAGAAGTAGAAAGTACAGGTATTTGAGTTCAACATGTGAGAAGTAGAAAGTACAGGTATTTGAGTTCAACATGTGAGAAGTAGAAAGTACAGGTATTTGAGTTCAACATGTAAGAAGTAGAAAGTACAGGTATTTGAGTTCAACATGTAAGAAGTAGAAAGTACAGGTATTTGTGTTCAACATGTAAGAAGTAGAAAGTACAGGTATTTGAGTTCAACATGAGAGAAGTAGAAAGTACAGGTATTTGTGTTCAACATGTAAGAAGTAGAAAGTACAGGTATTTGGGTTCAACATGTAAGAAGTAGAAAGTACAGGTATTTGTGTTCAACATGTAAGAAGTAGAAAGTACAGGTATTTGAAATCAACATGTAAGAAGTAGAAAGTACAGGTATTTGTGTTCAACATGTAAGAAGTAGAAAGTACAGGTATTTGGGTTCAACATGTAAGAAGTAGAAAGTACAGGTATTTGGGTTCAACATGTAAGAAGTAGAAAGTACAGGTATTTGGGTTCAACATGTAAGAAGTAGAAAGTACAGGTATTTGGGTTCAACATGTAAGAAGTAGAAAGTACAGGTATTTGAGTTCAACATGTAAGAAGTAGAAAGTACAGGTATTTGTGTTCAACATGTAAGAAGTAGAAAGTAGAAAGTACAGGTATTTGGGTTCAACATGTAAGAAGTAGAAAGTACAGATATTTGGGTTCAACATGTAAGAAGTAGAAAGTACAGGTATTTGGGTTCAACATGTAAGAAGTAGAAAGTACAGGTATTTGAGTTCAACATGTAAGAAGTAGAAAGTACAGGTATTTGTGTTCAACATGTAAGAAGTAGAAAGTACAGGTATTTGGGTTCAACATGTAAGAAGTAGAAAGTACAGGTATTTGAGTTCAACGTGTAAGAAGTAGAAAGTACAGGTATTTGAGTTCAACATGTAAGAAGTAGAATGTACAGGTATTTGAGTTCAACATGTAAGAAGTAGAAAGTACAGGTATTTGAGTTCAACATGTAAGAAGTAGAAAGTACAGGTATTTGTGTTCAACATGTAAGAAGTAGAAAGTACAGGTATTTGAGTTCAACATGTAAGAAGTAGAAAGTACAGGTATTTGTGTTCAACATGTAAGAAGTAGAAAGTACAGGTATTTGGGTTCAACATGTAAGAAGTAGAAAGTACAGGTATTTGGGTTCAACATGTAAGAAGTAGAAAGTACAGGTATTTGGGTTCAACATGTAAGAAGTAGAAAGTACAGGTATTTGGGTTCAACATGTAAGAAGTAGAAAGTACAGGTATTTGAGTTCAACATGTAAGAAGTAGAAAGTACAGGTATTTGTGTTCAACATGTAAGAAGTAGAAAGTACAGGTATTTGGGTTCAACATGTAAGAAGTAGAAAGTACAGGTATTTGGGTTCAACATGTAAGAAGTAGAAAGTACAGGTATTTGGGTTCAACATGTAAGAAGTAGAAAGTACAGGTATTTGGGTTCAACATGTAAGAAGTAGAAAGTACAGGTATTTGAGTTCAACATGTAAGAAGTAGAAAGTACAGGTATTTGGGTTCAACATGTAAGAAGTAGAAAGTACAGGTATTTGGGTTCAACATGTAAGAAGTCGAAAGTACAGGTATTTGGGTTCAACATGTAAGAAGTAGAAAGTACAGGTATTTGGGTTCAACATGTAAGAAGTCGAAAGTACAGGTATTTGTGTTCAACATGTAAGAAGTAGAAAGTACAGGTATTTGTGTTCAACATGTAAGAAGTAAAATTAAAAAGTCGTCAGAAAAATAAGTAGTGGAGTAAAGTACTGATACCAGAAACATGTACTTAAGTACAGTAACGAAGTATTTGACGCTGTGTGTTTCTGTGTGTGTTTCTGTGCGTGTGTCTGTGTGTCTCTATATGTGTGTGTGTGTGTTTCTGTGTGTGTGTGTGTGTGTTTCATTGTGTCTCTGTGTGTCTCTCCTCAGGTAAGGCAGTGCTCCCGGACCCTGAGCTTCTGGTGGAGCGGCTCTTGAGGAGACGGACCTTCAGACCCGACCCTCAGGGATCCAACCTCCTGTTCGCCTTCTTCGCTCAGCACTTCACTCACCAGTTCTTCAAAACATACAACCGCATGGGGCTGGGCTTCACCAAGGCTCTGGCTCACGGGGTGGGTGCATTCACTGCTTCTGGGTTTTATTACCAAGTCGGTCTACACACAGGAGGAATTTGCTTTGGTATATAATAAAGCGCTTTTATAGAAACTCAAAGACACTTTAAAGAGTAAAAAGGATCATTAAAACATCATTAAAACAACGCACTTAAGATATATGAAACAGAACACTAATTACATATTAAAAGCAGTTCTGGAGAGGTGAGTTTTGATTTGTGATTTGAACATGGGGAGATCAGGGCAGAACATGCAAAATAGTACTATAATAAAAGCTATTTTAAAAGGCTATTGTAACAGATAAAAAATAAAGACAATATTTACACAAAATATAATTATTTGAGAAACTCAGAACATTAAAATATAATACAATAATATATATATTAAATATAAAAAAATATGGCAAATAATTTAAAGGTCACCTATCATACTATTTTTAGGCAATAGCATAGCTCTCAGATATATAAAAATATATAAAAACATGTCTTTGAAGTGTTTTGCTCAAAATACCAAACAGATAATTCTAGCCATGCCTCATCTCCTTTCTCTCTTGCCAGTTATACCACAAGGTGAGTTCCTTTCTACTTCCTGCTTCTTCACACACATGCTCTCCAGCACAGGTTAGCTCTGAGTGCTAGCGATGCTAATGTAAACACCGACCACATTACGTCCAGAACAGTCGGGCATTGTTTCTGATAGCAACGTTTCTGATTGGCCCGTGGGTCCACATTTCAGATGTTACGTCATATCGGACGCAAATCTGGATCAGCTGCGTTGTTCCCCGTTTTTAGAGATTTGGGTACGGAGGAAAAGAGAGAGGGTTTATTTCCTGACGCTGCGTGAGTTCCCCGACACACCGGGGACACATGGTGTTGGAGAGAAGACATCACAAAGTGCATTTTGCATGATAGGTCCCCTTTAAATGTTTTCCCACGATAATGTGTTGTCGCTAAATGTAAAAATACAGGGTAAATTCAAGTGATAGTCCATTCCCTCCCTCCCAACCCGTATTCACTGTGGCTTTAAAAAGGAAAATGCATGTACCGTACTTTTCGGACTATAAGCCGCGACTTTTTCCCCCATTTGTTTGTACCGCTAACGGCCACTAGGGAACCTCCTACATCTATGGATTTTACAGGTAAAATTAACCACCTTTAACTCTACGGGCTCTAGGACCGGTCCGCGCCCGCCACCTCTAAGCGGCGGGCTCCAGCAGGAAAAGCTGGAGGCCGGAAAAGAGTGACGGCCCGTCCACACTACAGCGTCGAAAGCTCCAATCTGCCCATTCACTTTCAATGGGGTGACGTCACGTAGCCACGCTTTTTCGCCAAACTGAATTGTGGGTAGCAG
>CM070435.1:3972176-3992176 GCA_036324595.1 Champsocephalus gunnari | reverse complement strand
TAATTAACTACGTCTGAAAACAGAAGTCCAGGGCAAATAATTGCAAGTCTCTTCAGTGCGCATGTCACAAAACGAGATGCATTGTGGGACATGTCGTTTATGGGCAACGTGCTTCTGTAAAGTGGCATGCAACCGTATAATAAACGTATTATATTCTATGAAAGCTCTTGCGGGGCCACATAAAATGAAGTCGCGGGCCGGATTTGGCCCCCGGGCCTTGAGTTTGAGACCCCTGATTTAGAGCTTTGTATGTGAGGAGAAGCACCTTCAAATCAATTCTTAGTTACGCCAGTGTAGAGTAGCTAAAACGGGACTAATGTGTTCCCTCCTTTTGGTATTCGTTAGTAGTCTCGCTGCATGTTCTGCCCGACAGCTCCTCCTGCAGGGCAGAATATCTCCAAAGGGAAATACACAAGAGGGTTCAACACAAGGGATAGTTTGTAGAGTGAACCAGACACCCTGCAAAGACAGCTCGTGTCTGCCCTTTATCCACGGTTTGATTCTGTATTGACTTGTTATCATGAGTGTGAATTGATTAACCTGCTGGAATAAAACGTTATTGGTTCCTACTGACCCTTGCTTCCTCGTATTGTGTGTGTATACATGATATAGTAAATTCAAGATGCATAAGGCAGACAAAACAAGTATGCTGATCCTAAGCTAGAGTTTTTTGTGTGTACATGTTTATTGTAATTCCATTAAACACACATTTTCCATGGCTTCCTCTTTGTGAGTGGGTTACAAATTATCAATGGTCTTTTATAACATATATGTTTACACTGGGTTTTAAGTATCTGTTTTTATTTCGTGTCATAATTATGATTGCATTTCTATATTAGGCGTATGGCTAGGTTTCATTCTGTAAATATTTATATAAACAACACGGCAGGTTGAACACAATGTAGAAATCCACATAGTAGGCTACATGAAATCAATTAAACAACACACTAGACAATATATTAAATTAGGTTAACCAAACATATAAATAGTATTCTCTACTAACTGTATTTTTATTCTTCATTGAAAAACTAACAAATTACCAAAAAAAACGTCAGCAACATAAAATTAAACCAAGAAATAATGCATTATTCGTTGTTATTTTACGAGTTTGTTGTTCAGTCAGTGTTTGTAACGTTGAGAATATGAATAAGTTAGACTTATTTGACTTAAATGATTTCGATTTGATTGAAGGAAAAAAAAATCTGATGTGTTTCTATTCTTTAACTACGGGGGACACATTTCAGTGTAACACAGGAAGCAGCGCGGAGTGGATTTCAAGCGGCACACTCGCCCCTTCCGGTCTCTTTTCCCTTAGCCACCGGACGAAAATGGTAAGCAGCAACGCTGGCGGAGAGAAATCTCCAAACATCTAAGTAATGTTTCATTTATCCGACACGAACTGTTGCTGTTTCCATGTCGGATAATCATCTTTACCGTTTGGGTGAAATATTTTCGAGATGAAAGTTGCTTTTAATAAAAAAAATAACATTGGTCCTGTTGCTAGGAAGACAGTGATCAGATGCTACTGTTAGCATTGAGGATCGTGAGCGAAACGGGCCTCAATTAACCGGTACAAAATCACCACTTAACGTTGAAAGTACTCTAAATAATCCTGTTATACCCGCCAAGTTACTACAGATAAATTACGTTATTGTTGGTGTTGGGCTTTAGCAAGGTGCAATGCTTACTAGCTTGTCCATAGCCGTTAGCATAACTAGCTTTAAGTGTGCTTCCTCAGAGTGTACACACTGAAGGCATGAAACTGGCTTTTTTTTTGTAGCTTAAAAACTGAACATTGGACTTCCTTTCTGTGCCTTTATAATATGTAAACAAGAATTGGCAACTTGGTCACACCTGTACAATATAAGGAAGTTCAATGCTATACTTCTGCTACACTTCTTACATTCAAAGTTGAGCACGAGTTCTTGTTTGTATTTTGCGAAACCGATGTACTGCTTTTATATTGATGTTTTTATATCTTATGTGTGCATGTTGAAACGCCACAATGTAATGTAGTCGGTAAAACATCACCAGGACATAGAGTTAAGACAGAATTGTTGGTGCTTTGTATTTTAAACCGTAATAATGCACATGTGTTTTACTTTACGGTTTTATATTGAGGCGTTTCTGTGTTCCTACTTGTGTACATGAGGTGGCAGAACACCCCACTATAATGTAGTGAGTGTAACAACTCTACTTTCCACTCGATGTTGACATACTTGGCTTAAAACCTAACAACTGGTGTTAACGATAGGCATCTTGAAAGTACACTTAATATAATAGAATTCCTTTATTGTCATCGCACCAGGTAGCTCTAATGGCTTCTACAGGTGTACTGAACGTGTCCACTGAGTGTATGTTTGAGCACAGATCCATATTGCATCCCTTCCGTTACACATCACGTGTTCGCTGCTCAGAGTCTTGTCTGTGATGTTCCAAACACAAATGTCTGAACATATGATTTCCTGTGATTCGTACTTCTGTTCTGAGACAAGACCCACGCAGAGCTTTCTAAACTCTCGGTGATAGAAATCTGTGGGAATTGTTTTTCTGATTGCCTTTTTGTTTTTATTCCCACCTCCCTTTTTAGACGAAGGGAACTTCATCTTTCGGAAAGCGCCGGAACAAGACGCACACTTTGTGCCGTCGTTGTGGATCCAAGGCTTACCATCTGCAGAAGTCCTCCTGCGGCAAGTGTGGCTACCCAGAGAAGCGCAAGAGGAAGTGTAAGTGACCCAATAAAGTGGTTTTTTTTAATGCCCAAAACTGCTATTGAATACTGTGCAGATCATGTCAAAAAATTAACGCCGCAACTTCCATAGAATATATATTTTATTGTCGTCATACGAAGTACAACGACATTTCTTTGGCATCTCTCACTGCAGTAAAAAATAGACAGTAATATATGAGTGGGAAAAGCAGAGGTGGTGGCGAAGACAGTGCAGCGAGATAAAATTCAATGTGCATATTGACACGGTCTAAACACGTGTCTTTCTAACGGTGTTCTTAACGGGTTAAAATGATATCTTTTGTTCTGCACTTGTCCCGAATACCCAGCCTGATTTTCTGACGAACAAAAGTAGAAAAATGCTCTCAAAAGACGCCGGAGTCGGATAATTAGAATGGTTCCACTCGTGTTTGAAGTAAAACGTGAGCCCAATTTCACGATAATTGCCTTTTTTTTTAAAGCTTATAATTTAGGCGTATTTATCGAACGCATTGCAAGTGCGCCGTTGAATCTGTAATGGACAGAAAAAACCCCGTTTCTTAGATGTATCCAGTCGGTGAATCGTAGCAGGTGAACCGACTCGGTTAGTCGTCTCGCTGTGAGACGCGTCGATGCTGCTTGCCGATGATGTTGAAAAATAAATGTCTGAACAATTGATTCAAAAATGATATCAGTGATTTCTCTGAGGCAAGCATCCTTGATGACGCGCAGAACTGTCCTCCCATCATGCAACACAAGAGTAGAAATATATATCAAGGCGTTCAGGTGCTCGTTAGCTGGGACACTTCAGAGCATCTGATCCATCATCAGTTCCACTTTGAAAAAGGACAATTTTCTGGTTCAACCGGATTTATTTTTTGGTTTTTGTTTTGCAGACAACTGGAGCGCTAAGGCCAAGAGGAGGAACACCACTGGAACCGGCCGCCTGAGACATCTGAAGGTCGTCTACCGCAGATTCAGGTACGCTTTAAGATGTGACGTTCACACAACACGGAGCGGGGCTTTAGTTCAGACTTTTTATTGCGACACATTCATTTAGAAGATAACCAAACATGCTGCTTTTCCATATACGTGTGAGAGAAGTACTTTTTAAAATAAATGAAATGGGAAGATGGACACGGGTGTGATACTTTTAGTTGTTAAACATCGCATACGAGAGATCCTCGTCTTCTCAAATTGAGGCGAAGTCCCTCCCTTTCCGGGGACCATATTTCGAAAAAAGTATCACTCCGAGTCTGCGTGTTGAGAGCTGTGCACACAAGGGGAGTGAGTCGGTTCGTGAGAGGGAGTTGTAGTCTTTCTAGTTGCGTATTTCTCATAGTCTTATATTTCAACAGTTTTACGACAAACTGGCTTTTTTGACGTGGAAATTATTTGTTAAGATTGACAAACATCATGTGTGTAATTCGTGGCACACTTAAAACCTGATCGAGAGATAATCTTTCTCTCTCCATCGACTTCAATACATACTTTTTCCGAAATAAAGTCCCATGGGGCGGAGGTAGATGTGCGGGACTTCACCTCTCTATAGAACTTTCCACATGCGTTTCTGGTGATGCATTTACTCCCATGAGAGGTTTTCCCACTTGGTCTTTGATGTAGGAAAAGTGTCAGTAATGTAAACGATGTAATGTCGTCCAAACACCACAGGGAACGCGTGTCTGCGTGATCTCAGTCGTACATCTGTGAGACACGATAAACCAGGGGGGGTCGAACTCAATTTCATTTCGGGCCACATCAGCATTAAAGAGCCTGTGACACCATCCCAACAACTGTTGTGCAATGAAATATTGGTCTACTAGTAATCTCGAACCGTCAGTTTAAAAAAGAAAAAGCGATACCGTTCCGTTAAATATCAATAATTTCGAACATCGCGGGGAAATTCCTTCGACTCATTTTGAAGTTTTGGGGGAAGCCGGAAGTGACGTCAATGCGGGAACGCTTCGAGAGCCAAACACGGACAAAGTGTGTTGTGTCATGCGTAGAAATGGTGAATTACTGAGATTAGGCACGTTAATAACGTTTTAATGAAGTTGACTACAGTATATTCATATTTGTCAGTGCTTTCATGTCAATTCAGTGACATAAACATACATGATCGTGGTGAAGATGATGATTACATTAGGATTAAAAATCGGGAGTGAGAGCTGCTGAATTTCCTCCCGTCGGATGTGATATAAAAACAAATCGATTATTTTTGTGGTTGTAAACTCAAGTGGATGAAACTACATTTATTAGTGCTTTCATGTCAATTCGGCGAACATATGATACATTAAATGATCGTTTGTTTGAGCCGGTCTGCATTTCCTGATGAGAAAACAAACCGATGCTTTTTGTAGTTGTAATACACCAACAACATGGATTAAACGTGTGTTTTTTTTACCACAATGTTGGGGAAATTAATGGATAAAATGCACGGATTATTATTATTATTCCCACTCCGATCGGGACACTAGGTCCACCGTTTCCCCGCAGCGAGGCTCCCCCCGTTGACAGTGTACGTGGGCTGTGTGCGGTGGCGGACTGGCCATCGGGACGAATCCCGATGGGCCGGTACCGAAGTGGGCCGGTCGGATAAGTCACCAGCACATCCCCCATAGGCGGCGCGTGAGGCTCAGGTTTGAGAAGGCTAAATAACTTCTTTTACCTGACGCTGCCCGCCTCCGGCGTCTAGAGAGAAGAGATCAACTCAGTGTGCGGAGTTTACATCTCTCAAGTCATATTACAGGATAAAGGAAATACAGTTTAAACTGCCGTATGCAGAGAAGACGCCGACGTGTCGCACTTATCATTCATATCACATCATCACTCAGATCATCGATCATATAATATCATAATATATCATATATTTCCTTATCTGAGTCAGCTGAGCCTCATCTGGCCGTGCAACACTCACAGCGTCACAGACTGGATGCAGAAGTATTATTTAACACATTATGTTGACGAAACACTCGAGACAAATGTAATTCAAGTCAGATCCACGCGTGTTTTAGACGTGAACGCGCTCTCAGCTGGAGAGAGAAACCCTGGCTTGATTTACCGAGTTGATAACCAGCGTCGTCGGACCGCTCAGCGAGATCTCGTTTGTTAGTTTGTTGTTGTTCGTTTGTTTGTTACTCAAACATATCCAGGGTCTGTTGAACTGGCTTCGTAGTACAGGGCACAGGTGGCTAGCAGCGCTAATGTCAAAGACACAGACATTATACATTATATTTGTATTTTACCAGGATGCAGTGACACACATATTTACATATTTACATTTACTATATACAGCACCTGCCGCCCCTGACATCCCCACTCCCCCCGTTGACAATTTACTAGCGGTACCGAAGTGGGCCGGTCGAGAGTCCCGGGATGATTTGTAGTCCCATTCCACCACTGGCTCCATGACCATATGATCGCCCATATTGACGCACCTCATTCCTAAACTTCTAACAACAGATACAACATAAACCGATCCTTCAGCCTCATATGAGCTCTCAGACACGTTCAACATTAACCTGTCATCGCTGTCTGAGCTTGCTGCTGTGTGCACCATCGTGCGTTTACATCTGACTGTATATATATATAAAGGTTTACATGCAGATACTGGGATCCTGGACGGTGCAGCTGGAGCGCTGTGCCCGCAATGACGTCACCCATCATTTGGCGGGACTTGAAGAATCCGCGAGAAGATCCAGAAAATTGTCAACATTGAAGGCAGATTAATGGTTATCAAAGTACAAATATCCAAAATCAGTTCAGTAACGGTTTTCAAGGGGACAATATGTACTCAAATTTATGGGTTTGGATGATGGGGGAAAACCGTGTCACAGGCTCTTTAAGGTCGCACTCAAAGGGCCGGATGTAACTTCAAGACTATATAAAAATACATGTATTAAATAATGTATTATTGGATTATTATCAGATGGGGTTATAACTTCATAATTAATTACGTCTGAAAGCAGAAGTCTAGAGCAAGTAATTGAAAGTCTCTTCAGTGAGAATGTCACAAAATAATTTAAAAAGAAAAGAATATTCTGGAGAAAAGGGCCAAATTTAAAAGAAAAAAGGCAAATTCAAGATGCATTGTGGGACATGTAGTTCATGGGCAATGTGCTTCTGTAAAGCGTATATAAAACATGTTCTTTTCAAGCTCTTGTGGGCCACATGCAATGAAGTCGCGGGCCGTATTTGGCCCCCGGGCCTTGAGTTGGACACCCCTGCGATAAACACTTTCCACGTAATCCAGATTGTAGTGAAACATTTTTGATTTATCGACTCTTAACTACAAACATCGGATCTGCTGTTGGCATATTTTCAACGCGGAGCATAAGCAAGCTTCCTGCGGCGCCACCTGCCAGGAGGAATCTGCATCGTTAATATATTGATATCGGGCTGTGGTGAGAAACGGTGTTATTGACGAAGCGAAATTAACAAAATAAATTCGTCTTTGTAAACAAATATGCGTTAAAACTAATGTTCACACACACACACACACACACCACGATGTCATGTACACAGCTTTTCCTCCGAGGCCGTGAACACGAAGCTGGAAACTAAATATCTTGAACCGTCAACACTGCCGCGACTAGATTGCTTTATTTCCCTGGAACCTAAAGTCAACACTGGACTTTATATGAAATGTAACCGCGGAAATTAAGGTTGCCATGGTTTTTTGTATTACACTGAGACGCTGATAAGATAATCCTCTGCCGGCTCAATACAAAAAGGACTACATATTGTGACGTGCAATTAGAACAAAATGGTGACTTCAGTTTTCCAGAATAGAAGCCCTTACACTTCATCGGTGGCATTACATCGCTCAAGCTTCTTATTTAGGGTTATATTTTCACTGTCTGTTATATTTAAAGCATATAACTCACCGACGTCTCTCACTGCCGTAACAAATAGACACTAATATATAAGTGGTGGCGAAGACAGTGCAACGAGATAAAATCCGATGTGCATATTGACACGGTCTAAACGCGTGTCTTTCTAACGGTGTTCTTAACGGGTTAAAGTGATATATTTTGTTCTGCACTTGTCCCGAATACCCAGCTTGATTTTATGACGAACAAAAGTAGAAAAATGCTCAAAAGACGCCGGAGTCGGATAATTAGAATGGTTCCACTCGTGTTTGAAGTAGGGTTGCCAGAAACTGACCATGATCAAAATCGATTATTCGGCAGCCCTGGCGAATAATAATCGATCCTCCTATGTCTAAAACGTGAGCCGAAATTCACGATAATTGCCTTTTTTTAAAGCTTATAATTTAGGCGTATTTATCGAACGCATTGCAAGTGCGCCGTTGAATCTGTAATGGACAGAAAAACCCCGTTTCTTAGATGTATCCAGTCGGTGAATCGTAGCAGGTGAACCGACTCGGTTAGTCGTCTCGCTGTGAGACGCGTCGATGCTGCTTGCCGATGATGTTGAAAAATAAATGTCTGAACAATTGATTCAAAATGATATCAGTGATTTCTCTGAGGCAAGCATCCTTGATGACGCGCAGAGCTGTCCTCCCATCATGCAACACAAGAGTAGAAATGTATATTGAGCAGTACCGGTTCAGGTGCTCGTTAGCTGGGACACTTCAGAGCATCTGGTCTTGGTAAACCTGACTTTTATTAGCAACTTGTTTGTACTTTCTTTTAAATACGGACTTCCTGTTTGTTAACCGAGTCACGGAGAGATAAATATTTTTTAATTAATCATCAGCGACGAACAGCTGTGGTTACTTTAGCCAGTTAGCCACTAACCTCCAACCAAGAGAAGAGATAATAACTTGGTAAATGAGATCAACATGTGTCCCCTCTTCTCCATGTCTCTTCTACCTCAACATGTGTCCCCTCTTCTTCATGTCTCTTCTACATCAACATGTGTCTCCTCTTCTTCATGTCTCTTCTACATCAACATGTCCCCTCTTCTTCATGTCTCTTCTACATCAACATGTGTCGCCTCTTCTTCATGTCTCTTCTACATCAACATGTGTCCCCTCTTCTTCACGTCTCTTCTACATCAACATGTGTCCCCTCTTCTCCATGTCTCTCCTACATCAACATGTGTCCCCTCTTCTCCATGTCTCTTCTACATCAACATGTGTCCCCTCTTCTTCATGTCTCTTCTACATCAACACGTGTCCCCTCTTCTTCATGTCTCTTCTACATCAACATGTGTCCCCTCTTCTTCATGTCTCTTCTACATCAACATGTGTCCCCTCTTCTCCACGTCTCTTCTACATCAACATGTGTCCTCTCTTCTCCATGTCTCTTCTACATCAACACGTGTCCCCTCTTCTCCATGTCTCTTCTACATCAACATGTGTCCCCTCTTCTTCATGTCTCTTCTACATCAACATGTGTCCCCTCTTCTCCATGTCTCTTCTACATCAACATGTGTCCCCTCTTCTTCATGTCTCTCCTACATCAACATGTGTCCCCTCTTCATGTCTCTTCTACATCAACATGTGTCCCCTCTTCATGTCTCTTCTACATCAACATGTGTCCCCTCTTTGCCATGTCTCTTCTACATCAACATGTGTCCCCTCTTCGTCATGTCTCTTCTACATCAACATGTGTCCCCTCTTCGTCATGTCTCTTCTACATCAACATGTGTCCCCTCTTCTCCATGTCTCTTCTACATCAACATGTGTCCCCTCTTCTCCATGTCTCTTCTACATCAACATGTGTCCCCTATAAAAACCTGTCTGAAAATGAGCCGATCAGATTTTGGCCACTTTATGATGTCATAATGTTTTTTGGGCCATTAGCCAATCAGCAGCCGGTAACAATCCTCCTGTGTTAAACTTGTCTCATCTCTGTCCTCAGGAATGGTTTCAGGGAAGGCACCACCCCCAAGCCCCGCCGTGCCGCAGTGGCCGCCTCCAGCTCCTCCTAAATGCACATTTTTGTTTAAATAAATGTGATGTTAAACAGTCCGTGTTGTCTTTTGCATTATTTTTGACCATTTGTGCAAATCTATAGTTTAAAAAAAGTTTCCTCTGTCTAAACGATCACAACCATGAAATAAAAAAGAATTTTCACAAACATAAGATTGCTTCAATGTTTGAGGGTTTGCCGTGTAATCTGAAATGTTACAGACTTCTGCCGCTGCCACTCGCAAAGACGAACAACGGCTGAATATGGTGAGAAATTCTGTTCTGTAACACGAATGGGGGAATTGAGAAAGAAATTGGGTTCAGTCGCTCTCACTCGATAAGATTTACTTCTTTGATCTCAAATTGGGATTCACGTTGTTGTGGCGGCAGCATGAAACCAGATATCAGTTTATCATTTCAAAATATTAACTTCTTGAAACGGAAGGAAATAAACCGCCACTAGAGTAGAACATGGCCGTGATATAAACTGTATAGAGAACCGCAGTGACGCGTCCTAAGACCCGGATGTAAACTCCTTCCGGTTCCTTCGTCAAAACGCAACGCAATTTCTCCATAGGGTTTTGGAAAATAGCTGGAAATCAGGTCTGTGGTTGAAACACGTTTAAGAGACGGATCACGTTTTGTTCAGCCGGATAATATCCACATGTCTATCCTACTTTTATAATTTTCGAAGCATAAATCTAGTCGCAAAATGCTAATGTTATGCTATAAAGGAACTACAGCAGGGTCGACTTTGCGTCCTTAAAATCCCCACAATGCTTTGCGCACGGACCAATTTCAAAAACCCTCGCGGAGAATGGCTGAACCTACGCAGCACACATTGAAATGTAAGTATGTAGTGGCGTAGAACATGTGTTGGTAAATTTGTTATCACCAAAAATGTGTTCCGTGAAAGAAAAGCAAGTTCATAATTAGATAGACATCGCGAGGGATTTACTTTCGGTACAGTTTGAAACCGTTAGAGAGAGTGGCACACTTGTTAGCCTGTTCCATTCTTCTTTGTTTTCCGAAGCCGTGGCTTGGAAGTATACTTGCTTCGTTTCTGAAGGAAGCGACTTGGAAGTACGCGACTACCAAGCCAGCATCCTCGCGATTGAGAAACGGCCTGTATATATAGGTTAAACCCGATGAGAGGGGATACAGCTGTGCACATGGTCGTTTAAAAGTGACTTTGAGTGAACGAGGACGTCCCAATTAATACCCGAGGACTCCTCAGTGAGGGAAAGTAGGAGGTGAAATATTCAATTGAGACGAGCCTCCAGTCTTCCTGAAAGAACTTGCGCTGAGCTTCATTTTTGATTTACTATGTCCTAAAGTGTTTAACCCTTGTGTTGTCAACTTTTCTCCTCCCAGTTTTAGTATTTATAAAACATATAGTATGAACACTGAAATCTGAGTTACACCCTTTAAGGCAACTGTATTCCCACCACCACGTGTTACTCTTCTTTTGGAATGGTCGATGGATCACACATGCTATACATTTGAATAAAATCTCAATTCAAATGAAAGATCGATCATGATTCTTTTTTCGTGGAAAAACGTAGCAGACCTGTTAACGTGTTGGCACTCACATAAAACAAAACTTTATCCCAACAGAGAAACCTTTGGGAGCGCGTCACGTCTCACAGGAGGACAACAGGAAGGCCAGGAGAGCCTACAAGTCTAAATATTTACCAGCTGCCAAACAATACGGAGGTTTCTCATCTGTGTGAGGACAGAGGTCGGTTTACAGAAGACTCAAACAGTGCCATGGTGAGAGAACCCAGCAGTCAGGGGGCAGAGGTACAAGTACACACACTAAAGTACAATTTTAAAGTACTTTTATGCAGAGGTGGGAAGTAGCGGAGTACAAATACTTCGTTACTGTATTTCTCAGATATATCTATCTCTCAGATCTGAGTACTTCTACTTATACTCAAATACAAGATCTGAGTACTTCTACCTTTACTCAAGCACAAGATCTGAGTACTTCTACTTTTACTAAGTACAAGATCTGAGTACTTCTACTTTAACTCAAGTACAAGATCTGAGTACTTCTACTTTTACTAAGTACAAGATCTGAGTACTTTTACTAAGTACAATATCTGAGTACTTCTACTTTTACTCAAGTATCAGATCTGAGTACTTCTACTTTTACTCAAGTACAAGATCTGAATACTTCTACTTTTACTCAAGTACAAGATCTGAGTACTTCTACTTTTACTCAAGTACAAGATCTGAGTACTTCTACTTTTACTCAAGTATCAGATCTGAGTACTTCTACTTTTACTCAAGTATCAGATCTGAGTACTTCTACTCTTACTCAAGTATCAGATCTGAGTACTTCTACTTTTACTCAAGTATCAGATCTGAGTACTTCTACTTTTACTCAAGTACAAGATCTGAGTACTTCTACTTTTACTCAAGTATCAGATCTGAGTACTTCTACCTTTACTCAAGTATCACATCTGAGTACTTCTACCTTTACTCAAGTACAAGATCTGAGTACTTCTACCTTTACTCAACTATCAGATCTGAGTACTTCTACTTTTACTCAAGTATCAGGTCTGAGTACTTCTACTTCTACTCAAGTACAAGATCTGAGTACTTCTACTTTTACTAAGTACAAGATCTGAGTACTTCTACTTTTACTCAAGTTTCAGATCTGAGTACTTCTACTTTTACTCAAGTACAAGATCTGAGTACTTCTACTTTTACTCAAGTATCAGATCTGAGTACTTCTACTTTTACTCAAGTACAAGATCTGAGTACTTCTACTTTTACTCAAGTATCAGATCTGAGTACTTCTACCTTTACTCAAGTATCACATCTGAGTACTTCTACCTTTACTCAAGTACAAGATCTGAGTACTTCTACTTGTACTCAAGTATCAGATCTGAGTACTTCTCTCCTCTGAAATGTCCCCACAGCTTTTTTGCGGTGGATGTGACAGACCTTGCTTCTCAGCGTCTCGCTGCAGAGAGATGCTTTCACTGATACTAAGCTCTCATGTGTTCACAGCTCTTCTGCTGGTTCCGCCTGCGGGTTTCTCCGCTGCCCGTTTGCCCGCAGCGTGTACGCTATCTCTCGTTAGCTATCAGTAGAGCATTCATTCACGCAATCTCTCGTTAGCTATCAGTAGAGCATTCATTCACGCTATCTCTCGTTAGCTATCAGTAGAGCATTCATTCACGCTATCTCTCGTTAGCTATCAGTAGAGCATTCATTCACGCTATCTCTCGTTAGCTATCAGTAGAGCATTCATTCACGCAATCTCTCGTTAGCTATCAGTAGAGCATTCATTCACGCTATCTCTCGTTAGCTATCAGTAGAGCATTCATTCACGCTATCTCTGAGAGTTATTCCCTGTTTGTGGTTAGGCTCTGTTCCCAGACTGTGTGACGAAGCATCCCCTCTTCTCCATGTCTCTTCTACATCATCATGTGTCCCCTCTTCCTCATGTCTCTTCTACATCAACATGTGTCCCCTCTTCTTCATGTCTCTTCTACATCATCATGTGTCCCCTCTTCCTCATGTCTCTTCTACATCAACATGTGTCCCCTCTTCTCCATGTC
This sequence comes from Champsocephalus gunnari, assembly GCA_036324595.1. Lineage (NCBI taxonomy): Eukaryota > Metazoa > Chordata > Actinopteri > Perciformes > Channichthyidae > Champsocephalus > Champsocephalus gunnari. The sequence continues at coordinate 3,979,014 of CM070435.1, read as the reverse complement.
TCTTCTACATCAACATGTGTCCCCTCTTCTCCATGTCTCTTCTACATCAACATGTGTCCCCTCTTCTCCATGTCTCTTCTACATCAACATGTGTCCCCTCTTCTTCATGTCTCTTCTACATCAACATGTGTCCCCTCTTCTCCATGTCTCTTCTACATCAACATGTGTCCCCTCTTCTTCATGTCTCTTTTACATCAACATGTGTCCCCTCTTCTTCATGTCTCTTCTACATCAACATGTGTCCCCTCTTCTTCATGTCTCTTCTACATCAACATGTGTCCCCTCTTCTTCATGTCTCTTCTACATCAACATGTGTCCCCTCTTCTCCATGTCTCTTCTACATCAACATGTGTCCCCTCTTCTCCATGTCTCTTCTACATCAACATGTGTCCCCTCTTCTTCATGTCTCTTCTACATCAACATGTGTCCCCTCTTCTCCATGTCTCTTCTACATCAACATGTGTCCCCTCTTCTTCATGTCTCTTCTACATCAACATGTGTCTCCTCTTCTCCATGTCTCTTCTACATCAACATGTGTCCCCTCTTCTCCATGTCTCTCCTACATCAACATGTGTCCCCTCTTCTCCATGTCTCTTCTACATCAACATGTGTCCTCTCTTCTTCATGTCTCTCCTACATCAACATGTGTCCCCTCTTCTTCATGTCTCTTCTACATCAACATGTGTCCCCTCTTCTTCATGTCTCTCCTACATCAACATGTGTCCCCTCTTCTTCATGTCTCTTCTACATCAACATGTGTCCCCTCTTCTCCATGTCTCTTCTACATCAACATGTGTCCCCTCTTCTCCATGTCTCTTCTACATCAACATGTGTCCCCTCTTCTTCATGTCTCTTCTACATCAACATGTGTCCCCTCTTCTTCATGTCTCTTCTACATCAACATGTGTCCCCTCTTCTTCATGTCTCTTCTACATCAATATGTGTCTCCTCTTCTCCATGTCTCTTCTACATCAACATGTGTCCCCTCTTCTCCATGTCTCTTCTACATCAACATGTGTCCCCTCTTCTTCATGTCTCTTCTACATCAACATGTGTCCCCTCTTCTCCATGTCTCTTCTACATCAACATGTGTCCCCTCTTCTCCATGTCTCTTCTACACCAACATGTGTCCCCTCTTCTCCATGTCTCTTCTACATCAACATGTGTCCCCTCTTCTCCATGTCTCTTCTACATCAACATGTGTCCCCTCTTCTCCATGTCTCTTCTACACCAACATGTGTCCCCTCTTCTCCATGTCTCTTCTACATCAACATGTGTCCCCTCTTCTCCATGTCTCTTCTACATCAACATGTGTCCCCTCTTCTCCATGTCTCTTCTACATCAACATGTGTCCCCTCTTCTCCATGTCTCTTCTACATCAACATGTGTCCCCTCTTCTTCATGTCTCTTCTACATCAACATGTGTCCCCTCTTCTTCATGTCTCTTCTACATCAACATGTGTCCCCTCTTCTCCATGTCTCTTCTACATCAACATGTGTCCCCTCTTCTCCATGTCTCTTCTACATCAACATGTGTCCCCTCTTCTCCATGTCTCTTCTACATCAACATGTGTCCCCTCTTCTCCATGTCTCTTCTACATCAACATGTGTCCCCTCTTCTGCATGTCTCTTCTACATCAACATGTGTCCCCTCTTCTCCATGTCTCTTCTACATCAACATGTGTCCCCTCTTCTCCATGTCTCTTCTACATCAACATGTGTCCCCTCTTCTCCATGTCTCTTCTACATCAACATGTGTCCCCTCTTCTCCATGTCTCCTCTACATCAACATGTGTCCCCTCTTCTCCATGTCTCTTCTACATCAACATGTGTCCCCTCTTCTCCATGTCTCTTCTACATCAACATGTGTCCCCTCTTATGCATGTCTCTTCTACATCAACATGTGTCCCCTCTTCTTCATGTCTCTTCTACATCAACATGTGTCCCCTCTTCTCCATGTCTCTTCTACATCAACATGTGTCCCCTCTTCTGCATGTCTCTTCTACATCAACATGTGTCCCCTCTTCTCCATGTCTCTTCTACATCAACATGTGTCCCCTCTTCTCCATGTCTCCTCTACATCAACATGTGTCCCCTCTTCTCCATGTCTCTTCTACATCAACATGTGTCCCCTCTTCTCCATGTCTCTTCTACATCAACATGTGTCCCCTCTTCTCCATGTCTCTTCTACATCAACATGTGTCCCCTCTTCTTCATGTCTCTTCTACATCAACATGTGTCCCCTCTTCTTCATGTCTCTTCTACATCAACATGTGTCCCCTCTTCTCCATGTCTCTTCTACATCAACATGTGTCCCCTCTTCTGCATGTCTCTTCTACATCAACATGTGTCCCCTCTTCTCCATGTCTCTTCTACATCAACATGTGTCCTCTCTTCTCCATGTCTCTTCTACATCAACATGTGTCCCCTCTTCTCCATGTCTCTTCTACATCAACATGTGTCCCCTCTTCTTCATGTCTCCTCTACATCAACATGTGTCCCCTCTTCTCCATGTCTCTTCTACATCAACATGTGTCCCCTCTTCTCCATGTCTCTTCTACATCAACATGTGTCCCTCTTCTCCATGTCTCTTCTACATCAACATGTGTCCCCTCTTCTTCATGTCTCTTCTACATCAACATGTGTCCCCTCTTCTCCATGTCTCTTCTACATCAACATGTGTCCCCTCTTCTCCATGTCTCTTCTACATCAACATGTGTCCCCTCTTCTTCATGTCTCTTCTACATCAACATGTGTCCCCTCTTCTCCATGTCTCTTCTACATCAACATGTGTCCCCTCTTCCTCATGTCTCTTCCACATCAACATGTGTCCCCTCTTCTTCATGTCTCTTCTACATCAACATGTGTCCCCCTCTTCTCCATGTCTCTTCTACATCAACATGTGTCCCCTCTTCTTCATGTCTCCTCTACATCAACATGTGTCCCCTCTTCTTCATGTCTCTTCTACATCAACATGTGTCCCCTCTTCTTCATGTCTCTTCTACATCAACATGTGTCCCCTCTTCTTCATGTCTCTTCTACATCAACATGTGTCCCCTCTTCTTCATGTCTCTTCTACATCAACATGTGTCTCCTCTTCTCCATGTCTCTTCTACATCAACATGTGTCCCCTCTTCTCCATGTCTCTTCTACATCAACATGTGTCCCCTCTTCTTCATGTCTCTTCTACATCAACATGTGTCCCCTCTTCTCCATGTCTCTTCTACATCAACATGTGTCCCCTCTTCTCCATGTCTCTTCTACACCAACATGTGTCCCCTCTTCTCCATGTCTCTTCTACATCAACATGTGTCCCCTCTTCTCCATGTCTCTTCTACATCAACATGTGTCCCCTCTTCTCCATGTCTCTTCTACACCAACATGTGTCCTCTCTTCTCCATGTCTCTTCTACATCAACATGTGTCCCCTCTTCTCCATGTCTCTTCTACATCAACATGTGTCCCCTCTTCTCCATGTCTCTTCTACATCAACATGTGTCCCCTCTTCTCCATGTCTCTTCTACATCAACATGTGTCCCCTCTTCTCCATGTCTATTCTACATCAACATGTGTCCCCTCTTCTCCATGTCTCTTCTACATCAACATGTGTCCCCTCTTCTCCATGTCTCTTCTACATCACCATGTGTCCCCTCTTCTCCATGTCTATTCTACATCAACATGTGTCCCCTCTTCTTCATGTCTCTTCTACATCAACATGTGTCCCCTCTTCTCCATGTCTCTTCTACATCAACATGTGTCCCCTCTGTGGAAAGAGACTCTGAAAGTTTCAGGAACAAAGATTCTCTCTCTTTTTGATCCATTTCTATAAAAACCTGTCTGAAAATGAGCTGATCAGATTTTGGCCACTTTATGATGTCATAACGATGTGTTGTCTTGGTAACCATTAGCCAATCAGCAACAAGGTAACCCCTTGGTACAGTTTTTATTATCAGTAGCTGGTTTGTTATCAAACAGGTTTTTACATACAAGGAAATGCATTAGTGTAGTTGTGTGTCGTAGTTTCAACATACGTAGGAAGAGAAATACAGAATCAAATAAAGGCAAAATCAATAAAATAAGATATGAAATGAAACAATACAAATGTTTTAAAAAAATATAAAAAATCATTTTCAATAATTAGATTTAAAATATATTTAAAAAGATGAACAAGAAAAATAAATATGTAGCTGAAAGAAAACAATAAGGTATAATATGATCAAATATCAGTCATTCAAAATGAATATTCACAAGAGTCCTAAAGATGGTGGAAAATAAACAAAATACGATTAAAATATGTTTAAATTCACAAAAAAGGCATAAAAATACAACAAAATACGATTAAAATATGTTTGAATTCACAAAAATAAATGTTCTTCTAAAAATAAAATTAAGAAGAGTTTGAATAACAGCGATAAAGACATAGAATATGTGAATTCAAATGGAAGGAGCTTCGCAGGTGCCATCAGGACCTTTCAAAAAGTCCCCTCATTGAAAACATCAGTCTGTTTACACTTCACAGCATCGACCTTTCAGACGGCGTTTACGGTCCGTTTTAACGACGGTGGGAAACACGCGAAGCGAAGGCTCAGCTGTTTCTCTCAACCCTCACTCGCTGCACCAGGAACTATGAAGCTACATGAATAATTGAACACTATTTGCATCCGTGCTTTCCCCTCTTCTTTCTTCCTGGAGGCCGAAACAGAAGACTGGTGTTGTCCGCTGGGAAGCTGGAGCCCTCCAGGCGCATTTGAATGTGTTTACATGCCATGTTCATCCGGGTTGTTATCGTATCTGGGACGAGGAGTGTTCGGTGTCTCTTATCACTCGTCTCTGTGTGTGCGGTGTCTCTTTGGGGTCGTTTGGCATCTTAGTGGTAGTCGGCTTATGACACTTTGTTGTCTCTGCGTGACTCGTCGCAGCTGTGGCGCGTCTCGTTGAGTCCAATCAGGTGCGGTACAGTCATTGGGTCTAGTTGTGGTCCCTTTTGGGTCGTTTTGCCTTTTCCAAGTTGTCCTGGTTCTTCGTGTTGATTTGTTCAGCTGTTGTGCGTCTCGTTGAGTCTTTGCCGTCTCTTTGTCGTCTTACTTCGTCTGCTTGGCTCCTTTTCTGGTTGTTTAGTTAATGGTGATTATCTTCGTGTCGTGCTTCTTCTCCATGGACTGTGTTGGTCACTTTGTCGTCCATTTATTTCTCCTTGCTGTCACTGTGTGTCTCCTGGTGCTCCTGTCTTTGTTTCTCTTGCCCCTTGTCCTCGTCACCGTGAGTCTCTTCAGGTGACGCTTTGCAGAGGAAAGCCGGTGGGTCTCTTCCGTTGCAACTAGTCAGGAATCAGAGGAGGAAGCATGGACACAGGTTAGAAGCATGCAGTGAGGGTCTTTGCACCAGCAGAGGGAGACGAGGACGTGACGCCTCTGGTGAAGAACCTGGCTGACAATTGCCCCACTTTCTCCTTTTCGTTGGATCAGACAGCAGGTGAAGAGCAGGGCGGCTGCAGAAACACACACGGACGGACAGACACACACACACACACACACACACAGACGGACAGACAGACACAGACACACACACACACACACACAGACGGACAGACAGACAGACACACACACACAGACGGACAGACAGACGGACAGACGGGCAGACGGACAGACAGACAGACGGACAGACGGACGGACGGACAGACGGACAGACGGACGGACGGACAGACGGACAGACGGGAGGAGAACCTGTTGGATTTCTGTCTCTCCTCATCACACCTCCCTGGATTTACACTTTTCCCTTCACTTGTATGCGTTGGAGTGACATCCTCCTGCCCGGCGGCTGCTGCAATGAGATGTAAGTAACTTCGGCTGCAGTTGTATTTCTTCCTCTTCCTCTTCCCTACACACTAAACACCGCTTTCTGTTGCAGCCTCTGTCCTGGGATCGGTGTGTGTTCTGCTCTTGATGTTGAGGCAGCATAAATGCCGGGGCGATGATGAGGTTACCTCCAACTCAGGTGCGTGATTTCACCTGTGCCAACGTTCTGCTTTCAAAGCTGCAGGAAGCGTTTGAACGGAGGGACCCTGCACGCCTGCGGTTTTATCAGGGCTTGCTGTGAACACGGGGTTAAGCTGCGAGACATTCCCAAACCCCTGATAACAAAGACAGGCTGTGGCAAGTCTGCTTCTGCCGCTCCGAAAACAAACAGCAAGTGGAACAACAGGCTCTGAGGAAAGATGGTTTATTTAGCTTCGTTGTTGGCACACTCTGTGCTTCGTATATACAAACAGGAAGAAGGTGCATGTGGACTTGATGCAGGATTCAAACCTCCATCCCAGTCTGAAGAAAGTCCAGGGAGATGCGTTAGAGTTTGTATTCAGTCCGAAACACCAAGATATGTAGTTTAGTATGACATAAAACAGAGAGAAAGTAGGACGAGTGCCTTTTTGCATTAAAATAAAACTATATCAATGCATTAGATATCAAAACGTATCAGGTCTCGATAAGTAATTTTCAAATTTAAAAAATAAAAATCCTGCATTCCTCGCAGTGAATCCCCCAGACAGACATTTCCTGCCTAGCCTGTATGACCACCCACACACACACACACACACACACACACACACACACACACACACACACACCCCCCTCTCACACGCCTTATATACAAAATACTATCCTGCCCTCGGGGCCATCCTTTTCAGCCGTCATAGGTGGACACCTTTCTCCTGTCTTCCCATTTCTGCTTTCTTGTTCTTTCTGAATGAAATATGAAATGCTGAGTCTTGTTGCACACACACACACACACACACACACACACACACACACACACACACACACACACGGAGAGTTTAGTTTCAA
>CM070435.1:3949676-3967176 GCA_036324595.1 Champsocephalus gunnari | reverse complement strand
GAGCTTGCAAAGAATATAATATGCTTATTATACGGTTACATGCTACAGAAGCACGTTGCCCATAAACTACATGTCCCACAATGCATCTCAAATATGACTTTTTTCTCAGAATTTGCCTTTTTTTCTTCAAAATATGCATTTTTTTTTCATAGAATTCCTTTTTCTCAGAATTTGATTTTTATTTCTAAATGTCACTTCTATTTCTTTATTCTCCAGAATTTGGCTTTTCTTTTTAAATCATTTTGGGACATACGCACTGAAGAGACTTGCCCTAGACTTCTGCTTTCAGACGTAGTTAATTATGAAGGTATTACCCTATCCGATGATAATCCAATGCAGAGGCAATGATCTAATATAATACATTATTTTATATATATGAAACCCTACCAGTTTCCCCCACTGTCTCTGCCACCTCCCTCCATGCTGGTTCCTCCGGTTTGTGTCCCGGTAGGTGAAGAGGGTCTGGTCATACACAACCGGGTGAGTTGCTACGGCGATAGTTAGTTTCTCCTCCGACTTTTTTTGAGATATAGAAATGAACGGCGGGATATCTCTCCCAGCTTAGACGCGGTTTGATTGGCTACGGCTTCAGCTGTCAGATTTTGGGAAACGGGATTTGATTGGCTGGCGCTGGCTACTCCGGCGTCTCAGGCGACAGAAGTTGAACATTGTTCAACTTCTGTCCCCGGAGACGGACCGCTCTGCTACCCACAATTCAGTTCGGCGAAAAAGCGAGGCAACGTGACGTCACCCCATTGAAAGTGAATGGGCAGATTGGAGCTTTCGACGCTGTAGTGTAGACGGGCCGTAAGCCTTCATGATATCCTTCACAGTAGCTTTGAACATATAACATTGCTGATCACCACTTTCATTGCATTCTGGATGATTTAGTCAACTTTGTAACACCATGGTGTCCCCGGTTTATAACCGTCATAAAGAAAAGGAATTAGTAACCATCCGGATCAGATAAAACACACACACACACACACACACACACAATTTGACACTTTTCCCGCTCTTTTGTGCCCCTCCCCCCACATGGATCACACCCGGCACACACAATACATGTTCAGTGTCTGTTCTGTGTATATTTACTGCAGTTCTTCGTGTACACCAGTACTCTGATTCAACATGTACAGTTTGAAAGCTTGTTAAATGAAATGTGGTGATGATTAATGGTTTGTGTGTTCATGTAATAGCAGTTAAAACAGGGGGGGAACGAAGACAATAGGAGGGTTAAGTAAATGCCTTTTTGATTAAACCAATAAGTTAAGATAAATAAAGACCAAATCTGAAATGATTATGGTTTTATTACAAGATGTCAGGGCCCCAAGAAAAATCGTATAGTACCACGAGGAGGGAGCCTAATACAAGTTGACATTGTGCTTTTCTTTATGCAGCGTCGCTTTAAAATAATAATGCTCCAAATGTATTGATTACCCGAAAGCTGAAAACGGTCATATAGTTTGTTCCCTTTCACTTATAGGTCTTATTTTACACATCTAGTGTACAATAAGTGCCCATAAATACTGTTAGTACTTGTTTGTTTTCTTTTACATTATGATGTTTTAATGCCTAAGTAAAGCACTTTGAATTGCCTTTGTGTCTTAAAATGTCCTGTACAAATAAACTAACCTTAAGACCTGTAAAGTTGAAGTAGCCCAGACGTGTTATCCCTCAGTCAGCATGGAGCCTCTAAACTCTTCCTGATGTTCACACTGAGTTCCTGAATGCCGCGCTGTGACTGTCACGCAACGCTTTGGTTATTCCAGAGTGAATTCCCAGCAGCTCTGACTTCCAGTAAGTGATCGAGATCGGTTTTTCACGCGCCCTCCCCTTTTTTTCCAGCTGAGTTCTGGTCCAGAGTGCAACAGCTCCTCAAACCCAGTCCAGATGTTCTGCATTACATCCTCACACACTTCCAGTGGCTGTGGGACGTCATCAACTCCACCTTCCTGAGGGACGTCCTGATGAGGGTCGTCCTCACAGGTATCAGCTGTTCATTCATATTACATCTATTCAGAGATGGCAAAGTACACACATCCTTTCCTCAAGTAGAAGTACAGATACTGTGTTTCAAAATACTCTGGTGAAAGTAGAAGTACTGACTAAACTTCTTTACTCAAGTCAAAGTAAAGAGGCTTTGAAGTGTACTTCAGTAAAAAGTACCCATAACTAGGTATTTGTGTTCAACATGTAAGAAGTAGAAAGTACAGGTATTTGTGTTCAACATGTGAGAAGTAGAAAGTACAGGTATTTGGGTTCAACATGTGAGAAGTAGAAAGTACAGGTATTTGAGTTCAACATGTAAGAAGTAGAAGGTACAGGTATTTGAGTTCAACATGTAAGAAGTAGAAAGTACAGGTATTTGTGTTCAACATGTAAGAAGTAGAAAGTACAGGTATTTGAGTTCAACATGTAAGAAGTAGAAAGTACAGGTATTTGAGTTCAACATGTAAGAAGTAGAAAGTACAGGTATTTGAGTTCAACATGTAAGAAGTAGAAAGTTCAGGTATTTGAGTTCAACATGTAAGAAGTAGAAAGTACAGGTATTTGTGTTCAACATGTAAGAAGTAGAAAGTACAGGTATTTGAGTTCAACATGTAAGAAGTAGAAAGTACAGGTATTTGTGTTCAACATGTAAGAAGTAGAAAGTACAGGTATTTGAGTTCAACATGTAAGAAGTAGAAAGTACAGGTATTTGAGTTCAACATGTAAGAAGTAGAAAGTACAGGTATTTGAGTTCAACATGTAAGAAGTAGAAAGTACAGGTATTTGGGTTCAACATGTAAGAAGTAGAAAGTACAGGTCTTTGAGTTCAACATGTAAGAAGTAGAAAGTACAGGTATTTGAGTTCAACATGTATGAAGTAGAAAGTACAGGTATTTGGGTTCAACATGTAAGAAGTAGAAAGTACAGGTATTTGAGTTCAACATGTAAGAAGTAGAAAGTACAGGTATTTGTGTTCAACATGTAAGAAGTAGAAAGTTCAGGTATTTGAGTTCAACATGTAAGAAGTAGAAAGTACAGGTATTGTAGTTCAACATGTAAGAAGTAGAAAGTACAGGTATTTGAGTTCAACATGTAAGAAGTAGAAGGTACAGGTATTTGGGTTCAACATGTGAGAAGTAGAAAGTACAGGTATTTGAGTTCAACATGTGAGAAGTAGAAAGTACAGGTATTTGAGTTCAACATGTAAGAAGTAGAAAGTACAGGTATTTGTGTTCAACATGTAAGAAGTAGAAAGTTCAGGTATTTGAGTTCAACATGTAAGAAGTAGAAAGTACAGGTATTTGGGTTCAACATGTAAGAAGTAGAAAGTACAGGTGTTTGAGTTCAACATGTAAGAAGTAGAAAGTACAGGTATTTGAGTTCAACATGTATGAAGTAGAAAGTACAGGTATTTGGGTTCAACATGTAAGAAGTAGAAAGTACAGGTATTTGAGTTCAACATGTAAGAAGTAGAAAGTACAGGTATTTGTGTTCAACATGTAAGAAGTAGAAAGTTCAGGTATTTGAGTTCAACATGTAAGAAGTAGAAAGTACAGGTATTGTAGTTCAACATGTAAGAAGTAGAAAGTACAGGTATTTGAGTTCAACATGTAAGAAGTAGAAGGTACAGGTATTTGGGTTCAACATGTAAGAAGTAGAAAGTACAGGTATTTGAGTTCAACATGTGAGAAGTAGAAAGTACAGGTATTTGAGTTCAACATGTAAGAAGTAGAAAGTACAGGTATTTGGGTTCAACATGTAAGAAGTAGAAAGTACAGGTATTTGGGTTCAACATGTAAGAAGTAAAAAGCACAGGTATTTGTGTTCAACATGTAAGAAGTAGAAAGTACAGGTATTTGAGTTCAACATGTAAGAAGTAGAAAGTACAGGTATTTGGGTTCAACATGTAAGAAGTAGAAAGTACAGGTATTTGTGTTCAACATGTAAGAAGTAGAAAGTACAGGTATTTGGGTTCAACATGTGAGAAGTAGAAAGTACAGGTATTTGAGTTCAACATGTGAGAAGTAGAAAGTACAGGTATTTGAGTTCAACATGTGAGAAGTAGAAAGTACAGGTATTTGGGTTCAACATGTAAGAAGTCAAAGTAAAAAGTCCTCAGAAAAATAAGTAGTGGAGTAAAGTACTGATACCAGACAAATGTACTTAAGTACAGTAACGAAGTATTTGTACTCCACTACTTCCCACCTCTGCATCTATTAACTCATATATATGTTGTTATTAACAGCGAGGGCCAACCTCATCCCCAGCCCCCCCACCTACAACTCTAAATATGGATACCTGAACTGGGAATCCTACAACAATCTGAGCTACTACACCCGGATACTTCCTCCAGTGCCGGAGGACTGCCCCACTCCTCTGGGGGTCAAAGGTCAGACGCTCATTCATGTTTTATCCAAGCAACTATTAGGGGTTTAAGAAATGGCACAAAAAAATTGTGTGTGTATGGGTATGTGGGTATGTATGCATATCTGGGTGTATATGTATTGTATGTGCTTGTATATATATGTGTGTGTGTGTGTGTGTGTGTGTGTGTGTGTGTGTGTGTGTGTGTGTGTGTGTGTGTGTGTGTGTGTGTGTGTGTGTGTATAAGTAGATACATGTATACATGTGTAGATATTTGTCATTTCAAACAACCCCTACGTTTTTATTTTATTTTACTAATTTCAGTCGGTATTTAATTTGTCCTTTTCGGGTCTCTAGAAATATATGATTTTCAAAACTGTACTTTTAATCAAATGTGACCCGAAATAAATAAAGAATGAAAAAAAGGAACGGCAAAAAAACACATTTTGAAATAATATGTAGATTTTTTCCAACAATCCAGCATTTTATTAATCTTTTTTTAATCAGAAATATGCAAATATGAATTCATTTTCTCATGAGTTGATATAAAGGATAATGGTGGATGTTGCACGGATACACAGATATACTGCACGTACTTTCAAGGGATACTGAAGTACATATATATATAAGTAGAAAACCATATAGTGTAAAATAATACTAGGATACTGAAGTACATATATATATAAGTAGAAAACCATATAGTGTAAAATAATACTAGGATACTGAAGTACATATATATATAAGTAGAAAACCATATAGTGTAAAATAATACCAGGATACTGAAGTACATATATATATATAAGTAGAAAACCATATAGTGTAAAATAATACCAGGATACTGAAGTACATATATATATATAAGTAGAAAACCATATAGTGTAAAATAATACTAGGATACTGAAGTACATATATATATAAGTAGAAAACCATATAGTGTAAAATAATACTAGGATACTGAAGTACATATATATATAAGTAGAAAACCATATAGTGTAAAATAATACTAGGATACTGAAGTACATATATATATAAGTAGAAAACCATATAGTGTAAAATAATACCAGGATACTGAAGTACATATATATATATAAGTAGAAAACCATATAGTGTAAAATAATACTAGGATACTGAAGTACATATATATATAAGTAGAAAACCATATAGTGTAAAATAATACTAGGATACTGAAGTACATATATGTATAAGTAGAAAACCATATAGTGTAAAATAATACTAGGATACTGAAGTACATATATATATAAGTAGAAAACCATATAGTGTAAAATAATACCAGGATACTGAAGTGCAGTACTTGAGATAAAGACTACTGCTAATCTGTGACGTCATACATGATATCTAATGCAGAACATGTGTTTATATATCCACGTTTTTATATATTATTACAGTATTAGTTCTGCTGTGCAGTGTTTAAGTCATTCTGTTTCATGTCCTTTAATCTCATATGTTTATATTTGTAATACTTACTTGCACCATCTGCTCTTGAACGACTTTAATGCAGTATTTTCATGACTTTGTTTTGTATATTGCATGTTGCATTTGTCGTGGATCCGATGTAACACTCACGACATTAAAGAATAAAACAAAGGAATCAATAAAACGCAGACACAGAGAAGGTTGAAGTTAAATATTATATCGCTTTACAGCACTATAAAGGTTACCTTGCACCAAAGGAGTCGATGCCCTAAATACTAAGTACATCTCGCTGACCTGACATGGTATTGTATTGCATTTTCTGACCCCCAGACTTTAAATAATCTTAGGTTCAATGACCTTTCTCTGCCAATACCTTATGTAGAGAACTGTTGGTCACAGAAATAGGTATGCCTCCTTTTAGAAACTAAATTGATTGTCACTAGTGTGGCTTGAAACACATGTTTGTATAAAACGGCTTCTACACGTTGTTGGAGGATCCTAGGACCTTCCTCCCTGTTGATGTGGTCCAGCTGTTTCCTCAGCTTGTAAAGCGTTCTGCATTCCTGACCTTGACGTTCAGAGGTGTGTTAACTCTATCAGCCGTGTTTTCACAGACGTGCTGCTCCAGTATTTTGACTAGAGGCTGTGCTCCGTGTCCCTTACTCAAGTAGAAGTACAGATACTTGTGTTTAAAATACTCTGGTGCAAGTAGAAGTACTGACTAAACTTCTTTACTCAAGTAAAAGTAAAGAGGCTTTGAAGTGTACTTCAGTAAAAAGTACCCATAACTAGCAGCTGCTTTAAAGAGTACCTGACCTCCCTTTCTATGAATAGAACAATAATGTCATTGTTAGCTAATGAATGTTTCCATGCTGAACAACGGCAACATGACAACGTTTCCATTGGTCCCTCTTCTTTAGAGAAGACCAGGAAGTGATGGATACACGGATCGTGTTCCAACCAATAGGCACGCAATGACTCTAAAGAATAATGATCACGCACCAACACACATTCAGACTAAAGGAACCAGCTGTTTGGGAAATGAGAGAAGTAGAAAGTACAGGTATTTGAGTTCAACATGTGAGAAGTAGAAAGTACAGGTATTTGAGTTCAACATGTAAGAAGTAGAAAGTACAGGTATTTGAGTTCAACATGTAAGAAGTAGAAAGTACAGGTATTTGTGTTCAACATGTGAGAAGTAGAAAGTACAGGTATTTGAGTTCAACATGTGAGAAGTAGAAAGTACAGGTATTTGAGTTCAACATGTAAGAAGTAGAAAGTACAGGTATTTGAGTGCAACATGTAAGAAGTAGAAAGTACAGGTATTTGTGTGCAACATGTAAGAAGTAGAAAGTACAGGTATTTGAGTTCAACATGTAAGAAGTAGAAAGTACAGGTATTTGAGTTCAACATGTAAGAAGTAGAAAGTACAGGTATTTGTGTTCAACATGTAAGAAGTAGAAAGTACAGGTATTTGAGTTCAACATGTAAGAAGTAGAAAGTACAGGTATTTGTTTTCAACATGTGAGAAGTAGAAAGTACAGGTATTTGAGTTCAACATGTAAGAAGTAGAAAGTACAGGTATTTGAGTTCAACATGTAAGAAGTAGAAAGTACAGGTATTTGTGTTCAACATGTAAGAAGTAGAAAGTACAGGTATTTGAGTTCAACATGAGAGAAGTAGAAAGTACAGGTATTTGTGTTCAACATGTAAGAAGTAGAAAGTACAGGTATTTGGGTTCAACATGTAAGAAGTAGAAAGTACAGGTATTTGTGTTCAACATGTAAGAAGTAGAAAGTACAGGTATTTGAAATCAACATGTAAGAAGTAGAAAGTACAGGTATTTGTGTTCAACATGTAAGAAGTAGAAAGTACAGGTATTTGGGTTCAACGTGTAAGAAGTAGAAAGTACAGGTATTTGGGTTCAACATGTAAGAAGTAGAAAGTACAGGTATTTGGGTTCAACATGTAAGAAGTAGAAAGTACAGGTATTTGGGTTCAACATGTAAGAAGTAGAAAGTACAGGTATTTGAGTTCAACATGTAAGAAGTAGAAAGTACAGGTATTTGTGTTCAACATGTAAGAAGTAGAAAGTAGAAAGTACAGGTATTTGGGTTCAACATGTAAGAAGTAGAAAGTACAGGTATTTGAGTTCAACATGTAAGAAGTAGAAAGTACAGGTATTTGAGTTCAACATGTAAGAAGTAGAAAGTACAGGTATTTGAGTTCAACATGTAAGAAGTAGAAAGTACAGGTATTTGAGTTCAACATGTAAGAAGTAGAAAGTACAGGTATTTGTGTTCAACATGTAAGAAGTAGAAAGTACAGGTATTTAAGTTCAACATGTAAGAAGTAGAAAGTACAGGTATTTGTGTTCAACATGTAAGAAGTAGAAAGTACAGGTATTTGGGTTCAACATGTAAGAAGTAGAAAGTACAGGTATTTGGGTTCAACATGTAAGAAGTAGAAAGTACAGGTATTTGGGTTCAACATGTAAGAAGTCGAAAGTACAGGTATTTGTGTTCAACATGTAAGAAGTAGAAAGTACAGGTATTTGAGTTCAACATGAGAGAAGTAGAAAGTACAGGTATTTGTGTTCAACATGTAAGAAGTAGAAAGTACAGTTATTTGGGTTCAACATGTAAGAAGTAGAAAGTACAGGTATTTGTGTTCAACATGTAAGAAGTAGAAAGTACAGGTATTTGAAATCAACATGTAAGAAGTAGAAAGTACAGGTATTTGTGTTCAACATGTAAGAAGTAGAAAGTACAGGTATTTGGGTTCAACATGTAAGAAGTAGAAAGTACAGGTATTTGGGTTCAACATGTAAGAAGTAGAAAGTACAGGTATTTGAGTTCAACATGTAAGAAGTAGAAAGTAGAAAGTACAGGTATTTGGGTTCAACATGTAAGAAGTAGAAAGTACAGGTATTTGAGTTCAACATGTAAGAAGTAGAAAGTACAGGTATTTGAGTTCAACATGTAAGAAGTAGAAAGTACAGGTATTTGAGTTCAACATGTAAGAAGTAGAAAGTACAGGTATTTGTGTTCAACATGTAAGAAGTAGAAAGTACAGGTATTTGAGTTCAACATGTAAGAAGTAGAAAGTACAGGTATTTGGGTTCAACATGTAAGAAGTAGAAAGTACAGGTATTTGGGTTCAACATGTAAGAAGTAGAAAAAGTACAGGTATTTGAGTTCAACATGTAAGAAGTAGAAAGTACAGGTATTTGTGTTCAACATGTAAGAAGTAGAAAGTACAGGTATTTGGGTTCAACATGTAAGAAGTAGAAAGTACAGGTATTTGGGTTCAACATGTAAGAAGTAGAAAGTACAGGTATTTGGGTTCAACATGTAAGAAGTAGAAAGTACAGGTATTTGGGTTCAACATGTAAGAAGTAGAAAGTACAGGTATTTGAGTTCAACATGTAAGAAGTAGAAAGTACAGGTATTTGGGTTCAACATGTAAGAAGTAGAAAGTACAGGTATTTGGGTTCAACATGTAAGAAGTCGAAAGTACAGGTATTTGTGTTCAACATGTAAGAAGTAAAATTAAAAAGTCGTCAGAAAAATAAGTAGTGGAGTAAAGTACTGATACCAGAAACATGTACTTAAGTACAGTAACGAAGTATTTGACGCTGTGTGTTTCTGTGTGTGTTTCTGTGCGTGTGTCTGTGTGTCTCTATATGTGTGTGTGTGTGTTTATGTGTGTGTGTGTGTGTTTCATGGTGTCTCTGTGTGTCTCTCCTCAGGTAAGGCAGTGCTCCCGGACCCTGAGCTTCTGGTGGAGCGGCTCTTGAGGAGACGGACCTTCAGACCCGACCCTCAGGGATCCAACCTCCTGTTCGCCTTCTTCGCTCAGCACTTCACTCACCAGTTCTTCAAAACATACAACCGCATGGGGCTGGGCTTCACCAAGGCTCTGGCTCACGGGGTGGGTGCATTCACTGCTTCTGGGTTTTATTACCAAGTCGGTCTACACACAGGAGGAATTTGCTTTGGTATATAATAAAGCGCTTTTATAGAAACTCAAAGACACTTTAAAGAGTAAAAAGGATAATTAAAACATCATTAAAACAACGCACTTAAGATATATGAAACAGAACACTAATTACATCTTAAAAGCAGTTCTGGAGAGGCGAGTTTTGATTTGTGATTTGAACATGGGGAGATCAGGGCAAAACATGCAAAATAGTACTATAATAAAAGCTATTTTAAAAGGCTATTGTAACAGATAAAAAATAAAGACAATATTTACACAAAATATAATTATGTGAGAAACTCAGAACATTAAAATATAATACAATAATATATATATTAAATATAAAAAAATATGGCAAATAATTTAAAGGTCACCTATCATGCTATTTTTAGGCAATAGCATAGCTCTCAGATATATAAAAATATATAAAAACATGTCTTTGAAGTGTTTTGCTCAAAATACCAAACAGATAATTCTAGCCATGCCTCATCTCCTTTCTCTCTTGCCAGTTATACCACAAGGTGAGTTCCTTTCTACTTCCTGCTTCTTCACACACATGCTCTCCAGCACAGGTTAGCTCTGAGTGTTAGCGATGCTAATGTAAACACCGACCATATTACGTCCAAAACAGTCGGGCATTGTTTCTGATAGCAACGTTTCTGATTGGCCCGTGGGTCCACATTTCAGATGTTACGTCATATCGGAGGAAAATCTGGATCAGCTCCGTTGTTCCCCGTTTTTAGAGATTTGGGTACGGAGGAAAAGATAGAGGGTTTATTTCCTGACGCTGCGTGAGTTCCCCGACACACCGGGGACACAGTGGGGACACACCGGGGACACATGTCGATGGAGAGAAGACATCACAAAGTGCATTTTGCATGATAGGTCCCCTTTAAATGTTTTCCCACCGTAATGTGTTGTCGCTAAATGTAAAAATACAGGGCAAATTCAAGTGATAGTCCATTCCCTCCCTCCCAAACCTTATTCACTGTGGCTTTAAAAAGGTAAAGGAAAAAGCATGTACCGTACTTTTCGGACTATAAGCCGCGACTTTTTTCCCCATTTTGTTTGTACCGCTAACGGCCACTAGGGAACCTCCTAAATCTATGGATTTTACAGGTGAAATTAACCACCTTTAACACTACGGGCTCTAGGACCGGTCCGCGCCCGCCACCTTTAAGCGGCGGGCTCCAGCAGGAAAAGCTGGAGGCCGGAAAAGAGTGAGACAGGTAGCGCGCCAAAGTGAAAGTGGAACCGAGAGACAGAACGAGAGCAAGACAGACGGACAGTTTAGCTGCTGCGGCTTATATGACGGTGCGCTTTATAGTCCGAGAAGTACGGTACACATATTTTAAAGAAACAAAGACAAACACAGAAATACAAATAAATAAGGTCAAGAACTGCACGGGTTTTTAACAGAGACACAGAGACACAGCATCCAGTACAAATCAAAGCACAACGGACAGATACTAAAAGTGTTTTTATCGCAGGAAGCACTGGCAGTCTGTCAACATAAGATAAGAGTGGATTTCCAGAGGAACATTTTCTTTTGACTGCAAATGATTTTCGTCGAGTTAAAGGAACACCGTGGTGTCCTCCGTTCGATAATAAAACACTTCTTTGAGCGTCCCCTCACCTGAGCTTATTAACGGGTCCAAAAGCAATACTTTTTCCAGCCGAGTGAAAGACAGAAACGTGACGTTGCTGACTTGCTAACACAAACTGAAATGACCTTGAGATTAGAGTGAATGGAGAATTCATATGGAGCGTGAATCCTCTGAGTCCTACTTTGTTTGGCCCTTCAAGGCTTCCATACTTGAGTCATAATACACTTTATTCGAGTTGAGTAACGCAGTATTTGACGCTGTGTGTTTCTCTGTGTGTGTGTGTTTCATTGTGTTTCTCTGTGTGTGTGTTTCTCTGTGTGTGTGTGTGTGTGTGTGTTTCATTGTGTTTCTCTGTGTGTGTGTTTCTCTGTGTGTGTGTGTGTGTGTGTGTGTGTGTGTGTGTGTGTGTGTGTGTGTGTGTGTGTGTGTGTGTGTGTGTGTGTGTGTGTGTGTGTGTGTGTGTGTGTGTGGGAGGGAGGGAGGTTTTTATTTGGGTGAGGTGCTCGAGACTCATGTGGATTTTCAATTAAAAGCCCACGTCCCATGCTTCAAAAGAATGAGTCAATAACAGTGTCTTTACTTTCTCTCGTGTCGGGACAGGTAGACGCAGGACACATTTACGGAGACAACCTGCAGCGTCAGCTCGTCCTCAGGCTGCACCGAGACGGGAAACTCAAGTATCAGGTGAGAGGAAAAGAGCTGCGGAGAAAACATGACCGCATCATATTCATTGAGAATATCGAGAGCAAATCAGACAGGGTCGTAGTGTTCAGTCAGGCCCTGGCCACGCGAGGACGAAAACGGTCGTTTGCGTTACTGTTTAGTGTCATATAGACCGCTCGGCCACACGAGGACGACCGAATAGGCACTGAGGAAACGATAACGGGTCCCAAGGTGGATAGAAAGGCATACGCCGCTCTCTGGGGGGTCAAACGGCTCCGTGTGTACGCCCTCTACGATCATTTTCTGATCACTGATAGTGATTGCGCAATAGCCCTTAGGTGTGAAGTAACTAAGTACACTTAGGTGTGTAGTAACTAAGTACACTTAGGTGTGAAGTAACTAAGTACAGTTAGGTGTGAAGTAAGTAAGTACACTTAGGTGTGTAGTAACTAAGTACACTTAGGTGTGAAGTAACTAAGTACACTTAGGTGTGAAGTAAGTAAGTACACTTAGGTGTGTAGTAACTAAGTACACTTAGGTGTGAAGTAACTAAGTACAGTTAGGTGTGAAGTAACTAAGTACAGTTAGGTGTGTAGTAACTAAGTACAGTTAGGTGTGTAGTAACTAAGTACAGTTAGGTGTGTAGTAACTAAGTACACTTAGGTGTGAAGTAACTAAGTACACTTAGGTGTGAAGTAACTAAGTACAGTTAGGTGTGTAGTAACTAAGTACAGTTAGGTGTGTAGTAACTAAGTACAGTTAGGTGTGTAGTAACTAAGTACAGTTAGGTGTGTAGTAACTAAGTACAGTTAGGTGTGTAGTAACTAAGTACACTTAGGTGTGAAGTAACTAAGTACACTTAGGTGTGAAGTAACTAAGTACAGTTAGGTGTGTAGTAACTAAGTACACTTAGGTGTGAAGTAAGTAAGTACAGTTAGGTGTGTAGTAACTAAGTACAGTTAGGTGTGTAGTAACTAAGTACAGTTAGGTGTGTAATAACTAAGTACAGTTAGGTGTGTAGTAACTAAGTACACTTAGGTGTGAAGTAACTAAGTACACTTAGGTGTGAAGTAACTAAGTACAGTTAGGTGTGTAGTAACTAAGTACAGTTAGGTGTGTAGTAACTAAGTACAGTTAGGTGTGTAGTAACTAAGTACACTTAGGTGTGAAGTAACTAAGTACACTTAGGTGTGAAGTAACTAAGTACACTTAGGTGTGTAGTAACTAAGTACAGTTAGGTGTGTAGTAACTAAGTACAGTTAGGTGTGTAGTAACTAAGTACAGTTAGGTGTGTAGTAACTAAGTACACTTAGGTGTGAAGTAACTAAGTACACTTAGGTGTGAAGTAACTAAGTACAGTTAGGTGTGTAGTAACTAAGTACAGTTAGGTGTGTAGTAACTAAGTACAGTTAGGTGTGTAGTAACTAAGTACAGTTAGGTGTGTAGTAACTAAGTACAGTTAGGTGTGTAGTAACTAAGTACACTTAGGTGTGAAGTAACTAAGTACACTTAGGTGTGAAGTAACTAAGTACAGTTAGGTGTGTAGTAACTAAGTACAGTTAGGTGTGTAGTAACTAAGTACAGTTAGGTGTGTAGTAACTAAGTACAGTTAGGTGTGTAATAACTAAGTACACTTAGGTGTGAAGTAACTAAGTACACTTAGGTGTGAAGTAACTAAGTACAGTTAGGTGTGTAGTAACTAAGTACAGTTAGGTGTGTAGTAACTAAGTACACTTAGGTGTGTAGTAACTAAGTACAGTTAGGTGTGTAGTAACTAAGTACACTTAGGTGTGAAGTAAGTAAGTACAGTTAGGTGTGTAGTAACTAAGTACACTTAGGTGTGAAGTAACTAAGTACACTTAGGTGTGAAGTAACTAAGTACAGTTAGGTGTGTAGTAACTAAGTACAGTTAGGTGTGTAGTAACTAAGTACAGTTAGGTGTGTAGTAACTAAGTACACTTAGGTGTGTAGTAACTAAGTACAGTTAGGTGTGTAGTAACTAAGTACAGTTAGGTGTGTAGTAACTAAGTACAGTTAGGTGTGTAGTAACTAAGTACAGTTAGGTGTGTAGTAACTAAGTACACTTAGGTGTGAAGTAACTAAGTACACTTAGGTGTGAAGTAACTAAGTACAGTTAGGTGTGTAGTAACTAAGTACACTTAGGTGTGAAGTAAGTAAGTACAGTTAGGTGTGTAGTAACTAAGTACACTTAGGTGTGAAGTAACTAAGTACACTTAGGTGTGAAGTAACTAAGTACAGTTAGGTGTGTAGTAACTAAGTACAGTTAGGTGTGTAGTAACTAAGTACAGTTAGGTGTGTAGTAACTAAGTACACTTAGGTGTGAAGTAACTAAGTACACTTAGGTGTGAAGTAACTAAGTACAGTTAGGTGTGTAGTAACTAAGTACACTTAGGTGTGAAGTAAGTAAGTACAGTTAGGTGTGTAGTAACTAAGTACACTTAGGTGTGAAGTAACTAAGTACACTTAGGTGTGAAGTAACTAAGTACAGTTAGGTGTGTAGTAACTAAGTACACTTAGGTGTGAAGTAAGTAAGTACAGTTAGGTGTGTAGTAACTAAGTACAGTTAGGTGTGTAGTAACTAAGTACACTTAGGTGTGAAGTAAGTAAGTACATTAAGGTGTGAAGTAACTAAGTACAGTTAGGTGTGTAGTAACTAAGTACACTTAGGTGTGAAGTAACTAAGTACACTTAGGTGTGTAGTAACTAAGTACACTTAGGTGTGAAGTAACTAAGTACAGTTAGGTGTGAAGTAACTAAGTACACTTAGGTGTGAAGTAACTAAGTACACTTAGGTGTGTAGTAACTAAGTACACTTAGGTGTGAAGTAACTAAGTGTACTTAGGTGTGAAGTAACTAAGTACACTTAGGAGTGAAGTAACTAAGTACATTTACCTCATGAAGCTGACTGAGACCCCGTTTACACGAGGACGATACGGGTTGTATCCAGGGGCGGCTTGTTTCATTCAAGCTCTGCTCTCTGTGTTTGTGTGGGTGTGTGTGTGTGTGTGTGTGTGTGTGTGTGTGTGTGTGTGTGTGTGTGTGTGTGTGTGTGTGTGTGTGTGTGTGTGTGTGTGTGTGTGTGCGTGTGCGCGGAGTGTTGCAGTAGAACATTCCTCTGTAGCACTGGTGCATTGATGGGAAACCCTTAATGTTTGAGCACCCTCTGTGGAACGTCAAGCTGCCCCACAGCACCCCCTAGAGGACATCTCTGGCGCCGCCACTGGTTGTGTCTGCATAGTTTCTCTTGCGTACAGCCCTTTCGTTTACACGAGGCCGTAACAAAACGATAGAAACGGACCCCGCAAACAATAACGGGTCCCAAGGTGGATAGATCTGCAAAGCTGTCATCAAGGCAAAAGGGGGCTACTTTGAAGAATCTAAAATTAAAATAATATTCTGTATTGTTTAACACTTTTTTGTTTACTAGATAATTCCATATGTGTTCTTTTATAGCTTTGATGTCTTCAGTATTCATCTACAACAGTGTTTCTCGGACCACCTAACTCTACAAATATCCAAAGTCCCATCGTTTTTCAAGAACAGATTACAAATCGCCATGGGCAACATGTGTGATGGAGGTGTTGCGCGGGGCTATATCATGCAATCGAAAGTGAAACTTAAGCTCGCTCCATTGCGGAGATATTCCCGCGAGAGTGCGGAAAACTTAAATGTATTTATTTCTAATGTGAACTTTTACCAATATACTCACGGGCCACTAGGGGGCACTCACGGACTACCAGGGGTCCGTGGACCACACTTTGAGAAGCACTGATCTACAAAGTAGAAACAAAATTAAATAAACAAAAACCATTGAATGAGAAGGTGTGTCCAGACTGTTGACGGTACTGTATATTAACTTCTAATATACCGTACCTTTTTATTCAGATGAAATGCTGCATGTTGTTAGAGAGAGATGGGAAAGACAGATGTTGTATTGTATAATCAGAGATGTCAACAGTACACACATCCTTTACTCAAGTAGAAGTACAGATACTCGTGTTTAAAAATACTCTGGTGAAAGTAGAAGTACTGACTAAACTTCTTCACTCAAGTAAAAGTAAAGAGGCTTTGAAGTGTCCTTCAGTAAAAAGTACCCATAGCTAGCAGCTGCTTTAAAGAGTACCTGACCTCCCTTTATATTAAAGGTGGGGTAGGTAAGTTTGAGAAACCGGCTCGAGATCGCTAGAATTTGAAAATACACAACCGGAGAAAATCTGCCACTTTCTTATAGAGCCCCTCCCCCAACACACACGAACGCGCACATGACCAATGAGGGCACGAGATAAGTTTGTGCCCCGATGGAAGGTATTTGAGTTCAACATGTAAGAAGTAGAAAGTACAGATATTTGTGTTCAACGTGTAAGAAGTAGAAAGTACAGGTATTTGAGTTCAACATGTAAGAAGTAGAAAGTTCAGGTATTTGAGTTCAACATGTAAGAAGTAGAAAGTACAGGTATTTGAGTTCAACATGAGAGAAGTAGAAAGTACAGGTATTTGAGTTCAACATGTGAGAAGTAGAAAGTACAGGTATTTGAGTTCAACATGTAAGAAGTAGAAAGTACAGGTATTTGGGTTCAACATGTGAGAAGTAGAAAGTTCAGGTATTTGAGTTCAACATGTAAGAAGTAGAAAGTACAGGTATTTGAGTTCAACATGTGAGAAGTAGAAAGTACAGGTATTTGAGTTCAACATGTAAGAAGTAGAAAGTACAGGTATTTGAGTTCAACATGTGAGAAGTAGAAAGTACAGGTATTTGGGTTCAACATGAGAGAAGTAGAAAGTACAGGTATTTGAGTTCAACATGTGAGAAGTAGAAAGTTCAGGTATTTGAGTTCAACATGTAAGAAGTAGAAAGTACAGGTATTTGAGTTCAACATGTGAGAAGTAGAAAGTACAGGTATTTGAGTTCAACATGTAAGAAGTAGAAAGTACAGGTATTTGAGTTCAACATGTGAGAAGTAGAAAGTACAGGTATTTGAGTTCAACATGTGAGAAGTAGAAAGTTCAGGTATTTGAGTTCAACATGTAAGAAGTAGAAAGTACAGGTATTTGAGTTCAACATGTAAGAAGTAGAAAGTACAGGTATTTGTGTTCATCATGTGAGAAGTAGAAAGTACAGGTATTTGAGTTCAACATGTAAGAAGTAGAAAGTACAGGTATTTGAGTTCAACATGTAAGAAGTAGAAAGTACAGGTATTTGTGTTCAACATGTAAGAAGTAGAAAGTACAGGTATTTGAGTTCAACATGTAAGAAGTAGAAAGTACAGGTATTTGAGTTCAACATGTGAGAAGTAGAAAGTACAGGTATTTGAGTTCAACATGTGAGAAGTAGAAAGTACAGGTATTTGAGTTCAACATGTGAGAAGTAGAAAGTACAGGTATTTGAGTTCAACATGTGAGAAGTAGAAAGTACAGGTATTTGGGTTCAACATGTGAGA
>CM070435.1:3916291-3944176 GCA_036324595.1 Champsocephalus gunnari | reverse complement strand
AAGTAAAAAGTGGTCAGAAAAATAAGTAGTGGAGTAAAGTACTGATACCAGAAACAAGTACTTAAGTACAGTAACACAGTATTTGTCCCCACTTCCCACCTCTGCTCATGAGGTCCTCTAACTGAGTGTGAGCCTGGTGTGTAGATATTAAGGACGTATGTATTGGTTTAATTCTCACCCCGTGTGTGTGCTCTCCTCAGGCGAGACGATCCGCATCGTGATCGAGGAGTACGTGCAGCACCTCAGTGGATACCTCCTGCAGCTGAAGTTCGACCCCACGCTGCTCTTCAAGTCTAACTTCCAGTACGGGAACCGCATCTCTCTGGAGTTCACGCACCTGTACCACTGGCACCCCCTCATGCCCGACAGCTTCCTGATCAGCGGAGACCAGGTGACATACTCCCAGTTCCTCTTCAACACCTCCGTCCTCACACACTACGGCATCGAGAAGCTGGTGGACGCCTTCTCCAGACAGGTGGCCGGACAGGTAACGAAGCGCACACACACCCATCAAACCCTTACGTTGCTCTGTCGGTAGCTCAGTCGTGGGATAATCTGCAGTAGATGCATGAAAATGAATTTGTATGTACTTTTTTTCTGTATTTAAGTAGAATTGTGTTTTGTTTTTAGATTACTCATCAGTTTATTTATATAGCACGTTTCAACACAAGGCCATTCAAAGTGCTTTACACATCACATTATTACATGACATTTAAAACCAGGAAGGGACAACATTATACTAAACATGAAGATTATATATAGATATATGTACTACAGTATATATCTGAGAATATAGTGTATGCATATCAATAACTTATACTCAAAATCATTTTTTTTAAAAGGATACCATCATCTAACAGCCTCCAGATAAATATGTGTAATATGTACTACGGTATATGTCGGAGAAAGTCACAATCCTGTGCATGTTATACCCAATAATCGGGAAGCAGCACACTGACATTATTAATTGCAGATTGAAGTGTATGTGTTATATCTCACATTTTGATTCCCGTTTTATATTGATCATATTTGAATGATGTGCCCTTTAAATTAGTCTAAATGAACTCTTAAAACGTAACTCTGTAACCCTCTCTTATTTATCTAATATATCATATTCCAATTACAATCGAAAGTGAAACCTAAGCTCGCTGCATTGCGGAGATATTCCCGCGAGAGTGCGGAAAACTTAAATGTATTTATTTATTTCAAATGTGAAATGTCACCAATATACTCACGGACCACTAGGGGGCGCTCACGGACCACACTTTGAGAAGCTCTCGATGGTCTGTCCTTCATATTTTTTCATAACATTATCGTAGGACAATAAGAGAAACACAAAAAGACTTAGTTCCCCCTTGACAATAAAAGCCTTGAATAAAACGATGTTATCTGTTATTGTGCTGCTCTGCTGGAGGAGTCTGTGACCTCAGACTTTCATTCTCACATCTACACTGTAGCTTTGTTCACACGGCAATAAAAGCATTGCAACTTGAAACTCTGTCCCACAGATCGGCGGGGGCCACAACATCCACCCCGTGGTGACCAAACGTGGCCGTGGGGACGATAAAAGAGTCGCGGCAGCTTCGCATGCAGCCCTTCAACGAGTACAGGAAGCGATTCAACCTGAGGCCGTACACTTCCTTCAGACAGTTCTCAGGTGAGAGGACACGAGGCGACACAAAGGGGCTTTAATGGCATGACCACATTTTCAATCAACAACTTTATTAATCTCGTATTTTTGGAACTTTAAGTATTTTTGGAATTTAAGTATTTTTGGAATTTAAGTATTTTTGGAATTTTAAGTATATTTGGAATTTAAGTATTTTTGGAATTTAAGTATTTTTGGAATTTAAGTATTTTTGGAATTTAAGTATTAATCAATCAATCAATCAATCAATCAAGAACTTTATTAATCGCACAAGGGGCAATTGGTTGTGAGCAGCAGCTTATGTCATGAACACAGGCAGGAACATTCAAGAAGAACACACACAGATACCCCCGGGGGGCACAGGTGTGGATCGTTCCAATTTACACTATAAATAGTTCAAAGCATCACAACAATAAATAAATAAATAAATAAATAAATAATCAAGTTACATTTTAAACATAGTATTGCCAAAGCATTCTGCACAAGGCGTTATAACGGAACAGAACAAAACACTAAACATGAATATCAACAATACATGGGGAACATGTGTGTGTGTGTGTGTGTGTGTGTGTGTGTGTGTGTGTGTGTGTGTGTGTGTGTGTGTGTGTGTGTGTGTGTGTGTGTGTGTGTGTGTGTGTATGTGTGGGTGTGTGTATGTGGGTGTGTGGGTGTGGGTGTGTAATAATAATATATAATATAAATAAAACACTTATTCTCCCAGTACGAGGCCATGAGTTAAGAGTTTCTCCAGTAACCCTCTGATGAGTGCTTATGTGTGCGTGAGGAAGTCGTTGAGTAGCAGTACCTCAAGAAGAGTACTCCTCCCATGACCCTAGTGCCGAACACATGTCGTCTGTTCGTATGTAACCAGACATGAAACCGTCTTAATGTGTTAATCGTGTCAGAATAACTTAAAGTCAGGTATGTCTAACTCGGAGCATGTTCACTATAAGCTAGTGGTTTGGCTCTAAAGCAACGGCTAGCTGAAGGGTCCTTAGTCCAAAGTGTTGCCTCGCTCGTCTACCGGCCACTGAGCGCGCACTCTGTCTTTATTCAGCTTTCCTCATGGATGCAATCGTAGACGGAACAATCAAACATACCTGTGGATAAGAGGCCTCGCCGACCTTCAAACATGCTGGAACATACAGAACCAACACACACACACACACACACACACACACACACACACACACACACACACACACACACACACACACACACACACACACACACACACACACACACACACACACACACACACACACACACACACACACACACACACACACACACACACACACACACACACACACACACACACACACACACACACACACACACACACACACACACACACACACACCAGGCTATGGGGGTGTGCCTGCAAGCTAGAGAGCAACGCAATAAAAAGGCAAAACAAAGATGTACTGTAGTAAACTGTCAACATAAAGAAACACACAGGGATGTACGATGTGGGGAAATAAGTCAAAGGCAACTTTATTGTCAATCTCAAAACATGTTTGCACACACAGACAGATCGACTGTTTCCCAGAGTCCTGAGGTCTAAAAAACACACTTTAAAGGTCCATGTGGTGCTCTTCTCTTCGGACAGAGAGGGAACACACAGACTGCACAGAGACGCTGTAGACCTCCACAATGGACTCATGGTCAGTAGAACTGGACATGACGCGGGACCTCTAAGATCAAGAACACTGAATGATTTCACTCAGAATAACCGTTTACTTCAAGGAAGCAGGATATATATAAAAAAGGAATATTTGTATTATATAAAAGGGAGTGCACACATGTCCATAGCAGCTGAGAGAGACTACGGGCTCTAACGGGGAGGTTCTGGAGAGCTGGGTTTGAGGGTGAATAGTTTGACCATTTGGGAAAAACCGCTTCTGTTTGTGTTGCTAAAAGTCAGATGGGAAGATTATAAACGCTTAAACATACAAAAGAAATCCCTTCTAGACGAATGATAGTCGTGTTGGTGTAACACAGTTATCCTTTCCATCTTCAAATATCACCCAAATAAGTTTAACGGTTGTACCCACGTTCCGGGGACGGCCTTCCTGCACGGAGCACTCCGGATCTGAGATGGATATTTATCGAGGAGCACACGTCTTAACATAATGGCTTCTGTCCCTCAAAAGAACGTCCTGCGTTACCGACAACATGACCGTGTCTCAAACTAGAGGCCCAAAAGTCCAGAGAGAGTTTTCATTTAAGGTCACGAGATCTAGTTCAAGGACGTGAGAACAAGAGGTGCTTTCATACAAAACATACAAGCAGTGGACGGCCGTAGTGATCTGAACATAACGTCTCTCATTCTTTAAAGCTTCATAAACAATTCAAATAAAATCAACGGTAAAGACACGAGCAGTTTTCAAAGCAGCGGTGAAAACGTCGTGCATCCTTCCTAGATGTAACTCAAGTTAGACGCGGCGTATCACAGCGCTCTGAGATGTGTGGCACACTGTAGAGCAGTAACGCATCGCTGCAGCCGGTATGCACGGCTGGTCTGCCTTCGCTCGCTGCACGGGGGCTCAGTCGCTGCTGCACGTTCACACACAAAGCCATGTCGGGGAAACGTCCATCCCGCATCTGATCTGCCGACAGTCTGGTTCCAGAACAACATTCAAAACCCACCTGTTCAAACTGTACCCTGTGTCCTTTTGTGTCCTTTCGTGTCCTTTCATGTCCTTTTGTGTCCTTTCGTGTCCTTTTGTGTCCCTTTGTGTCCTTTCGTGTCCTTTCGTGTCCTTTTGTGTCCCTTTGTGTCCTTTCGTGTCCCTTTGTGTCCTTTCGTGTCCTTTTGTGTCCTTTTGTGTCCCTTTGTGTCCTTTCGTGTCCTTTCGTGTCCTTTTGTGTCCTTTCGTGTCCCTTTGTGTCCTTTTGTGTCCCTTTGTGTCCTTTCGTGTCCTTTGTGTCCTTTTGTGTCCTTTTGTGTCCTTTCGTGTCCTTTTGTAGTCCACTTCCTGTTGTGTGTCTCGTCTTCCCCCGGCTGATACTTCACTAAATCCACTGTTTTAATTTGTACGGTAAAATTGTAAATCTGTAAATCTGTAACCCTGGGGTGTCAAACTCAATTTCATCGCAGGCCACATCAGCATTATGGTTGCACTCAAAGGGCCGGTTGTAACTATATAATAAATACATATATATAAATATATAATATATATAAAATAATGTGTTATATATTACATTATTGCCTCTGAATTGGATTATCATCGGATAGGGTAATGACTTGGTAATTATCTACGTCTGAAAGCAGAAGTCTCTTCAGTGCGCACGTCACAAAACGAGATGCATTGTGGGACATGTAGTTTATGGGCAACGTGCTTCCGTAGCATTTAATCGTATAATAAACGTATTATATTCTTTGCAAGCTCTTGCGGGGCCACATAAAATGAAGTCGCGGGCCGGATGTGGCCCCCGGGCCTCGAGTTTGACACCCCTGCTGGAAGGTGTCCTTGGGTGTTTTGAAAGGCGCCCCCCAAGATAAATGTATTATTATTATTATTATGATCTCACGGAGAACTGTAAGTGGCTGCTGCCTGAGGTCGCATGCTGTGGTTTTATTGAATGGGACTGACTTAGGGGAGACAGCTTTCAGACGCGCAGCTCCGCTAACTTGGATCAGTCTGCGAACGGGATGGAAGCGGAGCAATCTGCTTAGACAGACGCCGTCCAATCGGAAGCTGTTGGAACCTGTACGTGTTACTAAACTGTAGTCGCTGTAAGATGTCCTTTCTGTTTTCCTGTTATGTTTATATGTCTCCATGTGGAACTACTTGAGCAGGTCTCCCTGGGAATGGGATTCACATAAATAAATAAATAAAGGTTTGAGATGAAATATCAGAATCAGAATACCTTCACTCGTCCCTCAGAGGGGAAAGGTACATCTGTTACATCAGAAAAGACAGAACCTAAGAAGCATCCTGCACAGAGCTGCTATTTAACGTTCGATATGATACGATATGATATTAGAGTGAGATCTAACTGCCGTACTTGTGTTTGCAGCTAACGAGGAGATAGCCCTCGAGCTGGAGGAACTCTACGGGGACATCGACGCCCTGGAGTTTTACCCCGGCTTGATGTTGGAGCAAACTCGCCCGGGGGCCCTCTTCGGGGAGAGCATGGTGGAGATGGGGGCCCCCTTCTCCCTGAAGGGCCTCCTGGGAAACCCCATATGTTCTCCCGTGTACTGGAAGCCCAGCACCTTCGGGGGCCGCGTGGGCTTCGACATAGTGAACTCGGCCACGCTGAAGAAGCTGGTGTGTCTGAACACCAGGACGTGTCCTTACGTGGCGTTCAGAATCCCTGCGGAGGAGACGGAACCTGAAGGGGACGGCAAAGAGAGGACTGACGAGCTATGACTCTGAGAAGACTCCTGACGAGCAAGAGGAACATCCGGGTGTTCACTTAGAAGAGGCTGCTGCTGCTGCGAGACACTTTTTAAATGACGCTATGATTAGAATAGTTTCACCACTTCACATCAGAACCGGTTTACCACCAGGTGGGTTCACGCGCACGAGGAATCTGACTTGGGGCGTGCATGAGAGCCGGCTGTGGCTCCATTTCAGATCAATAAAGTTGCCGAAAAGGCTAATGTTGAGGATGTTTAGTCAACTCTGACCAAAGGCAGGACGCCACGGTCAGAGGTCTGAAGCTCGCTCACCCTGTCTCCACATACACCACGTGCACTACATACAATAACACACGTGCACGACTGCCTGAAGTGTCAGGACACGGGGAAAACAACAACAATAAACAACAGTGCTCGTACTCAGCCGTTCTCTCTCTGCACTACTCATTGTACTCGTCGCTGCTGAGCTCGTTTGTGTGACTTTTGAAAGGGTTCGTTTTCATGCACTCACAATCACAGAAATAAACGGTCGGGTCAAAGCGGGGAAACCTCCGGGATCGACTGCGTTCTGCGCGGGGAAATGAGCGCGTGTCCCGTGGAAAAGCGGTGGACATATTCAAAATAAATCGTGCTTCTTCTACAACGGCCTCTTTAAGGTGGCTGAAGTATATTTTGCACCCCTCCCCACCCACAGGACGGAGCTCCACGATCCGCTGTGCCGCACCGAACCCCTCCACACACACATTACAGCAGGGCTGTCAAACTCAATTTCATCGCGGGCCACATTAGCATTATGGTTGCACTCAAAGGGCCGGTTGTAACTTTAAGACTACTGTATATAAATATACATATATCAAAAATGAAATGAAAATAACTTCATAAATAACTACGTCTGAAAGCAGAAGTCTAGGGCGAATCATTGAAAGCAAACATTCCACAATTACATCAAGACTTTTGAAAGACAAAAAAATATATATCAATATTCCAATTACTTGTATATAGACTATTCTGCACAATTTCTATTATATTATATTCTATTTACTTGCACTATTATCTGTCTATTGTGCTGCACTGTTGGTGTGACCACATTTTCATTGTCATAACTACACTGTAGCTGTGTACGTATGACAATAAAAGCATCTTGAATTGTATTGTATATTATATTCTTTGCCAGCTCTTGCGGGCCACATCAAATTAAGTCGCGGGCCGGATTTGGCCCCCAGGCCTCGAGTTTGACACCCCTGCATTATAGGATATAAATATTATCTTCTGTCCATGCCTGAAGTCCGGTCAAAGTGAATGTTGTTTGACTTTCCAACGAAGTGAAGCTATTTGAAGACGGTGTGGGTTTTGAATTCATTGTCCTGAACTTCTTCCACGTTGCCATCTGCACCCCGCCGCCGTCCCGTGGCTCCTTTGTTACTCAAAGCTGAATGCTAATACATACTTAATATATGCGGGGGGTTCGACCAACGGGTGTGACTTTAAACATTTAGATAAGACCGCACGGAGACGGAAACGAACCGTAGACGTTGGCAAAAAAGTCTTCCGTCCACTCGGGAAAACGTGTCCGTCCACACGAGACCGCTCGACCCGCTGGAGTGCAGGCCTGGAAGTGAAACACGGAGAAACATTATTAATGCTAGTGATCAAAAATATATCCAAAATATATCAAAATATATCACATAAAAAAAGCGCTGGTGAGTGGCCGAGTTTAACCTTTGAGAAGATATTTTACCACCTCATGCATCCCATAAAACGAATACTAACGAAACAACTCAAATAATGTGTACCGTGTTACAACGATACAGAGGTTTAAACGCAATTAGAACCAAACAATGGTTCCCCTCCGACTCGCTTCCTTGATCCGCTCGGATGACATGTGCCTTTAGTTTTAGTTACGGTGGTTTTATTTGCTTATTTACATGAGCTTTGAATTTGAGTCGACTAGTTTAACCTTTGAGAAGATTAATTTTACCGCCGCATGCAAGACTACTTTTTGAAAGGCTGAAGAAAAACTCAACAGATGAGGTTTTAAAGCACCGAAGAATGGGCACCCTCCAAGATAATTTAAGTCAGGGGGGTTAAACTCAAACACACAGGGGGCCAACATTAAAAATGGGTGCTAGTGGAGGGCCGGACTGGTTCAATGATTATAGCAGAACTTATTGAAATGAACTTATTGCACATTTTAAACCTGGAACTATCAAAGCTTAAACTATTGCCTATAAAAACATTAAATAATCAGCTGCTTTCATTTCTCATGGCTCTATCTGCAGCTTCTCCAGAGTCACTTCTCATGAGTACATTTCCCCACAGGCCAACAACAGCTTCAACAAAACTATTCCCCTCAGAGAGAAACCAAACATGTCCTGTTGTCCTGAGAGAGAAAGTGCAGAAGGAAGCATCCTTTGAAGTCAGTGTGCTGCTCTGAGATGCTAGCTCAGACACTTGGCATCTCATCAGGGTGCAAGGTCATCAATGTTTGGGCGTCAGGCTCTGAGCGGAGGAGACCCTCAGGATGGAGGGAAGGTGCAATATACCGACGGGCCAGATCTAACAGGAATTAGAGATTATCCTGCGGGCCGACATTAAATCCACCACGGGCCGGATTTGGCCCCCGGGCCTCGAGTTTGACACATGTGGTTGAAGCGAACAGGGAACTCTCAGCTGCCATGTGTACCTTTATTTTTAAATTGCTTGTTAGGAGAGCTTTGCTAGCAGCGGTTGTAGAAGAGAAAAGTGTATTTTAATTAAATAAGTGAATTTGAGTTGACGATGAGGAGAATGTTGCCACCTATTACTGTTAATTCCCATTATTTATGCATTTTACTGTTCATGCTATAAGACATTTAGCTTAGGGTAAAGCACCTTATTTGTAATTTACTATTAAATATATTTGTTTTGAATAATTAAGAGTGCATTTTAATTGTTGAACCTATGAATTTAAGTAAATATAAGAAAAGACAGTGAGGATTTTAGAGGTCTTAGTATAGAGTATCTTTATTTTTTTCCACAGTATGTTAAATAGGCTCAATTAAGCCAAACTGACAAAGAAATTAAAAAACGGTCGATCATACAAAGAACATAAAGTACAAAACCGAACCCGGTTGAGCTATCACTGGGGAAACGAAGTTACATTTTTCGATCACTTAAAAACAAGATTAGTCCATTTTACAGCACATTAAAAAAATGCAGATGAGCAGAGCACAGAGAACAGGACAGATTGTTGCACGTTGCCGGATGCAATTTCAGGAACAGTCTTTTCGGATGTGTGGTACAGTCTGGAAAAAAGGAGGAGGCGGCGTAACCGGGAATTTAGCATCAAATTCCCCAAAAGTCTGTTTCTAAGCTTCATCGGAAATCCTTCCCCTCCGTTTAAACCCCGGCAAGAGGTAGTCGGCCTTAGAGAGGGGACTTCAGCAAAAAGGATAAACGAACAACTTTCTTCGGGCGTCTCAATACGAATAGAACAAAAAAAATCAGGAATCACGTGCAATGTCTATTAGCATAGCGTGCGGGAAGCCACGTGGCGAGCCATTGTTCCGTCCGCACAATGTGGACTTTCACAGAACCATACACAGATGCATTTTTTTAGCTTAACAAATGACCTTTTATTTTCCAAATTGAGCTAAAAGACTCTGTAACTGTCTCATATCGTAACGGTTTTTGTTAAGGAATGTAAAAAAAAACACTTCATGGCTATATTCGTTTGTGCTAAGATGCTCGAGCTAATACAACATGACTACAAAACTAAGGTCAGCATAAAACACGTGGACATTTTTTTTCTTCATCTGGAGGAGCCATCTTTGAAATACAGCCGGACTGAAGTGATGATCTTGATACATGGGGGGGGGGAGGGGAAGGATGCTTTATTCGTATCCTTCACGGTAAGATGGTCGCTCGTATCCGCCGCCCTGGCCTCTGTTTTCTCTGTAGCCTCCTCCTCCTCCTCCACCTCCTGAGTACCCGCCGCTGCCCCCACCGCCAGATCTGTACTGACCACCACCTCCCCCACCCGAACGACCCTCGGATCCGTAGCTTGATCTGTCACCATAGCTTCTTTCTCCTCCACCGCCGCCATAGCTCCTCTCACCGCCGCCGTATCCACCACCTCTCCCCCGACCGAATCCGCCTCTTGAACCTCCGCGAGCGCCGCCGCCTCCACCGAATCCTCCCCTAGGACGACCGCCTTTCCCTGCCTCGTCGACGCGGATTGACCGGCCATCGAGGGTGGTTCCGTTCATGCCGTCCATTGCGTCTTTGGCATCCTCGGCGTTGTCGTACTTCACGAAGCCGAAACCGCGGGAATTCCCGGTCTCTTTGTCTCTGATCACGTCCACCTTCTCGATGGTTCCATACTTGGAGAAGGCCGAAGCCAGAGATTCCTCGTTGGTGTCGAAGCTGAGGCCGCCGATGAAGAGTTTACCTTCGTCCGACATGTTGTTTAAGTCGTGTTGAGCTTTTCAGTAGTAGGAGACTATTGAATCTGACGAGCAGGCGCTGCAGGAGGAGGCACGGGCGCTGGTCGTGGAGACGGCTCAGGACTGATTCGCGTGAAAAAAATCGAGAATTTCGCGACGAAATTAAACGGGCAATATCCGGTGACGGTATCACGTGGTTTCCGCCCAGTGTGAACCCCGTCTCTATCTGAGAAAAAGCCGGATTTAAATTATAATGTGAGATGGCACTGTTATGTTAAAGAGGTACGGGGGGTTTTACATAGGACGTAAGGTGTTATTTCTCCGTTTTTTATTTCATTTAATGTTACCGTGAGGGCTTTAGAATGTGAACTATGAGTATTGTCTGGTCGTCACTAGGCAACAGAAAGGTGGCGGTAATGCGCCATTCAGCTGGATGCAAACAGCCATACAACTCGAGAAAGAAGAAGAATAAGCACTGCGATAAGTGAACGTGAACACGTGTTTATAGCAGACTGTTTCCAACAATACTCACAAAATGAATCATATTTCACATGACACAGGTCTTCCATACACTGTGGCATTTTTTAGACGGATAAATCAGGGGAAAAGGGTCTTTGTTTGACACAAGTGTGTTTTATCGACAAACTCTCGCGAGATTTGATAACAAAGCCATTACGTTCGTCAAATTGTGTCGACATTTTAAATCTAACGTTGCCCAACGTTTACTTGCTTACTGCCTTTTGTATTGTACACATGTTTGTTATCTTCCTTGATATATTAATGTAGTTATTTACGATACAAATACATGAGACTGAGCTCACAGGAGACAGGAGATTATCTTTGCTTGTTTTACCATCATGGAATTACATTGTCACGGGGCCATCTAGTGTTGACATTAGGAACTGCATAGTAACACAACATGAACATAACATCGTATGTTATCATGATATGAACTCGAAACTGTTCAAATCACGGGCACACATAGGCATTTAAAAAAAAGGGGGGGGGGAATACAAATAATAGGTGACATACATTCGAATACAAATTATGCATAAACAGTTTGTTGCATTTGTATTCATTTAATTTCCAAGGTTTAATATCACAACGTCACAACTACAGAATATGAACTAATCAATTCATCCAGAGATATATTTTTAACGTGGTGCCATATTGCTGTAGTTCTTGGTTGAAGTGTCTGGTTTTATTTTGGAGTATTTTCTTATGGATGGATTTTGTGTTTATCACAAATACAAAAATGGTTTAATCTCCCAATTCACAGAAAATAGACGGATACTCCAATCTCTTCTAAGGTATTTGTTTCATTGTATATTATTTATGTTTAGCTTTTCCTACGTCAGTAGAATGAACCCATGGACGTAAGCCTTACGTGCTCACAGTAAAGTAGATGTTTACAGCACGGTCACTTCAGAAAATGATCCTATTTATCACATACGATACTTTAAAATACAGCTTTTAATCGCAATAAAGCCGTAATGAGCTGTGCATCTCAACATCTTGACTGGATGTGGTCTGGTTGATATAATCGATACGAATGTAACAATGAAGTGCAAATATCAGCGTGTTTGGAAATATATGTTTCGAGTAATTAGTAAACTAACATATATTCCATATTCGACAACACTTATTGTTCACTCGGTTTCGGGAATGTTTACACAATACCACAGTTAATGGAAACATCGCGAATCTTGGGATTCATCTTTATCTTATTGTCTTGCGCTTGCAATTGAAATTTCCGACATTTTGTTGGACATTGAAGGCATCATACTTAATGCACCAAACAGTGGTACTACATTGGGGAAAGAGACGTCTGTAAATCAGCGTATGATTGAGTTTGAGCTTAATAAACTAGCCAGCACTAACACTT
This sequence comes from Champsocephalus gunnari, assembly GCA_036324595.1. NCBI lineage: Eukaryota > Metazoa > Chordata > Actinopteri > Perciformes > Channichthyidae > Champsocephalus > Champsocephalus gunnari. Next base: position 3,931,847 of record CM070435.1, on the reverse strand, counting down.
GTATTGCTTACATTTAAATCATTAGGGGCTACAAGTTGTAAAATGCGTTAAGATTGAATCCAGGTTTTTCTCTCTCTCTCCATTCACTGAACTGAGACGGAGATCGGAGGCGGGCTTAAGGGAACACTCCAATGCGCATGCCCAGTAAGCATGATCCGGGTACTTTATCCTACAGTCGCTCCATTTTGGGCTTCGAGAAAGCATTCGCCATTTGTTCTATGAATTGATGTATTACAGAATCACGACCAACCGGTTTTTTTAGGTATTCATACAACAAGTATAAACGGGATTTTCTTTTGATGTTTCAATCCCTCAATGTTTACTTTTCATTGGTGGCTATTGCTCTAAACTTGTCTTTTGTTTGATTAGCAGAGCTGCTGCTAACTAAACAGTGAAGTTATTGTCAGTTAGCAGTTAGGATGCTAGTGGATACCATAAATGAAGTAGCAGCAGTTTGTGAATGGCATGCACATCATGCTGAAACACACCTTTAGATGTGTCCTACCTGTTTTTGTACGCTGTAGTCATGACTGAGCAGGTGGTGGTGTATTACTTTAACTGTTTCCAAATGGAGAATTGTCCAGAGGGAAGTCCTCCTCTCACTTCCGTCTTCACAACAACACTGTGGTCCTGTGACAGATCCAGTGACAGCATGGGCGGTTCTACTGTTCAACATGTATTTAACTTATCCTATCCTTCCTAAAGCCAAACAAGTGACATGTAATGTGCTACTACTCATCTCCCTTCATTACCAGTGATAATTATACCACAATACCACTTTACCTCAGCCACAATGCAGAGTCCATGCATTACATTAATGCACACAATGTACAACAATATCGTTTTTTAAATTATTTTGTATTATTAGGCTAGTGCCAACTTGTATTCCTTCTTAGTCCATTCCATTGCAATGTAAATACTGTTATATTTTACTATGTTTTATTATTATTTTTAATATTTTTCTAGGTCTCTACCTGTGTTTTTTAATCTTTGTTTTACATTTATGTATGCACCTGCACCACGACACCAAGTCAAATGTGTTTACCTACTGGGAATAAACGTGTTTGTCTGAAAGATATTACAATCATTAGCCTTTGATCATTGATCAGATGTTCTTTTGACTTTTAATTGTACAGACAGTGTCGACACCTGAGTCTTAATTCATACTCAAGAGTGATTCGGTCCTTCTGAAGTATGGCAGTGTATATTCTGAAGATACATGGTTCTTAATTTTATAAATCATTTTCATTGTGGAACCATCTCACGCTGTCATATACTTACTTATGGTTTATTCATTTTGTGTTTAACTTTGTTAAGCCTGCTATAATCTTGAGTTCATCCTCCTTCTTTTCACTTTTAATGTATTTTAAGTGATGTTGTTGAATGTATTCCTTTAGCCCCTAATATTTGATATGTATCCATCCAACCACTTCTTACATGTACGATTTAATTTGGATAACAATTCATGTGGAAAGATATTGAGACTGGAGAACACACAGTCTCTAATATATGCTCATGTTTCAGAGCTGGCTTCAATGTGAAGGTATTATTCTATTTGATCGTGTTTTATCAAACCACTGCGCTTTGAAATAAAATGTATTATTATTATTTATTAATACACCTTATAACTGTGATGTCGATTAAAGCCACATCACTTATGAAGATAGATAGATGGTCACACATGCACGAGCACACAGGGACATCTGTTCTCTGCTTTTAACCCATCCCAGTGCCAGGAGTCTAGTACTGGGAGCAGTGGGCAGCTATTGTACAGCGCCTGTGGAGCAATGGGAGAGAGGGGGGAAGGGGGTCCGGTGCCTTGCTCAAGGGCACCATAGGAGGGCAGAAGGTGAACTGGGACCTCTCCAAGTAGCAGTTCACACCCAATATTTAGGTCGGGGACTTGAACCGGCGACCCTACAGCTCCCAGTCCAAGCCCCTACTGACTGAGCCGCTGCCGGACGATCTCTGCATCTGACCCATCCTAGTGTTAGGAGCCGTGAGCAGCCATTAGGTCGGCGCTCGAGGAGCAGTGTAGGGACAGCGCCTTGCTCAGGGGCACCTCGGCAGTCACTTCCGAGACTAGGATGACAGAAGGATAACAAGGTGGACTTTCTGTTAAACAACTTGATTTTGTTGAGTAGAGATTGTATTCATAAATGTTAATATTTGAAAGCTAAACCTCATATCAACGGATGGAAAAATGAACTCAACGTTTTTGCAAAATCGCTCCAATCCATGAGAGACAAAAACACCCAGAAACTTTTCTCATTATTGGACCTATTTGTGTTGCTTGAATAGGACCCGCACATGTTCGTAAAGCAAAAACATTGCATGTTCTGATTAAACACAGTCTGAAGAAGAGTTGAGAGTTTTCCACTTTCTTAAACAATTATTTCCATACATCATGAAAAGGTGAATGGACTTATATATTGCTTTATCCAGTCTTTACGACCCCTCAAAGCGCTTTACATACATGTCGTTCACACGGAGCAGTGTACCTACTCTTTGAACTAACATGCACACACATCGGGAGCACCTCAGGGTTCAGTATCTCGCCCAAGGACACATCGACATGTTGGCTGCACGGGCTGGGATCGAACCCACAACCTTCCGCACTCCCTCGCAGCCACAGTCGCCACAGGCACAGTGTTCAGTACATGAATTCAAAAGAGGGCATAATAAACAGAAGTTGTCATTCAGGAATTAAGGTGTTTGAAAACGTGTATAACTGATGGGTTTTTTCATGTTTACAAAATGTAATACATGTTTATTCATCAATAAGAGCAATAAATACTGGGGACATCGTGAGAAAGCGACATTTGAGTATAAAATGAAAAGGTGGAATTGTATAATATGTTAAAAACCGGTCGTTTAGTCAACATGGGAAAGCATCATCAGGTCATTACCAATCTTGTTAATGCATTATTTCAGGATGACCATATGTTGGTACTTCACTTTGACTCATCTTATCTCAACAAAGTCATGTTGAATAATTCATATTTAAATATCCCTGAGGTTCAAACATAGCAGAATATTTGTTGATTTGTGTTGATATCATGTGTCTACCTTATTCTCTTAAAACCTCCAACAATATCCGTCTCGTGAAGAGAATATTACGAAAACATGCATTCTTGTACTCAGGAGGGTACAGAGGTTTACTCACAAAGTACACAGTAAAAGTACTTCATAGTACTCGTTGGAGTAGTATTACTAGCCAACAGTCTCATGAAGAATTGATGGCAAACAATTTGTTTTATCCCTCATCAAAGATGGGAGAAATAGCTCGTATGGGGACTGACGGAGGATTACTCACAAAGTACACAAAGTACTTCATTATTTTGGTAGTAGTCTAACCAGTCCATCAGCATCAGTCTCATTCACACATAATATTTGAGTGGCAAGGTTCGTCATTCTCTCATTCTGAATGCTGCTGGACTGGAAACAGTGTTGATATCATGTGTCTACCTTATTCTCTTAAAACCTCCAACAATATCCGTCTCGTGTGGGGACTGACAGAGGATTGCTCACAAAGTACACAATTCAATTCAATTAAAAACCTTTATTTATCCAGGTACAATCCCATTGAGATCAAGACCTGCAGCAGTAGGTTCCACAAGAAGACGTAAAAACATAAACAACAGAACAACAGAAGGACATCACACAGCAAAATGTACAGGGATTACAATTTACACATCTAACCACATGTCCAGGTACCAACAGCATCTGAGTGAGTAGCATCCAACCGAGCTTTAAACACATAGTGGTACTAGCTTGGTAATTTTCCATTCTGTTTGCAGACTGTTCCAAGTTAGAGGAGCTGCACGTCTAAAAGCGTTCTCCCCTAAGGCAGTCCTAGCACTTGGCACATTTAATAAAACCACAGCAAGCGATCTCAGGCAATACGTACTTTCAATTCGCAGAGAGATCAGGGAGCAGATATAAGATGGTAGTTTATCCAACATGGCTTTGTAAATGAAAAAGTACCAGTGACTGAGCCTCCGTACAGGAAGTGATGGCAAAGCCGCCTTGGCATACAGGGTACAGTGATGGGTTAATGCTTTACAGTTTGTCACAAATCTCAGTGCGCTGTGATACGCAGCATCTAACTTGCTCAGGTAATTCGCAGGTGCATTTACACAGTAAAAGTACTTCATAGTTTTGGTAGTAGTCTAACCGGTCCATCAGCATCAGTCTCATCACACAGCAGGAAGACAGGCGTTCATGAACTCAAGCTGTCTTTGGCTCTAATAAAGGTATTCAGATTCAGGAGGGGACTTAGACAGAGGATTACTCACAAAGTACACAGTCAAAGTATTTCATAATATTTGTGATAGTTGTCTAATTCCAACTGATTCCAACTATATCAGTCTTATGAGGAACGTATGGCAGTATATATGTTTATCCCTCATCAAAGATAGCAGAGGTAGCTTGTTTTTGTACTTAGACAGAGGATTACTGAAAAAGTACACAGTAAAAGTACTTCATAGTACTCGTTGGAGTAGTATTACTAGCCAACAGTGTCAGTCTCATGAAGAATTGATGGCAAAAAACATGTTTTATCCCTCATCAAAGATGGGAGAATTAGCTCGTATGGGGACTGACGGAGGATTACTCACAAAGTACACAGTAAAAGTATTTCATAGTATTTGTGATAGTTGTCTAATTCCAACTGATTCCAACTATATCAGTCTGATGAGGAACGTATGGCAGTATATATGTTTATCCCTCATCAAAGATAGCAGAGGTAGCTTGTTGTTGTACTTAGACAGAGGATTACTGAAAAAGTACACGGTAAAAGTACTTCAATGTGTTTTTGGAAGTAGTCTAACCGGTCCAACAGTATCAGTCCCATTAAGAATGGATGGCAAATAGCTTGTTTGTACTCAAAGGGGGACTTTGACAGAGGATTACTCAAAAAGTACACAGTAAAAGTGCTTCATTGTTTTGTTGGTAGTATTCTAACTAGTACTGAGTGCAACAGTATCAGTCTCATGAAGAATTTTTGGTCAAACATTTTTGTATCCCTCGTCAAAACTAGCAGGATTACGTCTTATTTCTGAACAGCTCAAACATGGGGGCACACTAGCCAATCAGAAGCAAGCAGGCACTGGAGACCCACCCACCAATGAAAAGGAAACATTGAGAGAAACAACAAAAGCACATCCCGGTTCTACTTGTTTTACTAGAACCTACACAAAACTAACGGTGAAAAGGTACCTTGGTCGTGATTCTACAATACATCAATTCATAGAACAAATGGCGAATGCTTTCTCGAAGCCCAAAATGGAGCAACTGTAGGATAAAGTACCCGGATCATGCTTACTGGGCATGCGCATTGGAGTTTTCCCTTAAGCCCCGCCTCCGATCTCTGGCTCTCTGCTCAATTCAACGAATGGAGAGGGGGGAAAACACTCTGGATTCCGTTTTTAACGCATTTTACAACTTTTAGCCTTTAACTATTTAAATGTAGGCAACACAAGTGTTATCGCTGGGTATTTTTATTAAGCCCAAACTAAATCATACGCTGATTTACAGACGTGTCTTTCCCCAATGTAATATGTAGTGCCACTGTTTGGTGCATTAAGTATGATGCCTTCATTGTCCAACAAAATGTCGTAAATTTCAATTGCAAGACAAAGACAATAAGATAAAGACAACAAGATTCGCGATTTTTCCATTAACTGTGGTATTGTGTAAACATTCCAGAAACCGAGTGAACAATAAGTGCTGCTGAATCTGGAATATATGTTAGTTTACTAATTCTTCGAAACATATATTTCCAAACACGCTGATATTTGCACTTCATTGTTACATTAGTATCGATTATATCAACCAGACCACATCCAGTCAAGATGTTGAGATGCACAGCTCATTACGGCTTTATTGCGATTAAAAGCTGTATTTTAAAGTATACAGCTGTGGTAAATAGGGTCATTTTCTGAAGTGACCGTGCTGTAAAATTCTACTTTACTGTGAGCACATAAAGGCAACACGTCCATGGGTTCATTCTACTGACGTAGGAAAAGCTGGATGTTGCTGGAATCGTTATTATGCAAAGATGTAAAGATTTTATATATATATATATATATATTAACATACATGATATACAATGAAACAAATACCTTAGAAGAGATTGGATTATCCTTGTATTTACCGTGAATTAGGAGATTAAACCATTTTTGTATTTGTGATAAACAAAAAATCTATCCATAAGAAAATATTCCAAAATAAAACCGGACACTTCAACCAAGAACTACAACAATATGGCAGCAAGTTAAAAATATAACTCTGGATGAATTGAGTGGTTCATATTCTGTAGTTGTGACATTAAACCCTTGAAGTTAAATGAATAAAAAATGCAATACAAATGAACTGTTTATGCATCATTTTTATTCGAATGTATGTCACCTATTATCTGTATTTCCCCCTTTTTTTAAATGTGTATGTGTGCCCGTGATTTGAACAGTTTCGAGTTTATATCATGATAAAATATGATGTTATGTTCATGTATATTAAATACTTTATATAAGTGTTACTATGCAGTTCCTAATCTCAACACTTGATGCCCCCGTGAAAGACAGGCAAAGATCATTTCCTGTCTAATGTATTTATATTGTAAATAACTAAATTAATATATCAGGGAAGATAACAAACATGCCTACAATACAAAAGGCATAAAGCAAGGGCGTTTTTGTAAACGTTGGGGAACGTTAGATTTAAAATGTCAACACAGTTCGACGGCTTTGTTATGAAATCTCGCGAGAGCTGGTCGATAAGACACATTTGCCTCGAACAAAGACCCTTTTCCCCTGATTTATCCGTCTAAAAAATGCCATGTTAATGCCACAGTATATGGAAGATGTGTCATGTGAAATATGACTCATTTTGTGAGTATTGTTGAAAACAGTCTGCTATAAACACGTATTCACGTTCACTTCTCACAGTGCTTCTTCTTCTTCTTTCTCGAGTTGTATGGCTGTTTGCATCCATCTTAATGGCGCATTACCGCCACCTGTCTGTTGCCTAGTGACGACCAGACTATACTCATAGTTCACATTCTAAAGCCCTCACAATAACATTAAATGGATAAAAAACAGAGAAATAACACCGTAAATCCTATGAAAACATCCCCGTACCTCTTTAACATAACAGTGCCATCTCACATTATAATTTAAATGCCGCTTTTTCTCAGAAAGAGGCGGGGCTTGCAATGGGCGGAACCCACGTGGTACCGTCACCGGATATTGCCTCTCAGTGCGGCCTTAAAGATCCATGCGCCTGTTCCATGCGGTCATTTCTAAGCCGTCTGTACGACCAGCACCCGTGCCTCCTCCTGCAGCGCCTGCTCTTCAGATTCAATAGTCTCCTACTACTGAAAAGCCCAAAACGACTTAAACAACATGTCGGACGAAGGTAAACTCTTCATCGGCGGTCTCAGCTTCGACACCAACGAAGAATCTCTGTCTGCGGCCTTCTCCAAGTATGGAACCATCGAGAAGGTGGACGTGATCAGAGACAGAGAGACCGGGAATTCCCGCGGTTTCGGCTTCGTGAAGTACGACAACGCCGAGGATGCCAAAGACGCAATGGACGGCATGAACGGAACCTCCCTCGATGGCCGGTCAATCCGCGTCGACGAGGCAGGAAAAGGCGGTGGTCCTAGGGGTGGCGGCGGCGGCGGATCAAGAGGCCGCGGAAGAGGCGGATATGGCGGTGAGAGAAGCTATGGCGGCGGCGGAGATAGAAGCTATGGCGGCGGCGGAGGAGGAGACAGAAGCTATGGCGGAGGAGGAGACAGAAGCTATAGCGGAGGAGGAGGTGGAGGAGACAGAAGCTATGGCGAAAGATCAAGCTACGGATCCGACAGTCGTTCCGGTGGCGGCGGTGGCTACAGATCCGGCGGAGGCGGCGGCAGCGGATACTCACGAGGTAGTGGAGGCGGCGGAGGCGGTGGCTACAGAGACAACAGAGGCAGTCGCGATGGCGGATACGAATAAAGCATTCTTCCCGCTGGCTTAAAAACAGTGGTTTAAATATAATTGTGTTGATATGGACTAAGTAAAAGTTGTGTTTTCCCAGCAAGCTCCATTCACAGTGACAGAGCGCCATAATACTTTGACTTTGATTTGATTTTGATAATAAACAGCCTCAGGCCTTGTGAGTCACACATGAAATAGGTGAGTGTTTTTTTTATTGTTATCCGGGTAGCCATTGCAAGAAGGTGAAATCGTCGCCTAGTGACACACAAAGGACTCCAGATAAACTCTTAACATGCTCTTTGATCCTGTTTCAACATGTTCTACTTGCCTCTGCTTTTTGAGAGATATGTCTGATCGAGAGGTAGATAGTCAGGGATCTGAAAGGAGAGCCAAACGGTCCCTGTTTCACAATATTCTGCGAAACCATTTAGCCTTCAGTCAATTTCACGGACATTTATTTTTATTTTAACCCAGACCATGTAACTAGTATTTTGCCTGGGATATTTGTTGCAGGGTAAAATTGTCAATTTCCAGTTACAGTATGTCTAAAGAAATCCACAATCATCCTAAATCCTGCAATGATATCAACTGCTGTTCCCAGTCAGTGTAGAGCAAGTCCGCACTGACTCTGTATGTGATCATAATAAAAGGTTTACAATTTAATATTGAGTTTTCTTTTGGGGGGGATTTTTAAATCTTGAGTGAAGAGGGGTTGTATGTTAAACCCTCTCAGAGAAATGTGTAACTTCTGAGAATTTACTATAAAAACATTTAATTTGAGCAATACCTTACGTCTGCATTATGACGAAGCTCATTTAGAGCCGTAAATAATTTTAATTCTGACTAATCATGATTAAATATCAACATCTTTATAGTTTAAGGAACAGTACATTTAATTAAAACAGTTTCAATTTTTTTTCAGTGCACAATTTGTAGTGTCATGGCGGTGCTAGTCCGTGGCTGCTGCCGCCTCAGAAAAATTCCTCGCTAAATGTAGGCAATTAATTTAATCATAATATACTTTTTTATTTTATTAATGTTGACATTTCCATAGTTCGTGTAAAACGTTTTAATTCCTTTTGCTTTGAAATAAAAGTTGTGGCTCATCGGACCTTTGTGAGGGGAAAATCTCTAATATCCGAGTGCAAGTGAATGCAGCACAAGACGCGATCTTGTAACCCCTCCCCCGGTCCTGGCGCGAACGAGGAAATGTGATTGGTGGAGATTTCATTTGAACGGACAGCACAAAACAAGAAGCATCCGGACCGACCCGAGTAGAGGAATCAGGAATGAGGTATAAGTGGTCTGCACTGACGGAAGACACTGTCAGGGTTGGCTGTACTCAGCATTGAATCAATACGCAGTAAAGCTTTGGATCTTACTCAGTTGCTGAGGCGTTTCGCTGAACACCATGGTAATGGCTGCATTCAGCTGTTGTAGGCAAGGCCATTTTATTTATATGACACCTTTCAGTGCGCGACAATTCAAAGTGCTTTACAAAAGACATTTAAGAATAAATACAGCATAAACACATTAAATGGCATTTTAAAAACGGGCATAAAATAATGAAATAAAATAAATCAACACGGCAGGTAGAGAATACATGAATAAAAGGCATACTGCAGTGTGAGTATGAACGGCTCAATTTAAAAGCAGCAGCACATAGATATGTTTTTAGTCTGGTTTTGAAAATAGGACGTGTTTCAGCGGACGTGCACGATTCAGGCACTTTGCTCCAGATTGTCGGGGCATAATATCTTTCCATGTTTAGTTCTTATTCTTGGAACAGACAGAGAGCAGACCCGTGTGTAGATGGTGTACTTCTACTCCACCAGCTACCCTGCAGTCTGCAAAGTACTTCAGACTAGCTGCACCTCCACCAGCTACCCTGCAGTCTACAAAGTACTTCAGACTAGCTGCACCTCCACCAGCTACCCTGCAGTCTACAAAGTACTTCAGACTAGCTGCACCTTCACCAGCTACCCTGCAGTCTACAAAGTACTTCAGACTAGCTGCACCTTCACCAGCTACCCTGCAGTCTACAAAGTACTTCAGACTAGCTGCACCTCCACCAGCTACCCTGCAGTCTACAAAGTACTTCAGACTAGCTGCACCTCCACCAGCTACCCTGCAGTCTACAAAGTACTTCAGACTAGCTGCTCCTCCACCAGCTACCCTGCAGTCTACAAAGTACTTCAGACTAGCTGCACCTCCACCAGCTACCCTGCAGTCTGCAAAGTACTTCAGACTAGCTGCACCTCCACCAGCTTTGAGAACACTTTCATGATCAATCATTATAAAACATATCATATATATTATTCTGAAATGGACCAATCTGCACAACGAATACTTTTACTGTCTTTCACTATATTTAGATGAGAATACTTTCTACTTTCACTTGAGGAACATTTTGAATGCAGGACTTTTACTGGAACAGAGTATTCCTACACTCTGGTACTTCTACTTTACTCAAGTACAAGATCTGAGTACTTCTACTTTTACTCAAGTACAAGATCTGAGTACTTCCACTTTTACTCAAGAACAAGATCTGAGTACTTCTACTTTTACTCAAGGACAAGATCTGAGTACTTCTACTTTTACTCAAGTAAGATCTGAGACCCGACCCGAGACACCTTGATGGTTCATAGTTATGCAGGAGATCGTTGATATACTTTGGTCCCAAACCATTTAGTGATTTAAAAACTAACAATAGTATTTTAAAATCAATTATGTGGCTCACAGGAAGCCAGTGTAAAGATTTCAGAACCGGACTGACGTGATCCACTCCTTTGATGTTGGCGAGGACTCGGCAGCAGCGTTCTGATGGATGTTGGTGTCAGCCCTGTGAAGACACTAGTACAGTAGTCGAGTCTACTAAAGATGAAAGCGTGGACAAGCTTGTCTGAATCCTGTTATGGGCACACGGATGAGCGTAAACAACTGTTAGGATGATGACCTTGATATGTGTATATATTTATTTTTCTTCGTGGGGGTCTGCCCCCAAAAACAGTTTCAAGTCCTGAGAAAGTCAAATCAGACATAAAACGCTGCCCAGCCAAAACAAAGTAACCATTTTGATCGAACTCGGCCAGTAGGACTTTCCACTGGATACTAACGTATATGTTTTAGCTGAATACACGTTCAAACCAGACAGGTGCAGTCCGTCACTTCTTTAATGTTCGTTCTTTCTGATGTAAAGTCAAGGTCGTAACATTGCAATAAAGTCGTTCCTTTGAATCTTTAGAATTTTGATATATGATAATAATTACTTCAAATTTGAAGGAGGGTGAGCAAGCATCTTGAGGAACACTCATCATTAACTCTCAAAAAATATAGTTTATTCAATAATAAATGAATACGTGAATCGTAACAGTGATTGACAGCTGATAGGAACATTCAGACTAACATCGATGAGGAGTTCATTCAGGTATTTGATTGATTGATACATTTTATTTCGCACAAGTAAAATAAATAATTACAAAGTAAATGTTGCAGTGCATAGTCATGTTGGAGAAATCTAAACAAAAAATGACAACAACAACAACAACAACAACAACAGCATTAGCAACGTAAGCAGTCCCACGTCTAGTGTTCGAAAAGGAGTGAGAAGAAGTATCATTTATTTAATCTCACCCCCTTGTCCCTAAATGATTTATTTATAATCTGCAATAATTATCATTATTATTATTGTTGGTTGACATATATACACATATACATATAGACATATATTCACATATACATATACACACACATATACATATACACACCTACATACTCACACATATACATACACACACACATATACATCATATATACACATATACATATACACACCTACATACTCACACATATATACATACACACACACACATAGACATATATGCACATATACATATACACACCTACATACTCACACATATACATACACACACATACACATAGATATATGCACATACATAACACTACATACTCACATATATACACATACATATACACACACATACACTATAGACATATATGCACATATACATATACACACTACATACTCACACATATAATATACATACACATATATGCACATATACATATACACACCTACATACTCACACATATATACATACATACACATATAGATAGAAAGACATATATGCACATATACACACCTACATACTCGCACATATACACACATACACACATACGCATATACATATATGCACATATACATATACACACCTACATACTCACACATATATACACACACACATACACATATATACATTTCCCAATCTTTATTCCAGACTCAAAGTCCATATCACATACAAAAAGACAAAAAACACACATCCATAAATAAGATAAAAAGCTAAACACAAAACAGATCAAATCAGTCCAATCACAACTGGTTAATGTCTGGACTTCGCTTTAGCTCCACGTGCACGCTGTACTCATTGCAGCAGTCCTCATAGCGTTGGTCCCCTGCTGGTCTGAGAGTGAAACCAAGTCATTCAGTTGAATTAAACGATGTCTGCCAGCTTGTATATTTATATTTAAGGCTTTACTGATGTTCCACAATAATGTCACCTAATGTCATTGAGTTAAAATATTAATATTGTGGCTTTCCAAGTTAACATTGATTGATATGACTGGGATTAAATCAGCATATACCTCTGCCAGGGGACGCCACCCCTCAAACTCTCCTGCCACCCCATGAAGATGTGTCTAGATCCGCCCCTGGTGCTCGTTCCCACATCTACGAATAGCAGCTAAAACAACGGGAGGTTTATCATAAGAACACCATGGTGCACAACGGCTTACTTACTTTCCAACAAAGGGCTCGAATGCCTCCTTCAAACGGGATTCCTGGGTTGAATAGAGAAAAGGATGCTCAAATACAGAACAATGAAATACTCAGATAAATAAACATTAAGATGTTAAAGTTACCGCTGAAGCACAGCTCCCTCAGCGTCTTCAGATTGATGTTGTCTTCACTCAGCGCTACTTTGAATTCCTGTATTCTGAAATGAGACAGGGAGGAGGTGAGAACCAGTTTCATATCTGATGTATCCTGAGTACTACAATGTCAACGTACGATACATTAACAGACATTTATTTATTAATGGGGGCAGCATGTACGTTCATTAGTTAGTTTGTTAGAATGAGTTATAGACACTATGGGATGGGAAGGTTTAAAGAAGGAATTAATAACAACACGTGCAATACACAGACACAAACAATGGTGTACTTTTCCTCCACTACATATATTAATACCCTTTAGTTACTTCACAGATCTGGATGAATGTTGTGAAATATAACCAAGTGTTGAATCAGACTTTAGTTCCACCTGGAGTGAATCCACCAGCTACCCTGCAGTCTACAAAGTACTTCAGACTAGCTGCACCTCCACCAGCTACCCTGCAGTCTACAAAGTACTTCAGACTAGCTGCACCTCCACCAGCTACCCTGCAGTCTACAAAGTACTTCAGACTAGCTGCACCTCCACCAGCTACCCTGCAGTCTACAAAGTACTTCAGACTAGCTGCACCTCCACCAGCTACCCTGCAGTCTACAAAGTACTTCAGACTAGCTGCACCTCCACCAGCTACCCTGCAGTCTGCAAAGTACTTCAGACTAGCTGCACCTTCACCAGCTACCCTGCAGTCTACAAAGTACTTCAGACTAGCTGCACCTCCACCAGCTACCCTGCAGTCTACAAAGTACTTCAGACTAGCTGCACCTCCACCAGCTACCCTGCAGTCTACAAAGTACTTCAGACTAGCTGCACCTCCACCAGCTACCCTGCAGTCTACAAAGTACTTCAGACTAGCTGCACCTCCACCAGCTACCCTGCAGTCTACAAAGTACTTCAGACTAGCTGCACCTCCACCAGCTACCCTGCAGTCTACAAAGTACTTCAGACTAGCTGCACCTCCACCAGCTACCCTGCAGTCTGCAAAGTACTTCAGACTAGCTGCACCTCCACCAGCTACCCTGCAGTCTACAAAGTACTTCAGACTAGCTGCACCTTCACCAGCTACCCTGCAGTCTACAAAGTACTTCAGACTAGCTGCACCTTCACCAGCTACCCTGCAGTCTACAAAGTACTTCAGACTAGCTGCACCTCCACCAGCTACCCTGCAGTCTACAAAGTACTTCAGACTAGCTGCACCTCCACCAGCTACCCTGCAGTCTACAAAGTACTTCAGACTAGCTGCACCTCCACCAGCTACCCTGCAGTCTACAAAGTACTTCAGACTAGCTGCACCTTCACCAGCTACCCTGCAGTCTACAAAGTACTTCAGACTAGCTGCACCTTCACCAGCTACCCTGCAGTCTACAAAGTACTTCAGACTAGCTGCACCTCCACCAGCTTGAGAACACTTTCATGATCAATCATTATAAAACACATCATATATATTATTCTGAAATGGACCAATCTGCACAACGACTACTTTCACTGTCTTTCACTATATTTAGATGAGAATACTTTCTACTTTCACTTGAGGGACATTTTGAATGCAGGACTTTTACTGTAACAGAGTATTCCTACACTCTGGTACTTCTACTATTACTCAAGTACAAGATCTGAGTACTTCTACTTTTACTCAAGGACAAGATCTGAGTACTTCTACTTTTACTCAAGCACAAGATCTGAGTACTTCTACTTGTACTCAAGTCCAAGATCTGAGTACTTCTACTTTTACTCAAGTACAATAACTGAGTACTTCTACTTTTACTCAAGTGCAAGATCTGAGTACTTCTACTTGTACTCAAGTACAAGATCTGAGTACTTCTACACTTCTGTCTGTTTGTTCTGTCTGTCAGATAATGGAGCTAGCTGGATATGCTAGCTAACAGTTAGCCTTAATGAAGTAGGCTACGGTGTGTCAGCTGATGTGCTAACAGGGAGCTAGCCCATTTAGCTACATGACACGATGAAGTTGCAGTGTTTGTTACCGTTATCTTTGTTTGTATCTTGTATCATTAATTCAAACATGTATTATCTTTGCATGAGGCGAAGTGGGCGAAGTCCCTCCCTTTCCGGGGCAAGTACACGACACGCCCGCCTCAGAGCCATATAATAGCTAAAATGCTAATAAATAGCATTAAATGGCTCTGGCCCGCCTGACACGACACTACGGTGGGTGAGAGACATTGTACATGGCAGATTAAAAACGAATTGCAAATGTTATCGTAGCATTTTAAGCAACTATTAGGCAAATAAATTAATAACCTAGTCTATCTGTTTGAGACACAACAGTATATGACTTTCAGCACACATTATGTTGTCTATTTAATACATTAAAACAAAGAGGGGGCTTAGCCTACTACACTTTATTTGTATTTTGTAGTACATATAAAATAGGTAATAATGAGATCATCTATTAATTATGCTGCTACACATGTAAACATAAATGTAGATATGTATGAACTTCTAAATATAGTTGTTAAAGGTTTTAAGATATAAATAATCACATGATGGGGTCAGTAAGGTTTCAAACAGGTTCATGTAAGGCAGGCCTACTACGACATGAAGACATGAGCCTGTAGTGTGGTATGTTATCGATATGGGCTGGACA
>CM070435.1:3703791-3911291 GCA_036324595.1 Champsocephalus gunnari | reverse complement strand
ACGTTGAGTTCCTGCTTCCGTTGATATGAGGATTAGCTTTCAAATATTAACAGTTATGAATACAATCTCTACTCAACAAAATCAAGTTGTTTAACAGAAAGTCCACGTTGTTATCCTTCTGTCATCCTAGTCTCGGAAGTGACTGCCGAGGTGCCCCTGAGCAAGGCGCTGTCCCTACACTGCTCCTCGAGCGCCGACCTAATGGCTGCTCACGGCTCCTAACACTAGGATGCAGAGATCGTCCGGCAGCGGCTCAGTCAGTAGGGGCTTGGACTGGGAGCTGTAGGGTCGCCGGTTCAAGTCCCCGACCTAAATATTGGGTGTGAACTGCTACTTGGAGAGGTCCCAGTTCACCTCCTGCCCTGCCGTGGTGCCCATGAGCAAGGCACCAGACACCCCCCTTCCCCCCTCTCTCCCATTGCTCCACAGGCGCTGTACAATAGCTGCCCACTGCTCCCAGTACTAGACTCCTGGCACTGGGATGGGTTAAAAGCAGAGAACAGATGTCCCTGTGTGTGCTCGTGCACGTGTGACCATCTATCTATCTTCATAAGTAATGTGGCTTTAATCGACATCACAGTTATAAGGTGTATTAATAAATAATAATAATAATACATTTTATTTCAAAGCGCAGTGGTTTGATAAAACACGATCAAATAGAATAATACCTTCACATTGAAGCCAGCTCTGAAACACGAGCATATATTAGAGACTGTGTGTTCTCCAGTCTCAATATCTTTCCACATGAATTGTTATCCAAATTAAATCGTACATGTAAGAAGTGGTTGGATGGATAAATATCAAATATTAGGGGCTAAAGGAATACATTCAACAACATCACTTAAAATACATTAAAAGTGAAAAGAAGGAGGATGAACTCAAGAGTATAGCAGGCTTAACAAAGTTAAACACCAAATGAATAAACCATAAGTAAGTATATGACAGCGTGAGATGGTGCCACAATGAAAATGATCTATTTCACAGACTCAACACACAAACCCTCAAAGTGCTGGACCGGAAACCCAACCGCTCCCATCACTGTGCCATCCTCAGCAACAAGCATAACATCCTGAGCTGGGAAGATTTAATAAAGTATAGGATAATAGGAACATCGTTCTGGTTTACAAAATCCTGCACAATACCGCCCCTCCCCCTCTTAGCTCATTGGTTACTCAACGTAACAACACCAGACGGACCACTAGAAGCTCCGCACGTGGCGACCATTCAGTCCCATTCAGGAAGAGGGCTTTTGGTCAGCCATCATTCTCGGTCCCAGCAATACAAAACTGGAACTCTCTACCCCCTCAAACTCAAGCCCGGGGGCCAAATCCGGCCCGCGACTTCATTTTATGTGGCCCGCAAGAGCTTGCAAATAATATAATACGTTTATAATATGCCCATAAACTACATGCCCCACAATGCATCTCGTTTTGTGACATGCGCACTGAAGAGACTTGCAATTATTTGCCCTGGACTTCTGCTTTCAGACGTAGTTAATTACTAACTTATTATCCTATCTGATAATAATCCAATTCAGAGGCAATAATGTAATATAATACATTATTTTATATATATATTATATATTTATTTTATATAGTTACAACCGGCCCTTTGAGTGCAACCTTTATGCGAATGTGGCCCGCGATGAAATTGAGTTTGACACCCCTGCGTCTACCCACTCAAATCAAAGACACACACACACACACCACCTTCACAGCTCACTTAAAAACATGGTTCACTGAGAACTACACCTGCACACACTAGTCTGTGTTGAGGATGGCGTGAGTGTTACGTGTTGTGTTACATGGATGTTGCCCCTCGTTCCTGTGATGTGCTATATGTGACATGTAACGTGTGTTGTTTACTCTTTTATCCTCTTTCCTCCTTTTTATTTTATTTTACATATTTTCTTATAACTAATGCTGTTGATATATTGTAATTGTAATGGTGTCTATTATTACCATCTGGCCGGGGACAACAGCTGGAAATTAACCAAGTCGGCTAAAGCTGCTCCATTTACTGTTTGTGTGACAGTTCATCGATGGGGACCACGACACTATAAATAAATAAACTAAACTAAATGATCAAAGGCTAATGATTGTAATATCTTTCAGACAAACACGTTTATTCCCAGGTAGGTAAACACATAGGAGGACTTTGACTAGGTGTCGTGGTGCATACATAAAAGTAAAACAAAGAAAAATAACTATAGTAAATGATGACAGTATTTATGAATGGAATAAGGAGGAATCAAATATGGAATACAAATTGGCACTAGCCTAATAATAAAATAACAGATATTGTTGTACATTGTGTGCATTAATGTAATGCATAGACTCTGCATTGTGGCTGAGGTAAAGTGGTATTGTGGTATAATTATCACTGGTAATGAAGGGAGATGAGTAGTAGCACATTACATGTCACTTGTTTGGCTTTAGGAAGGATAGGATAAGTTAAATACATGTTGAACAGTAGAACCGCCCATGCTGTCACTGGATCTGTCACAGGACCACAGTGTTGTTGTGAAGACGGAAGTGAGAGGAGGACTTCCCTCTGGACAATTCTCCATTTGGAAACAGTTAAATTAATACACCACCACCTGCTCAGTCATGACTACTGCGTACAAACACAGGTAGGACACATCTAAAGGTGTGTTTCAGCATGATGTGCATGACATTCACAAACTGCTGCTGGGACAATTCATGTCCCCCATATAAAAAAATCTAATAATCTATGCCCAAAAAGCTAAAACATGCACTTGTTGTGTTGAACATACTTGTCTTGAGACTAAAATGTATTATAAAGTTGGAGAAAAAGTGGTTTCAAAATATTATTTAAATCATCAAGTAGCTCTCAAACATCCCCTAAAATGGCATTTCTCTCTTGTCCCCGCTTCCTGGTGACCAACTTGCGTCAAATATAACATTTAAAATCGGGATTTGATTTACTTTTGTTGGTATTATTCTATTGATGTCTCTTGTAATGGCAAAATCAATTTGTTAAATCATAAACATATTTTAAATAACAGTAATTTAGCACAGAAGGTGTGTCCCTCAACATGCGTTCAACCCTGTTACCCAAACCTGTTCAGATTGGCACAGGAAGTGAGCAAACTGTAAGTCAGACGACACACATTAAGTGACATCAGCAAGCCACGTGCTCGTGCCATGGGTAGACCAACACTAAGTCCTCTCTTTTATTTTTCATATTTTTACAATCTTTTCAGTCTTCAGAGAGTGTGGCACTCCGACCCACTCTACCCTGTTACTGACATTATCAGAATAAAGAATATTAATTTCAAAGTTATCTTTATTGCATTAGATATCCAAGTGTGTCCTTGCCTTGAAAGTACATGCTACATCTAGCCATACTCAGTGGCGTTTCTATATGTACAAAAGTGGTGGGGCACACAAAACTCAGATGTCTAAATATAAGCTTCTGCAGAGCGGTTCATGGCTGGTGAGGCTCTGACTCTTCAGGTTTACAAATATTATAGTTTGACCTAAATCAAAATATAATATTATTTTCAAAAGCTTTTTTGTCTGATGCTTCAATTACTTTTAAACAGACCGTTCAACAAAAGGATACCCAAAACATGTAATTTTATCATTTAAATATTGAATTGTTTCTCTCTTAGTAAGATCCCATTTTCAATAACATGGCAGTCTTACCTTGACTTGAAGATGAAGTCCATTGCTATCCCTCTGGACAAACATCTCTATTACTTTTTTGTAAAAGTCCTCCTTATCTTCTTGTAGTTTCAAAAGTCTATCATAAATCTAATCTAATCAATAGATTTATGATTCGAAAATGATAAAAGTAGGGTAGACATGTGGATATTATCCGGCTGAACAAAACGTGCATTTATCTAACAGCTACGTTTCCCACAGATCTTATTTTGAGCTATTTTCTAAAATCCTATGGAGAAATCTCGTTGCTTTTCTGTCGAGGGAAGCCATGCGCAGCTCACTTCCGGGTTTTAGGACGCCTCACTGCAGCTCTCTCGTCTCCTCTTCACACACCACACTTTTCGCGGCACACGTACTTACAGCCAATCAGCTCTGAATTATGTGAGATGACGTATGGTGGGGATGGCAGCTCTTTGCCCCTCTGGTCATTATTTTTTTGCCACACACATTAAATAGGACAATACTCTGAGCATGCGCAGTGTAGTTTTTACAGTCACCGTTGCTTTAACAGGGAGAGGGAGGGGCAGGATCGGGTTTTGTCCCACATGGCTCTAAACTGCTCAATAGGCACACACTGACAGTGTGTGCCTATTGAGCTGTGTGACACTGTAGACACTAATTATAAGAACACAGATTAAACAGCAATGTACAGACGAATCAGATGATTAAACATGATCTTAAAATATATTTTATATATTTTATTTATTTTTTTGTGCATTTTTTTGTAATCATTATTTGTAATACTTTCTGCTGACACTAGGTGGGGCTGTGCCCCACCTGCCCCTAATGACCAGCCGCCACTGGCCATACTTCCTGAGGTTAAAGCTCAAACTAGCATTGATTTTCAACCTGTTACTATAATTAGAGTAACGGGTAATTCTTCATTGGAAAATATACATTTGATGCCTAGCTGGGCAAATCACTTTTTTTGATGGTTTATTATCTGTTTTTCCTAAATACATAGAAAATAATAATAAAATAAAAGGTTCATTTTTCAAAAATGTTCGTGTCTGAATTGTCCTCCAATTCGGGAATGACCCTGCTACATTATTGTTGCCACTAGACTAGCATCCTAACTGCTAACTGAATAACTGAAACACTGTTTAGCTAGCAGCAGCTCAGCTAATCAAACAAAATACAAGTTTAGGGCAATACATGCAAAGATAATACATGTGTGAATCCTCATGTGATCTAAATGTAATGTCACGATACAAAGATAACGGTAACAAACACTGCGACTTCATCGTTTCATGTAGCTAGGTAGGCTAGCTCCCTGTTAGCACATCAGCTGACACACCGTACTTCATTAAGGCTAACTGTTAGCTAGCATATCCAGCTAGCTCCATTAACTGACTAGGTGGAAATCAGACAGAAGTGTAGAAGTACTCAGATCTTGTACTTGAGTAAAAGTAGAAGTACTCAGATCTTGTACTTGAGTAAAAGTAGAAGTACTCAGATACTTTGTACTTGAGTAAAAGTATAAGTAGGCCTCCTCAGATCTTGTGCTTGAGTAAAAGTAGAAGTACTCAGATCTTCTACTTGAGTACAAGTAGAAGTACTCAGATCTTGTACTTGAGTACAAGTAGAAGTACTCTGATCTTGTGCTTGAGTAAAAGTAGAAGTACTCAGACTTTATACTTGAGTATAAAAGTAGAAGTACTCAGATCTTGTTATTGAGTAAAAGTAGAAGTACTCAGATCTTGTACTTGAGTAAAAGTAGAAGTACCAGAGTGTAGGAATACTCTGTTACAGTAAAAGTCCTCATTCAAAATGTTCCTCAAGTGAAAGTAGAAAGTATTCTCATCTAAATATAGTGAAAGACAGTGAAAGTAGTCGTTGTGCAGATTGGTCCATTTCAGAATAATATATATGATATGTTTTATAATGATTGATCATGAAAGTGTTCTCAGAGCTGGTGGAGGTGCAGCTAGTCTGAAGTACTTTGTAGACTGCAGGGTAGCTGGTGGAGGTGCAGCTAGTCTGAAGTACTTTGTAGACTGCAGGGTAGCTGGTGGAGGTGCAGCTAGTCTGAAGTACTTTGTAGACTGCAGGGTAGCTGGTGAAGGTGCAGCTAGTCTGAAGTACTTTGTAGACTGCAGGGTAGCTGGTGAAGGTGCAGCTAGTCTGAAGTACTTTGTAGACTGCAGGGTAGCTGGTGAAGGTGCAGCTAGTCTGAAGTACTTTGTAGACTGCAGGGTAGCTGGTGAAGGTGCAGCTAGTCTGAAGTACTTTGTAGACTGCAGGGTAGCTGGTGAAGGTGCAGCTAGTCTGAAGTACTTTGTAGACTGCAGGGTAGCTGGTGGAGGTGCAGCTAGTCTGAAGTACTTTGTAGACTGCAGGGTAGCTGGTGAAGGTGCAGCTAGTCTGAAGTACTTTGTAGACTGCAGGGTAGTTGGTGGAGGTGCAGCTAGTCTGAAGTACTTTGTAGACTGCAGGGTAGCTGGTGGAGGAGCAGCTAGTCTGAAGTACTTTGTAGACTGCAGGGTAGCTGGTGGATTTACTCCAGGTGGAACTAAAGTCTGATTCAACACTTGGTTATATTTCACATCCTTCATCCACATCTGAGAAGTAACTAAAGGGTATTAAATACATGTAGTGGAGTAGAAGTACACAGTTTCCACATGCCATGGGGCAGAAAAACTTGCACATTGTTTGTGTCTGTGTATTGCACGTCTTATTTTATTTTGTAAACTGCTATTAAATCATCACACATCAATAATTCTTTCTACTTTTTTTTCACGAGTCACTTAAACAACTTCTAACGTGCTCACGTTACCAAACATTCAATCATTTTCTGGATTTTAACCCTTTAAATGCCTGTTTAATTATTTGCATTATTATTACAAAAACACAAACCTCAGTAGGGGGGGGGCTTTGGTGGCTGTTAGAGTCTTGGATGTGTCACAGATTAACAACAAAGTTGATTTGACTGCATTATTATTTTTTTACGTAGTGTCAGATCCTACTCTGGACCCCTTCATGGCCAAAAATGCCTCATTGACTTCAAACCACATTTTTTGATCTCACTGCCATTGCAGTATAAAACCATGCATTTTGTATATTTTATATTTCTACTCTATTCCACCAGATTCCCCATTTCCCCACTGGAGGCCGATGCATGACATTCTTACATTTTTGCAGTTATATTATGGAGCCGTGTGACTACCAGGGGGCCCAGAGAGTGGTGTGTGTGTGTGTGTGTGTGTGTATATGTGTGAGTGAATGTGATTGGTTGGTTGCAAGAGGGACGAGGTGCGTCACGTGTTAATGTATGATTGGTGCTCGAGTGGACTGCCTGAACTAGCTCGCAGGCTTCGCCCCATTATTGCCAAAGCATTCTGCACACAGCGTTATAACACTAAACACTAAACATGTCAACCATGCATGGGAACTGTATATGCCAACAACGTGTCTGTGTGTGAGTGTGTGTGTGTGTGTGTGTGAAGTGTGGGTCATTTCCAGCAGCAGGTCCTGCAGCATGTGACCTGGTGCTCTCTCAGGTGGTAGAACAACTATTTTGTAGGCCTGTGCACAACCAGCACACACCTTTCCTCCCTCTCCGTGTGTGTGTGTGTGTGTGTGTGTGTGTGTGTGTGTATGTATGTATATGTGTGTGTGTATGTGTGTGTATGTATGTGTGTGTGTATGTGTGTGTATGTATATGTGTGTGTGTGTATGTGTGTGTATGTATGTGTGTGTGTGTGTGTGTATGTATATGTGTGTGTGTGTATGTATGTGTGTGTGTGTATATGTGTGTGTGTGTGTGTGTGTGTATGTGTGTGTATGTATATGTGTGTGTGTGTGTGTATATGTGTGTGTGTGTATGTGTGTGTGTGTGTGTATGTGTATGTATGTGTGTGTGTGTGTGTGTGTGTATGTATGTGTATGTGTGTGTATGTATATGTGTGTGTGTGTGTGAGTGAGTGAGTGTGTGTGTGTGTGTGTGTGTGAGTGAGTGAGTGTGTGTGTGTGTGTGTGAGTGAGTGAGTGTGTGTGTGTGTGTGTGTATGTGTGTGTGTGTGTGTGTGTGTGAATCTGTAAGCATGCACGGATCATTTCAGGGTAAAAAAGGCCATCTTCTGAGGGATGGGTTTGATGTGTCTTTGTGGTGACGAAGCTGCCGGGGCCTCGAGTTTACAGCTAATTAGCTAAAAGACAAAAACAAATATATTTAACTAGGCTACTAGCTAATGGATAAGTTTAGCTAAGCAAATGTATCATGGGCATACAGCAGGGGTTCTCAAAGTGCGGCCCGCGGGTCAATGGCGGCCCTCAGAAATGTTTCTGGCGGCCGGCGATAGTTAACGCGACACGCTGAAATGCATGCGTTGTATTTTAATCCTCCGTGGTTCGTATCTAGTAAGAATTAGAATGGAATTTAAGAATGATAAAACTGGGTTGACACTCCTAAATTATGAATGACAGCTTGTGGAAAGCTTGCTAGACTACTGGTTGCATGGCAACTAGGCATCTCGCGAGTTGCGGTTAAGCGGAAAATCTGTTGTAAGTTATCAGAATCAGAAACGGGAGTTAGCTAGCGATGTTAGCATTTAGTCGCTGTCTGTAGATAACCCGACTGTGTGTCCTCTGCACGTTCTTAATGTATACCGTATGTGTAATTGGTGAGTACAATAAAGAAAGCATTTGTTTTGAATTATTTTGTGTTCCGTTTTTTCTTGGGCGGCCCTCAATCCAATATTGGGAACCTACATTGGCCCTCACTCATCAACACTTTGAGAACCCCTGCTTTAGAGGCTCTACTGTACTTATGAGTGATGTTTACACACGGCATCTACTGCACGTCTGTCCGTCCTGGAGAGGATCCTCCTCTGCTGCTCTCCCTGAGGTTTCTCCCATGTTCCCTTTAAACTGGGTTTTCTTTGGAAGTTTTTCCTTGTACGATGTGAGGGTCTAAGGACAGAGGGTCTGAGGACAGAGGGTCTGAGGACAGAGGGTCTGAGGACAGAGGGTCTGAGGACAGAGGGTCTGAGGACAGAAGGTCTGAGGACAGAGGGTCTAAGGACAGAGGGTCTGAGGACAGAGGGTCTAAGGACAGAGGGTCTGAGGACAGAGGGTCTAAGGACAGAAGGGTCTAAGGACAGAGGGTCTGAGGACAGAAGGTCTGAGGACAGAGGGTCTAAGGACAGAGGGTCTAAGGACAGAGGGTCTGAGGACAGAGGGTCTGAGGACAGAAGGTCTAAGGACAGAGGGTCTGAGGACAGAAGGTCTGAGGACAGAAGGTCTAAGGACAGAGGGTCTGAGGACAGAGGGTCTGAGGACAGAGGGTCTAAGGACAGAGGGTCTGAGGACAGAGGGTGTCGTATTGTCATACTGATATTCTGTACACACTGTGAAGACCACTGAGACAAGTGTAACATGTGTGATATTGGGCTATAAATAAACACTGATTGATTGATTGATTGAGTGATGATTGATGATTGATTGATTGATGATGATTGATTGATTGATATGCAAAGTAGGCGTTAACTAATTAAAATCCATTGCGGGTGAAAAACTAAAAACAAGCCAAAAACATATCACCTCACAACCTCCCCAGATAGTCGCCTACGGGAAGTCACTACTTCCCCTGAATAATGTTTAAATGCAGATTAGCTTTAAATCTATAGATGAATTCGGACATGGTAGTAAAACGATAATATTTTATGTGTTTTTTGGAAGCTTTCTTTCCATTAGAGTGAAAGAAAACACGGAAGCAAAATAGACCAGAATAAAGTACATGGAAAAAGGATGTAATAATTTCACTTCATCATTTTGATCGTTGGCTGCTCATTTAATAACTACTAATAATGCCAGTTTGTTGTCTGCTCTTGTGCTCAGTGAATACTGAAGAAGACCATTGTCTCTGTGTGAGCTGATTATTTGTAGAAGTCTGTTGAGTATTAAACAATTACGTGCGTGTGAGGGTGTAAAATAAATTGGTCAGTAAGTCAGAGACGTGCAACAGCTTTTAACTTTTAGTTTTAAAGCATTTTTTTTATGGGAAATGCCCTTTTTCTCAATTGAGCTCCCACCCCCCAACATGTCTGCACACACACACACACACACACACACACAACAGAGAGAGAGAGAGGAGGAGAGTTTGTGCACAGGCCTAAAAAAGTGTTGTTCTACCACCTGAGAGAGCACCAGGTCATGCTGCAGGAACCGCTGGTCTGCTGCTGGGAATGACACACACACACACACACACACACACACCACTCTCGGGGCCCCTGGTCACACGGCTCCATAATATAACTGGCAAAAATGTAAGAATGTCATGCATCGGCCTACAGTGGGGAAATGGTTGAATAGAGTGGAAATATAAAATATACAAAATGCATGGTTTTATACTGCAATGGCAGTGAGATCAAAACATGTGGTTTGAGTGGAAGTCAAAAATAATAATGCAGTCAAATCAACTTTGTTGTTAATCTGTGACATATCCAAGAAGACTCTAACAGCCACCAAAGCTACTGACTATATGGAAAATAGAGGTTTTGTAATAAATAATGCAAATAATCAAACAGGCATTTAAAGGGTTAAAAATCCAGAAAATGATTGAATGGTTGGTAGTTTTGAGTACGTTAGAAGTAGTTTAAGTTATTCATGAAAAAAAGTAGAAAGAAATATTGATGTGTGATGATTTAATAGCAGTTATTTAGGGCGTGTGGACGGAAGGATGAAAACTCGAGGAGGGCACAGGGGTTAAACCTTCCCATACCGGTGTCTACAACTCAAACAGCATGTGTTCTGACCCCCATTGATAAATACATGTCTGTATCGTACGTTGACATTGTAGTACTCAGCATACATCAGATATTAAACTGCTTCTTCTCACCCGTCTCATTTCAGAATACAGGAAGTAGCGTTGAGTGAAGACAAAATCCAACTTTAAAATCTTAATGTATCTCGAGTATTTCATTGTTCTGCATTCGAGCATCCTTTTCTCTATTCAACCTAGGAATCCCGTTTGAAGGAGGCATCCTTTATTGGAAAGTAACATGTTGTGCACCACATGGAAGAACTTCAGTTAAGATTAACCTCCCATTGTTTTAGCTGCTTTTCGACTCAGAAGATGTGGGTACTGGCACCGCCATGACACTACACACTGTGCACTATATAATTGAAAAGGTTGTAATGAAATTTACTGGTTCTTAAACTAATTTTTTCTGTTAGGTTTGCTCATGACTAGTCAGTGTTGGATTTATACGTGTTTACTGCGCTTCTCCCACTGTATGAATGCCACATATTAACCCCGGTACACGGTTACCTGACCCCCGCTGCCTCTCCACGTGTTGCCACTCACATCATACGGTATTACTACTCACTCAATGAAAGGTTTTTATAGAGTCAAATCTTAGAAGTTACACATTTGTCTGAGGGGGTTTAACATACTAACCAAGACTCCCCCCGAAAGAGATCACTATTAACCAGTGCAATGACAATAGCTAATATCGTTACCCGGATAACAATAAAAAAAACACTCACCGATTTCATGTGATTCACAAGGCCTGAGGCTGTTTATTATCAAAATCAAGTCAAAGTCAAAGAATGATGGTGCCCTGTCACCGTGAATGGAGCTTGCTGGGAAAATACAACTTTTACTCAGTTCAGATCAACACAATTATATTTATACAACGGTTTTTAAGCCAGTGGGAATGATGCTTTATTCGTATCCAGCGTCGCGGTTGCCTCTGTAGCCTCCTCCGCCTCCTGAGTATCCGCCGCCGCCGCCTCCGCCGGATCTGTAGCCGCCGCCACCTCCGCCGCCGCCACCGGAACGACCCTCGGATCCGTAGCTTGATCTGTCACCATAGCTTCTTTCTCCGCCATAGCTTCTCTCACCGCCGCCGTATCCACCACCTCCTCTCCCGCCACCGCCGCCTCTCCCGCGTCCGAATCCTCCGCCGCCGCCGCCTCTTGATCCACCGCCGCCGCCTTTCCCTGCCTCGTCGACGCGGATTGACCGGCCGTCGAGGGAGGTTCCGTTCATGCCGTCCATTGCTTCTTTAGCATCCTCGGCGTTGTCGTACTTCACGAAGCCGAAACCGCGGGAATTCCCGGTCTCTTTGTCTCTGATCACGTCCACCTTCTCGATGGTTCCATACTTGGAGAAGGCCGCAGCCAGAGATTCCTCGTTGGTGTCGAAGCTGAGACCGCCGATGAAGAGTTTGCCTTCGTCCGACATGTTGTTTAAGTCGTTTTGGGCTTTTCAGTAGTAGGAGACTATTGAATCTGAAGAGCAGCGGAAGGCACGGGTGCTGGTCGTAGAGACGGCGTAGAAATGACCGCATGGAACAGACGCATGGATCTTTAAGGCCGCAGTGAAAGGCAATATCCGGTGACGCCGGTACCACGTGGGTTCCGCCCAGTTTAAGCCCCGCCCCTTTCTGAGAAAAAGCGGGATTTAAATTATAATGTGACTGTTATGTAAGTTAAAGAGGTACGGGGGGGGGGTTTCATAGGATTTAAGGTGTTATTTCTCCGTTTTTTATGCATTTAATGTTATTGTGAGGGCTTTAGAATGTGAACTATGAGTATTGTCTGGTCGTCACTTGGCAACAGACAGGTGGCGGTAATGCGCCGTCAGCTGGATGCAAACAGCCATACAACTCGAGAAAGAAGAAGAAGATATCCCAGTGAATAATACACATATAAAGAAAGGAGACAGACCATGTGTCAGTATACACCACAGAGCTGTGGCATTGCGTTGTCATGGAAATGGGATAGTAGAGAAAGAAATACATAATAGTGTAATTGCATCTGACAGCTGTTTCAGCATTATCCAGTATACGATCAGGCAGATCTTCACCTAGAATGGACATAATAAATCAAATATTTCTAATTGTATATAAAATGCAAATCAAAGGCATAGCAACTGGTTTCCTCTGGGTTCCTGCTCATGATGGTGTGGAGGGTAACGAACAGGGGGATATTCTGGCCAAACAAACACTCAGAAGTATGAACATAGACAGAGAAGTTCCACTCAGCAAAGCGGAGGTTCAAACATTCATTCAGAAATATGCACAAACAGCATGGCAAGATCATTGGGACCTCAGTGATACAGGAAGACATCTTTATGAAATGCACAGGTATGTGGGGGGTGGAAGGAAGGTGGGGTTTGAAAGAAGGGAGGAACATCGGATGAGAATAGGTCAGACAGGTCTCAACCATACTTTAAGTATAATAGGAAAGCATCCAACCGGAAAGGGTACACACTGCAGACAGAAACTGTTGAGCAGGAAATATAGTACTCAGAGAAAGTGCTTTTCCACACACTGAAGAAAGCAACATGCCATGACTTGTCGCTCTCAGGGCTGTTAGGGAAAACAAGTTTATTTATATAGCACTCTTCAACGCAAGGCAATTCAAAGTGCTTTACAAACAAAAAATGAAAGACATGAAGCATTAAAAAAGAAAAGCTAATAAAATAAACATTAAGGAGAAATACATGGATCAAAGTTACAGTGCAGTCTAAGATGTGAATAGTTCAATTAAAAGCAGCGACAAAGAGAAAAGTCTTCTTGCTGGATTTGAAAGTAGTCAGAGTTGCAGCGGACCTGCAGGTTTCTGGGAGTTTGTTCCAGATGTTTGGAGCATAATAACTGAACGCTGCTTCTCCGTGTTTAGTTCTGTCTCTAGGGACAGAAAGCTGACCGGTCCCTGAAGACCTGAGAGATCTGTCTCTGGGGACAGGAAGCTGACCAGTCCCTGAAGACCTGAGAGATCTGTCTCTGGGGACAGGAAGCTGACCAGTCCCTGAAGACCTGAGAGATCTGTCTCTGGGGACAGGAAGCTGACCAGTCCCTGAAGACCTGAGAGATCTGTCTCTGGGGACAGGAAGCTGACCAGTCCCTGAAGACCTGAGAGATCTGTCTCTGGGGACAGGAAGCTGACCAGTCCCTGAAGACCTGAGAGATCTGACTCTGGGGACAGGAAGCTGACCAGTCCCTGAAGACCTGAGAGATCTGGATGGTTCATAGTTTAGCAGGAGGTCAGACATGTATGTCTGGGCCTAAACCATTCAGTGCTTTATAAACCAGCAGCAGTATTTAGAAATCTATTCTTTGACACACAGGAAGCCAGTGTGAAGAGTTAGGGAAAACATCAGGCAATATATATTGTGAGATTATTACGTTTCTAAGAGAAATTGATACATTTAAAATAATCTAGAGTTTTGGTTCTTTGTTTTGTTTATTGTTTTCTGCACAGTCTCTTGTCCACACTCCAGTCCAGTTGGTGGCGGTAATGCACCTACAAGTAGTCTGCCAACCGCCAATAAACACCAAAGAAGAAGAAGAAGAAGCCCTGTGAGAAGTGAACGTGAACACGTGTTTAAAGCAGACTGTTTCCAACAATACTCACAGAATGAGTCATATTTCACATGACACCTCTCCCAGACACTGGGGCATTAACATGGCATTTTCTAGAGGGATAAATCAGGGGGAAGGGTCTTTGTTCTGTGTACGTTTTGTCAGTTTGATTTTATTATTTTATATTTTGTATCATTATATATTTTATATTTTTTGGATAAAATATAGTTGTGCACAACAAAGTGTTCAAGCTCAGGTTTCTAAGTGATATAATTTTAACATGTGCATTCTGGGTGCAGGGGCTGGATACACTGAACAAAAATATAAACGCAACACTTAGATGAACTCAAAGATCTAAAACATTTTCTATAAACACAAAATAACCATTTCTCTCAAATATTGTTCACAAATCTGAAAGAATGTGTGATAGTGAGCACTTCTCCTTTGCCGAGAGAATCCATCCCACCTCACAGGTGTGGCATATCAAGATGCTGATTAGACAGCATGGTTATTGCACAGGTGTGCCTTAGGCTGGCCACCATAAAAGGCCACTCTGAAACGTGCAGTTTTGCTTTATTGGGGGGGTCCGAAAATCAGTCTGTATCTGGTGTGAGGGGTAGGGGTAGGGTTAGGGGGGTAGGGTTAGGGGTAGGGGTAGGGTAGGGGGGTAGGGGTAGGGTAGGGTAGGGTAATGTTGTGAATCGAGTGGCCCATGGTGGTGGTGGGGTTATGGTATGGGCAGGCGTATGTTATGGACGACGAACACAGGCCACTCGATTCACAATATTACCCTACCCCTAACCCTAACCCTACCCCTACCCCTCACACCAGATACTGCCTGGTTTTCGGACCCCCCCAGACCCCCCCCAATAAAGCAAAAACTGCACGTTTCAGAGTGGCCTTTTATCGTGGCCAGCCTAAGGCACACCTGTGCAATAATCATGCTGTCTAATCAGCATCTTGATATGCCACACCTGTGAGGTGGGATGGATTATCTCGGCAAAGGAGAAGTGCTCACTATCACAGATTGTTTCAGATTTGTGAACAATATTTGAGAGAAATGGTTATTTTGTGTAGAAAATGTTTTAGATCTTTGAGTTCATCTCATGAGAAAATGGGAGCAAAAACAAAAGTGTTGCGTTTATATTTTTGTTCAGTGTATTTGAGTGTGGTATTTCAGTGGCAGTGTTTTGCAAACAACACACAGGCTGTCGGTTTTGAATAACTATCCAATGTAGGCTATAGAGTAGTTATTTGCAAAAAGCGTATTTTGGAATATGAAACTTAGTGTAAAGCAGACGATGCGCTTATGATTTAGCATATCTGTACAATAGATAAATGTGCCAAAAGTACCAGTTTGTGTCTTGGTAATTGCACAAAGCAGTAATAGGCCACACATAATCACATTTTTCTAAAAACACAGCAGCAAAACCTATTTTATCCACCCAAAAATGAAGGCCCACCTGAATTATTTTTAGCATTAAATAACGTACACTTAAACTGATATAGCTTTTTTGGGTGGATAAAATAAATGTTGCTTTTCCCACGTCCTCAGCAGCACATGGCTCTGCTGTGCCGGGGCTCCTGTATGTTTCTCCACACGACTACTGTAGGTAGTACGCTGATTATGGATATACACCACACACTACCCCACTTCAAAAGACCAGAACTATCCACTTAAGGGCAACTGTTGATGTTCACAACAACAACAAACGCATGCAGATGGTTGTAGTCTGTAGCCAGACAGTGGCAGATCTGGCCGTGGTGGAGCATGGTGGTGGAGCGTAGTGGTGGAGCATGGTGGTGGAGCATGGTGGTGGGGCATGGTGGTGGAGCATGGTGGTGGGGCATGGTGGTGGGGCATGGTGGTGGTGGGGCATGGTGGTGGTGGGGCATGGTGGTGGAGCATGGTGGTGGGGCATGGTGGTGGTGGTGGGACATGGTGGTGGAGCATGGTGGTGGAGCATGGTGGTGGAGCATGGTGGTGGAGCATGGTGGTGGAGCATGGTGGTGGAGCATGGTGGTGGGCATGGTGGTGGGTGGTGGGAGCATGGTGGTGGGGCATGGTGGTGGGGCATGGTGGTGGGGCATGGTGGTGGTGGGGCATGGTGGTGGAGCATGGTGGTGGGGCATGGTGGTGGAGCATGGTGGTGGTGGGGCATGGTGGTGGGGCATGGTGGTGAGACATGGTGGTGGAGCATGGTGGTGGGGCATGGTGGTGGGGGCATGGTGGTGGGCATGGTGGTGGGGCATGGTGGTGGGTGGTGGGGAGCATGGTGGTGGGAGCATGGTGGTGGGGCATGGTGGTGGGGCATGGTGGTCGGGCATGGTGGTGGGGGCATGGTGGTGGTGGGGCATGGTGGTGGAGCATGGTGGTGGGGCATGGTGGTGGGGCATGGTGGTCGGGCATGGTGGTGGGGCATGGTGGTGGTGGGGCATGGTGGTGGAGCGTGGTGGTGGGGCATGGTGGTGGAGCATGGTGGTGGGGCATGGTGGTGGGGCATGGTGGTGGTGGGGCATGGTGGTGGTGGTGGGACATGGTGGTGGAGCATGGTGGTGGTGGTGGGGTCATGGTGGTGGGGCATGGTGGTGGGGCATGGTGGTGGGGCATGGTGGTGGGGCATGGTGGGGGCATGGTGGTGGGGCATGGTGGTGGTGGGGCATGGTGGTGGTGGGGCATGGTGGTGGGGCATGGTGGTGGGGCATGGTGGTGGAGCATGGTGGTGGTGGGGCATGGTGGTGGGCATGGTGGTGGGGCATGGTGGTGGTGGGGCATGGTGGTGGGGCATGGTGGTGGTGGGGCATGGTGGTGGGCATGGTGGTGGGGCATGGTGGTGGGGCATGGTGGTGGGCATGGTGGTGGTGGTGGGGCATGGTGGTGGTGGTGGGCATGGTGGTGGAGCATGGTGGTGGGGCATGGTGGTGGGCATGGTGGTGGGGCATGGTGGTGGTGGGGCATGGTGGTGGGCATGGTGGTGGGGCATGGTGGTGGGGCATGGTGGTGGTGGGGCATGGTGGTGGTGGGGCATGGTGGTGGAGCATGGTGGTGGGGCATGGTGGTGGGCATGGTGGTGGGCATGGTGGTGGTGGGGCATGGTGGTGGAGCATGGTGGTGGGGCATGGTGGTGGGCATGGTGGTGGGCATGGTGGTGGAGCATGGTGGTGGGGCATGGTGGTGGGGCATGGTGGTGGTGGAGCATGGTGGTGGGCATGGTGGTGGGCATGGTGGTGGGGCATGGTGGTGGGGCATGGTGGTGGGGCATGGTGGTGGAGCATGGTGGTGGGGCATGGTGGTGGGCATGGTGGTGGGGCATGGTGGTGGAGCATGGTGGTGGAGCATGGTGGTGGTGGTGGGGGCATGGTGGTGGAGCATGGTGGTGGAGCATGGTGGTGGTG
Source organism: Champsocephalus gunnari (assembly GCA_036324595.1). Taxonomy (NCBI): domain Eukaryota; kingdom Metazoa; phylum Chordata; class Actinopteri; order Perciformes; family Channichthyidae; genus Champsocephalus; species Champsocephalus gunnari. Next base: position 3,893,893 of record CM070435.1, on the reverse strand, counting down.
GTGGTGGGACATGGTAGTGGGGCATGGTGGTGGAGCATGGTGGTGGGGCATGGTGGTGGGCATGGTGGTGGGGCATGGTGGTGGGGCATGGTGGTGGAGCATGGTGGTGGAGCATGGTGGTGGTGGTGGGGCATGGTGGTGGAGCATGGTGGTGGAGCATGGTGGTGGTGGTGGTGGGGACATGGTAGTGGGGCATGGTGGTGGAGCATGGTGGTGGTGGGGCATGGTGGTGGTGGTGGGGCATGGTGGTGGGGCATGGTGGTGGGCAGCGGTGTGACTTCTAGTTGTCATGGTGATGTTCATATGACAGGGACTGCCAGCTTGAACTCTACCGAGAGCAGAGTCCTCTAGTGGCCCCTCACAGCTCACAGGGCGCAGAAGCAGCGGTGAAGTCCTCGTAGATCTCTGGCACGTTGAGGGCAGACGGATCCAGCAGCTCTCAGCGCTCAGCTCTCAGAGACAGACATCAACTGTTCTGTGTGCATAGCTCACTCTCACATAGCTACTAATCTCTCACTTTACTTTCTCTGACATGTGGACATCCCAGCCATGTTCTCTTCCGGGCCGGGTTTTACACACTGTGGGTTTAAGCAAGATATAGAAATTACGAGACATGATGAGTGTGTAGTTTTAGTATTTGAATTAGTTTAGTTTATTTAATTTTTTCGAGCGTGTAAAACCAAAGAAAATACAAATGAAAGCGACACAGCGGACACAGACCATGATACCTACAATACAACAAGGACATTATTCTCAGACTTGCCATAGTTCCTGGTTTGTACCACTGCTGCTCTGTACAGCTGAGTACTGGGGACCCGCTGGGAGTCATGTGACTGGGGACCCGCTGGGAGTCATGTGACTGGGGACCCGCTGGGAGTCATGTGACTGGGGACCCGCTGGGAGTCATGTGACTGGGGAGCCGCTGGGAGTCATGTGACTGGGGAGCCACTGGGAGTCATGTGACTGGGGACCCACTGGGAGTCATGTGACTGGAGCAGGAGAGTACCACACGCACACTGCAGCCATGACGCGCAGCGGGGGGCTCGAGTCTCTCAGCCCCACCTGTGAGAAGAGAAACAAAATAAATACGTATTCAGTTTGCTTTGTATTATTTCTTTTAGGATAACATTTTGGTTTAATAACATTGTGCTATCTTAAGGAGTACATAAGAAGTCATGTCTTTGCTCCTAAATGTTTTCTACTTACAACTTCTTATACTGATATGAATGATTTACTTTTATACTATGAACGAAGAATGTTTCACTATTGGCTGTGTGACCTGTCTGAAGTGAGCCGAATCCCCAGCAACGTGTTGAGCCAGACGGTAACTAAGACGGTAAAAGACGGTAACTAAGACGGTAACTAAGACGGTAACTAGGCGGTAACTAAGACGGTAACTAAGACCGTAGCACTTCACCCTGACCTCACTGGGGCCTGTCCTCATGGACCTGGAGCTTCACACCCTGACACACTAAGAAAGCACCTACTGTCCCTCCTCTGTCTTTCAACGTGGTCAAACTGGTTGAAGAAAGACGATAAGTTACAGAAATAAAAGCTTAATTACTCACCCTCCTAATTGTAGACGTAACTTCACGAGAACAACTTGAAACACGTCTCCCGCTCGCTGCCGGGGAGAGCAGGGCGACATTTCTGTTCACATCGCTGACATTTGTCCCAGGTACATCTTGCAGGTATCGCCACAAACATGACGTTGTACATCATTGCCTCTGCATTGGATTATCATCGGATAGGGTATAACTTCATAATTAACTACGTCTGAAAGCAGAAGTCTAGGGCAAGTCTCTTCAGTGCGTATGTCCAAAAGTTTAAAAAGAAAGAAATGACATTTTGAAATAAAAATCTAATTCTGAGAAAAAGGAATTCTATGAAAAAAGTCATATTTGAGATGCATTGTGGGACATGTAGTTTATGGGCAACGTGCTTCTGTAGCATGTAACCGTATAATAAACATATTATATTCTTTGCAAGCTCTTGTGGGGCCACAGAAAATGAAGTCGCGGGCCGAATGTGGCCCCCGGGCCTTGAGTTTGACACCCCTGATGTAAGCCTTACACATTCCTCTTCTGAGCGTGAAGCGTGAAGAGACTAGTTGGACAAAATAATGCTTAACAACCGTTCCATTACTGAGCGAACTGTTTTAGGGCTCGGCTGTATGAGATAGCGTTCTCCCGCTCGCTGCTGGGGGCAGGTGAAAGCAGGGCGACAGTTCTGTTCACATCGCTGACATTTGTCACAGGTAAATCTAGCAGGTATGCAACAACCACGACGTTGTTGATGTCACCAGACTACGGCTGCAGTGGAATAGTCCATTCAGCTGAGGAACCTCCCTAACGGAGTGAAATGACCCGGAAGTCCCTCAGTGGCAGCCATGATACGTGCCGGTCCAATTCTCTAGATCAGGGGTGTCAAACTCAATTTCATCGCGGGCCACATTCGCATAAAGGTTGCACTCAAAGGGCCGGTTGTAACTTTATAAATATATAATATATATATATAAAATAATGTGTTATATTACATGATTGCCTCTGAATTGGATTAGTATCGGATAGGATAGTAACTTAGTCGTTAACTACGTCTGAAAGCAGAAGTCTCTTCAGTGCGCATGTCACAAAACGAGATGCATTGTGGGACATGTAGTTTATGGGCAACCTGCTTCTGTAAATCGGAACGTAACCGTATAATAAACATATTATATTCTTTGCAAGCTCTTGCGGGGCCACATAAAATGAAGTCGCGGGCCGGATTTGGCCCCCGGGCCTTGAGTTTGACACCAGATGATACCTCACACCTCCAACTCCATAGTCAACTTTGCAGACGACACCACAGTAGTCGGTCTTATGACAGACAATAAGGAGACAGCCTACAGGCTCGGACTGGAGCACAACCTTGTCCTTAACACCTCCAAAACTACGGAGCTCATTGTTGATTTCAGGAGATGGAGGAGATGGACTTTTATTAATCCCTCGTGGGGAAATGGTTTCTCTGCATTCGACCCATCCCAGTGTTAGGAGCAGTGGGCTGCCATTTTGTACGGCGCCTGGCATGGGGGACGGTGCCTTGCTCAGGGACACCTCGGTAGCACTCGGTCTTGCCGGGACTTGAACCGGTGACCTTCCAGTTGCCAAGCCGAGTCCCTATCGACTTCACCAACACTGCGAAGGACAGCAAGGGAAGTCCTTCTCCCCCTCCACATCCACGGAGAAGCAGTGGAGAGCGTGGAAGCCCTACGGTTCCTTGGAGTCAACATCTCCAATCATTTAACATGGACCTCAAACACCTCAAGGGCCTCAACATCTACAGGAGTCGACTGCAGAAGAAAGCCAGCAGTGACTTCAGAGACATCACACACCGGCCACTCGCTGTTCGAACCCCGAACAGCTTCTCTCCCGGAGCTGTGGCCTCCGTCACTCCCACCCTGTCCAACCACAACACGCACTACAACATGCTCACATACACACACGCTACCTCCCATCAAAGACTGCTGCCACAAATACTATATGTTATTTATTTATTTGTATATTTATTAAGTATCAAACAGATATTTTTAGTAACTATTTATATTTAAACATTGTAGCTTTTCTTTGTTAAATGTATTTAATGTACTGCCGTGAGAGATGCCAACTGCATCTCGTTACACTGATGTGTGATGACAATAAAGATATTCTATTCTATTCTATGATCTTCCCTGACCTAATGTTACATTATTTTTAATGTACTGTCCCTCAGAAAGGTAAACAGTGCCTTTCCGGCAGCTCTTCCTCCTTCTGTTCCCAGAATACCAACCCCTCTCCCTCCCTCCGCCTCTAAAACGTCATCCTTTAGTTTGTCTCTTTCAGCTTTATCGATGACACAATGTAATAACATATGTTCCACGTGTTCTTTAGTCCCTGTCACTTTCCCCCATGACATACAGCGTACCATTCAATGCTGTGTGATCCAGTCTGAGTCCAGCTATCATGATGTCCTCCCTTCTGCTTCTTTCTTCATAAATATTAATTATCTTTTGCACTTGATGATACGCTTTGCCTTTCTCCCACCTCTTCTGCCAGATCTCCATCCCTTTTTCTTAATTACTGCTTTTCCTTCTCCTTCTCCAAGTTGAACAGTAATGTTATTTCCTTTTGTAGTACACTTTTTGCACACTCGTTCTTTCACCCCTCATGCACACTCGTTCCTCTCATCCCCATGTGCAGGCACGCAGCAGAACTGCATAGGTACCTGTCAGCCAATAAGACAGATGTTTATTTCCATCAACTCTCTGGTTGGTCTGGTGTCTTGCCTCTGGTGCATTCACTGAACACGGGAAATTACAGACCTGCCGTCCTCTAGTGTCATGATGAGGTTCAGGCAAAGCACGGTTAATGTATTTATATTATTGAGGGAGAATTGTCCGGGGCTGTTAAGGACTAAGGTTTATATAATGAATGCATTTGTATTGATTTTAAGATCTTTTCATACAATCATACGTATTGGGATCATTTGTATTAAAGTGGACCGGAGGGAGAGGGAGACGAGCATAAGTTTCACTTTTTTATTTAAATTCCAACTTTGGTCTGAAGAATATGTGTCTCTGTTGTCCACGTTCACAAAGCAAAGCAGCAGCATCAGAGCACGGTGCAGAGTCTCCAGATGAGTTCACAGCAGTCCCTCGTTCTTATTGAACATCCATGTTGAAGTCCGCTGTGTAGAAAACTGTAGTTTCCTCACAGCAGACGCACATTCATGACGTCCGCTGGCGCATCATAAACAGGGTGGATAGTGAAAGTGCAGTCGGATTCTCAAAGCACCGCAGTCTCTTCTCCTAAATCCTTTTGAATTCTCCTATCCACTATCCCTTAACCCCGTGACGCTTCACTCAGAGGTCAAAGGATAGACGCTATGAGCTGATTTTTTGACTATTCGACTGCAACCTACACACAAGCTACAAGCTGGACACTGGATTTACCGACACAGTACAAACCGGAAGTCAGCGAAATAAAGTTATGCAGAGATGTTATACTTGTTTTATATATACAGTCTATGGTTGATTTCTATAAACACATGTCGGCATATGAATGCAGAAATAAACGTATCCTCGTCAGACTTCTGGGTTCCAGGATTGAGCTTTTACAGCATTGCCATTATATCCGTGTTTTATTTTGAAAGATGTTCTTTAACTTCCGCCACAACTGACTGCTTTTTTTCATTCTTCAATGCATAACGGAACATTTGTTATCAAAAACCAAAATCGGACCGTTTTTTACAAAAATTAGGTCTTCTCGTTATCCGTTTTTTGATTCAGACAACATAACGGGAAAAGGGCTTTGGTGTCCCATTTTTTCGTTCGTGATTTAAACCGAAAAAAGGCTGGTTATTGGTTCAAACGAAAAATCTAGCAAAATATACACGGAACCTTTTTTAATTTTCATTTAATATAGTTATCCCTTTTAAGATTCAGACAACATAAACGGGGAAAACGGCTTTGGTTTCCCATTTTGAATGAAAAACGAAAAATCAAACTGACAAAAAGCACACGGACCGTCTTTGTTCGAGCCAAATGTGTCTTATGGACAAACTCTCGCGAGACGTGACAACAAAGCCATTACGTTCGTCCAAATGTGTCGACATTTTAAATCTAACGTTGCCCAACGTTTACAAAAACGACCTTGCTTACTGCCTTTTGTATTGTACCCGTGTTTGTTATCTTCCCTGATATATTTTAATTATTTAAAATATAAATACATTAGACTGAGCTCACAGGAGACTATCTTTGCTTGTCTTTGGTACTATCATGGTCTATTGAATTAGTGTCACAGCACCATCTAGTGTTGAAATGAGGAATTGCATACGAACACTTATGTAAACAATTTAAATATAAATGAACATAACATCTTGTTTTATCCTATGGTTTTATCACACGAACTCAAACTGTACAATTACGGGCACATATTTAAAAAGGGTAGGAAACACAGATTAGTGTTTTATTTGATTTTGTGTTATCAAATATAAAAAATAGTTTAACCTCCCAATTCACAAAAAATACTCTAATCCCTTCTAAATTATTCGTTTCATTGTATATAATGATATATTTTTTTTAAATATTTGCACAATAAGAGTGGCGCAGTGACGCGCCCTAAAACTCCGAAGTGAGTTAGCATTTTACCACTTCCGGTTCCCTCGACAAAAACGCAATGTAATTTCTCAATAAGATTTAGGAAAAAAAGCTTAAAATAAGGTTTGTGGTTGACATATTTTGTTCTAAAACATTAAATACTTCGGCAGTGACCTCACTGGTAAGTTTACGTGTCTGAAAAACGATGGTTGTTAACACGTGGCTGAAAGGACTGCAGAAGTTGTCGAGGCCGTTGTACGTCATTACACCGAACACGCACACACTCCCGCTAAATTTGTTGTACCTTTTACCATTTGTACCGCTTGAAAGCAAGTACCTGCAAACTGTTAAAAGAAAACACTTTAACTCGTACCGTTTTGAATATAAAGACAGTCCTGAAGAGTCCTAAGCGACCGTAATTTCACCTGCCTGCAAACCGCCTAGCTAACGGCTAACATCGTTACCCATACAACAATAAAAAAACTCACCGATTTCATGTGTGACTCACAATGCCTGAGGCTGTTTATTATCAAAATCAACTCAAAGTCAAAGTATTATGGTGCTTTGTCACCGTGAATGGAGCTTGCTGGGAAAACACAACTTTACTTAGTCCATATCAACACAATTATATTTATACCACGGTTTTTAAGCCAGTGGGAAGAATGCTTATTCGTATCCAGCGTCGCGGTTGCCTCTGTAGCCTCCTCCTCCACCTCTGGAAAATCCACCACCACCGCCGCCGCCTCCGGATCTGTAGCCGCCGCCACCTCCGGAACCGTAACCGCCGCCACCGCCTGATCGTTCGCCATAGCTTCTTTCTCCTCCGCCGCCGCCATAGCCTCTATCGCCGCCGCCATATCCGCCACCTCCTCTCCCGCCACCTCCACGGCCGAATCCTCTTGATCCTCCTCCACCACCACGGCCGCCGCCTTGTCCTGCCTCGTCGACGCGGATTGACCGGCCATCAAGGGTGGTTCCGTTCATGCCGTCCATTGCTTCTTTGGCATCCTCGGCGTTGTCGTACTTCACGAAGCCGAAACCGCGGGAATTGCCGGTCTCTCTGTCTCTGATCACGTCCACCTTCTCGATGGTTCCAAACTTGGAGAAGGCCGCAGCCAGAGATTCTTCGTTGGTGTCGAAGCTGAGACCGCCGATGAAGAGTTTACCTTCGTCCGACATGTTGTTTAAGTCGTTTTGGGCTTTTCAGTAGTAGGAGACTATTGAATCTGAAGAGCAGGCGCTGCAGGAGGAGGCACGGGTGCTGGTCGTTGAGACGGCTTAGGACTGAGAGACGCATGGAACAGACGCATGGAGTTTTAAGGCCGCACAGAGAGGCAATATCCGGTGACGGAACCACGTGGCTTCCGCCCAGTTTAAGCTCCGCCTCTCTCTGAGAAAATGCCGGATTTAAATTATAATACGAAAGGGCACTGTTATATATGTTAAAGAGGTACGGGGATGTTTTCATAGGACTTGTGTTATTTCTCTGTTTTTTTAATCAATTTAATGTTACTGTGAGGGCTTTAGAATGTGAACTATGAGTATTGTCTGGTCGTCACTAGGCAACAGAAAGGTGGCGGTAATGCGCCATTAAGCTGGATGCAAACATCCATACAACTCGAGAAAGAAGAAGAAGAAGCCCTGTGAGAAGTGAACGTGAACACGTGTTTATAGCAGACTGTTTCCAACAATACTCACAAAATGAGTCATATTTCACATGACACATCTTCCATACACTGTGGCATTAACATGGCATTTTTTAGACGGATAAATCAGGGGAAAAGGGGGTCTTTGTTCGAGGCAAATGGGTCTCATCGACAAACTCTCGCGAGATTTGATAACAAAGCCATTACGTTCTTCAAACTGTGTCGACATTTTAAATCTAACGTTGGCCAACGTTTACAAAAACGCCCTTGCTTACTGCCTTTTGTATTGTACACATGTTTGTTATCTTCCTTGATATATTAATTTAGTTATTTGCAATATAAATACATTAGACTGAGCTCACAGGAGACAGGAAATGATCTTTGCTTGTCTTTGGTACTATCATGGTCTATTGAATTACATTGTCACGGGGGCATCTAGTGCTGAAATGAGGAACTGCATAATAACACTTATATAAAGTATTTGAATATACATGAACATAACATCGTATTTTATCATGATATGCAGGGTCGTCTCTCCCTACAGGCCGATCATGCAGACTGCGTGGGGCCTCACCCATAGACTGGCCTCACCTCGCGGAGGGGGCCTCATCTTGCGGAGGGAGCCGAAAATGCGGTGCACCTATGCACTTATGCGAGTAGTAATAATAAATAATAATAATTTTTTATAAAAACAGATATTGTTGTACATTGTGTGCATTAATGTAATGCATAGACTCTGCATTGTGGCTGAGGTAAAGTGGTATTGTGGTATAATTATCACTGGTAATGAAGGGAGATGAGTAGTAGCACATTACATGTCACTTGTTTGGCTTTAGGAAGGATAGGATAAGTTAAATACATGTTGAACAGTAGAACCGCCCATGCTGTCACTGGATCTGTCACAGGACCACAGTGTTGTTGTGAAGACGGAAGTGAGAGGAGGACTTCCCTCTGGACAATTCTCCATTTGGAAACAGTTAAAGTAATACACCACCACCTGCTCAGTCATGACTACTGCGTACAAAAACAGGTAGGACACATCTAAAGGTGTGTTTCAGCATGATGTGCATGCCATTCACAAACTGCTGCTACATCATTTATGGTATCCACTAGCATCCTAACTGCTAACTGACAATAACTTCACTGTTTAGCTAGCAGCAGCTCTGCTAATCAAACAAAAGACATGTTTAGGGCAATACATGCAAAGATAATACATGTGTGAATCCTCATGTGATCTAAATGTAATGTCACGATACAAAGATAACGGTAACAAACACTGCAACTTCATCGTTTCATGTAGCTAGGTAGGCTAGCTCCCTGTTAGCACATCAGCTGACACACCGTACTTCATTAAGGCTAACTGTTAGCTAGCATATCCAGCTAGCTCCATTATCTGACTAGGTGGAAATCAGACAGAAGTGTAGAAGTACTCGTATATATCTTGTACTTGAGTAAAAGTAGAAGTACTCAGATCTTGTACTTGAGTAAAAGTACTCCTATCGTGTACTTGAGTAAAAGTAGAAGTACTCAGATCTTGTACTTGAGTAAGAGTAGAAGTACTCATGTATATCTTGTACTTGAGTAAAAGTAGAAGTACTCAGATCTTGTACTTGAGTAAGAGTAGAAGTACTCATGTATATCTTGTACTTGAGTAAAAGTAGAAGTACTCAGATCTTGTACTTGAGTAGAAGTACTCATATCTTGTACTTGAGTAAAAGTAGAAGTACTCAGATATTGTACTTGAGTAAGAGTAGAAGTACTCATGTATATCTTGTACTTGAGTAAAAGTAGAAGTACTCAGATCTTGTACTTGAGTAAGAGTAGAAGTACTCATGTATATCTTGTACTTGAGTAAAAGTAGAAGTACTCAGATCTTGTACTTGAGTAGAAGTACTCATATCTTGTACTTGAGTAAAAGCAGAAGTACTCAGATCTTGTACTTGAGTAAAAGTAGAAGTACCAGAGTGTAGGAATACTCTAGTCCAGCATTCAAAATGTCACTCAAGTAAAAGTAGAATAGTATTATCATCAAAATATACTTAAAGTAGCGACAGTAAAAGTAGTCATTTTGCAGATTGGTCCATTTCAGAATAATATATATGATATGTTTTATAATGATTGATCATGAAAGTGTTCTCAAAGCTGTATATAATAATGTAATAAATAAATAAATGTCTGTTAAAGTATCGTACGTTGACATTGTAGTACTCGGCATACATCAGATATGAAACTGGTTCTCACCTCCTCCTGTCTCATTTCAGAATACAGGAATTCAAAGTAGCGCTGAGTGAAGAGAACATCAATCTGAAGACGCTGAGGGAGCTGTGCTTCAGCGGTAACTTTAACATCTTAATGTTTATTTATCTGAGTATTTCATTGTTCTGTATTTGAGCATCCTTTTCTCTATTCAACCCAGGAATCCCGTTTGAAGGAGGCATTCGAGCCCTTTGTTGGAAAGTAAGTAAGCCTTTGTGCACCACAGTGTTCTTATGATAAACCTCTCGTTGTTTTAGCGACTCTGGATTTGAGTACGAGCAAAATAGCGAAATACAGCAACTAGTAACTTACATGGTCTGGGTGGCAAATCTTATATTTCCATAAGACTGAAGGATTTTCCTAAATGGTTTCACATAATATTCTGAGTGCGACTGTTTTGTTCTCCTTTCAGATCCTTCTCAACTATCTACCTCTCGATCAGACATTATGGGAGTCTTTCCTCAAAAAGCAGAGGCAAGTTGTGTGTGTGTGTGTGTGTCTCTCTCTTTCTGTGTCTCTCTCTCTTTATGTGTGTGTGTGTGTGTCTTTCTCTCTCGTTAAGTGTGTGTGTGTCTCTCTCTCTTTTCTGTGTCTCTTTCTCTCTGTGTGGTGTGTGTGTCTCTCTCTCTTTATGTGTGTGTGTGTGTGTGTGTGTGTGTGTGTGTGTGTGTGTCTCTCTCTCTGTGTGTGTGTGTCTCTCTCTCTCTTCTGTGTCTCTCTCTCTCTGTGTGGTGTGTGTGCTCTCTCTTTATGTGTGTGTGTGTGTGTGTGTCTCTCTCTCTCTCTCTCTCTCTCTCTCTCTCTCTCTCTCTCTCTCGCTCTCTCTCTCTCTCTCTCTCTCGTTAAGTGTGTGTGTGTCTCTCTCTCTCTTTCTGTGTCTCCTTCTCTCTGTGTGGTGTGTGTGTCTCTCTCTCTTTAGTGTGTGTGTGTGTGTGTCTCTCTCTCTTTATGTGTGTGTGTGTGTGTCTCTCTCTCTCTCTCGTCTCTCTCTGTGTGTGTGTGTGTGTGTGTGTGTGTGTCTCTCTCTCTCTCTGTGTGCTCTCTCTGTTTTATGTGTGTGTGTGTGTGTTTCTCTCTCGTTAGTGTGTGTGTGTGTGTCTCTCTCTCTTTCTGTGTCTCTCTCTGTGTGGTGTGTGTGTCTCTCTCTTTTATGTGTGTGTGTGTGTGTGTCTCTCTTTTTGTGTGTGTGTGTGTGTGTCTCTCTCTCTGTGTGTGTGTGTGTGTGTGTGTGTGTGTGTGTGTGTGTGTGTGTGTGTGTGTGTGTGTGTGTGTGTGTGTGTGTGTGTGTGTGTGTGTGTGTGTGTGTGTGTGTGTGTGTGTGTGTGTGTGTGTGTGTGTGTGTGTGTGTGTGTGTGGTGTGTGTGTGTGTGTGTGTGTGTGTGTGTGTGTGTGTGTGTGTGTGTGTGTGTGTGTGTGTGTGTGTGTGTGTGTGTGTGTGTGTGTGTGTGTGTGTGTGTGTGTGTGTGTGTGTGTGTGTGTGTGTGTGTGTGTGTGTGTGTGTGTGTGTGTGTTGTGTGTGTGTGTGTGTGTGTGTCTCTCTCTCTCTCTCTCTCTCTCTCTCTCTCTCTCTCTCTCTCTCTCTCTCTCTCTCTCTCTCTCTCTCTCTCTCTCTCTCTTTATATGTGTGTGTCTTTCTCTCTTGTTAAGTGTGTGTGTGTCTCTCTCTTTCTGTGTCTCCTTCTCTCTGTGTGGTGTGTGTGTCTCTCTCTCTTTATGTGTGTGTGTGTCTCTCTCTCTCTCTCTCTGTGTGTGTGTGTCTCTCTCTCTCTTTCTGTGTCTCTCTCTCTCTGTGTGGTGTGTGTGTCTCTCTCTGTGTGGTGTGTGTGTCTCTCTCTCTTTATGTGTGTGTGTGTCTCTCTCTCTTTATGTGTGTGTGTGTGTGTCTTTCTCTCTCGTTAAGTGTGTGTGTGTCTCTCTTTCTGTGTGTGTGTGTGTGTCTCTCGTGTGTGTGTAACCATGTTGTGCTGCGTCTCTCGTAGGGAGGTGTACACGCAGTTCCTGAGAGAGATGATCATCCAGCCTGGCATCGCCAAAGCCAACATGGGTCTCTCCAGAGAAGACGTGACGATGGAGGACCATGTGAGTCCCCTCTGCCCACTTGGCGGTTTTTGTCCTTTTTTATCACCGCCGTGTTAAACTGAAGTGAGGCCTGATTCAATAAGGCCATGCGGTGTGGAGTGCACTTTGGTCATACGTAAGCAAAGCAAACAGGCAATGCATGCAGGAGAATGTTCATAGGTTAGCTTTACAGAGGCAGCGTGGCCTGACGTATAACGATTAACTCGTACCTTACGTGTATTAGTGAATTTCACTTTGACATCTGCCTATGTCCACTGGGAACTAAACATGGTGTCTGCACCAGACAGCGTGAAGGTGTGCGTATGAAGACTCGCAGAAACCAAACCGCACAAGACTCTGCTGTCTTTGTTGGCTTTAGCTTTGGAGTTCACTGTAAAGGAAGCGATTATTATTTATGTGTAGCGGCTTGTCTCTGCGAACAGATCCCAGAGTCTGAGCAGGTCTTTGCCTACGCATTGTTTAGAAGGTCACTCCCAGACACACACACACACACACACACACACACACACACACACTTTTGAACTCAAATACCTGTACTTTCTACTTCTCACATGTTGAACTCAAATACCTGTACTTTCTACTTCTCACATGTTGAACTCAAATACCTGTACTTTCTACTTCTTACATGTTGAACACAAATACCTGTACTTTCTACTTCTTACATGTTGAACACAAATACCTGTACTTTCTACTTCTCTCATGTTGAACTCAAATACCTGTACTTTCTACTTCTTACATGTTGAACCCAAATACCTGTACTTTCTACTTCTTACATGTTGAACCCAAATACCTGTACTTTTCTACTTCTTACATGTTGAACTCAAATACCTGTACTTTCTACTTCTCACATGTTGAACTCAAATACCTGTACTTTCTACTTCTTACATGTTGAACACAAATACCTGTACTTTCTACTTCTTACATGTTGAACTCAAATACCTGTACTTTCTACTTCTTACATGTTGAACACAAATACCTGTACTTTCTACTTCTTACATGTTGAACCCAAATACCTGTACTTTCTACTTCTCACATGTTGAACACAAATACCTGTACTTTCTACTTCTCTCATGTTGAACACAAATACCTGTACTTTCTACTTCTCACATGTTGAACACAAATACCTGTACTTTCTACTTCTTACATGTTGAACCCAAATACCTGTACTTTCTACTTCTCTCATGTTGAACACAAATACCTGTACTTTCTACTTCTTACATGTTGAACACAAATACCTGTACTTTCTACTTCTCACATGTTGAACACAAATACCTGTACTTTCTACTTCTTACATGTTGAACCCAAATACCTGTACTTTCTACTTCTCACATGTTGAACCCAAATACCTGTACTTTCTACTTCTCACATGTTGAACTCAAATACCTGTACTTTCTACTTCTCACATGTTGAACACAAATACCTGTACTTTCTACTTCTCACATGTTGAACACAAATACCTGTACTTTCTACTTCTTACATGTTGAACCCAAATACCTGTACTTTCTACTTCTCACATGTTGAACTCAAATACCTGTACTTTCTACTTCTTACATGTTGAACACAAATACCTGTACTTTCTACTTCTCACATGTTAAACACAAATACCTGTACTTTCTACTTCTTACATGTTGAACTCAAATACCTGTACTTTCTACTTCTTACATGTTGAACTCAAATACCTGTACTTTCTACTTCTTACATGTTGAACTCAAATACCTGAACTTTCTACTTCTTACATGTTGAACTCAAATACCTGTACTTTCTACTTCTTACATGTTGAACTCAAATACCTGTACTTTCTACTTCTTACATGTTGAACTCAAATACCTGAACTTTCTACTTCTTACATGTTGAACTCAAATACCTGTACTTTCTACTTCTTACATGTTGAACTCAAATACATTTCAAAGCCTCTTTACTTTGACACACACACACACACATATCTGTATAACTTACAGAAGCTATGTGATGTATTCCCACCCTTTTTACTTTTGGAACACTTTATTGAATTTTAAAGGAAGTGAATTCTCCTTATGGCCTCTCGAGTACCCCGTAATGACAGAGGGAAACGCTTCTTTTTAGATCTGTTTATTAAAGAACTATCTATTGCTTTCAGTTCCATGTCTACCACAGCTTGAAGTGTCCATTCACATGCAATCATCGGTTAGATTGTGGCTGCATTCAGTCTGAAGAAAAGGGAAAGAATATTGACACATTTCCGTATCACACTGACAATCAAATGATGAGGAGCCGCTATAAATAAATAGTTATATAAACTGCCTTTAGCTCACGTGTGTGTCTGTGCTTTGTTTTTGTTTTTTCAGCCGCTAAATCCGAACCCAGACAGCAGGTGGAACAACTACTTCAAAGACAATGAAATTCTGCTCCAAATTGACAAGGATGTGAGGTACGGCTTAAAAACAAAAAGGTTGTTGAAGATCTGTTAAGATAGTTGATATGTTGTGACGTCATTGTCATTAGTACAGTAACGGGTAGAGTATGCACTTGCTCTGTCTATTATCTATCCATCCATCTTCTCCGCTTCTCCGTGGTCGGGTCTCGGGGTAGCAGTTCCAGCAGAGAGCCCCAAACGTCCCTTTCCCCCTCATCAACCAGCTCTGACTGGGGGGTCCCAAGGCGCTCCCAGGCCAGCGAAAAGATATAATCCCTCCACCTGGTCCTAGGTCTACCCCTCGGTCTCTTCCCAGCTGGACGTGCCTGGAGCACCTCCCTAGGGAGGCGCCCAGGTGGCATCCTAACTAGGAGCCCTGAACCACCTCAACTGGCTCCTCTCGACGCGAAGGAGGAGCGGCTCAACTCCGAGTCCCTCCCTGATGACCGAACTTCTCACCTTATCTCTAAGGGAGACGCCAGCCACCCGGCGGAGGAAACCCATCTCGGCCGCTTGTATCCGCGATCTGGTTCTTTGGGTCATGACCCATCCTTCATGACCGTAGGTGAGGGGAGGAACGAACACGGCCCGGTAGACAGAGAGCTTTGCCTTCTGGCTCAGCTCCCTTTTCGTCACCACGGTGCGGTAAAGCGACTGCAGTACCGCTCCCGCTGCTCCGATTCTCCGGCCCATCTCACGCTCCATTGTTCCCTCACAAGACCCCGAGATACTTGAACTCCTTCACTTGGGCTATTCTATTGTATCTGTTGTATTGTGTTGCACTGTGGGAGGAGCCTGTGACCTCAGATATTCATTGACGTATCTACACCGTAGCTATGAACACAATAAAAGCCTTGAATCTTGAAATCTCGAGAAGTAGATGAGGGCTGACGGGTGATTGTTTTCAGGCGGCTGTACCCAGACATGGCGTTCTTCCAGAGGCCCACGCAGTACCCCTGCCAGCTGATCCTGGACCCTCAGAACGACTACGAGACGCTCCGGAGACGAGTGGAACAAACCACGCTGAAATCACAGACCGTCAACCGAAACCGCAGTGGAGTCACCAACGTAAGTGTGTATGTGTGTGTGTGTCAAATGTAAAATGAACAGAGTAGGGAAATGATTTCATTCACAGCAGCGAGGTGTTCTGGCATTAACTTCTATAAAGGTGGAAACAGCAGCAAGTGTATGTACACATATCTACAGCAGAAAGGACATTACCCACAAAGTGAAACCATCAATTCAAAGTCTTCAGCTTTAATCTAAATGTTCAAACTATTGCCGGTTAAATATATATTAGATCACAGATTCTATGATCTATTTGACTGCCACAAACCACACGGCAACATTTGTGTTGTTGTGAGAGAGAGGAACGGCAGCACCTGTATCTGTCCGAGTAGCTTCACATTTCCTTTTCCTATAAAGGTGGGGTAGGTAATTCCCTTCAGAAACACTTGTTATATTCCATGGAATGCTCTTAACATCCCGATAGCAATGAATTCATGAAATGCATTAAAAAAAATTCATCAGTGGAAGCCGTGGCGCTGTAAAAAGCACGACCAATCATCTGAGCCGGCTAAAGTACCTGGACGGCCTACCTGCCTGTCAGCCTTCCATCTGGGGCACACACTGATCTCGTGCCCTCATTGGTCATGTGCGCGATCGGTGTGGGGGAGGGGCTCTGTGAGGAAGTGGCAGATTTTTCTTTCGGCTGCGTATTTTCAAATTCTAGTGCACTCAAGTTGGTTTCTCCATTCTTACCTACCCCACCTTTAACCAGTCGCTAAACACTGCCAGAGCCCATACCACGTTCCTGTTAATGTTTACTTCCTGTCTGTATTCAGAGGTGGGAGGTAGTGGAGTACAAATACTTTGTTACTGTAATTAAGTACATTGTTCTGGTATCAGTACTTTACTCCACTACTTATTTTTCTGACCACTTTTTACTTTCTACTTCTTACATGTTGAACTCAAATACCTGTACTTTCTACTTCTTACATGTTGAACTACAATACCTGTACTTTCTACTTCTCACATTTTGAACTCAAATACCTGTACTTTCTACTTCTCACATGTTGAACTCAAATACCTGTACTTTCTACTTCTCACATGTTGAACTCAAATACCTGTACTTTCTACTTCTTACATGTTGAACTCAAATACCTGTACTTTCTACTTCTTACATGTTGAACTCAAATACCTGTACTTTCTACTTCTTACATGTTGAACTCAAATACCTGTACTTTCTACTTCTTACATGTTGAACTAAAATACCTGTACTTTCTACTTCGTACATGTTGAACTCAAATACCTGAACTTTCTACTTCTTACATGTTGAATACAAATACCTGTACTTTCTACTTCTTACATGTTGAACTCAAATACCTGTACTTTCTACTTCTTACATGTTGAACTCAAATACCTGTACTTTCTACTTCTTACATGTTGAACTCAAATACCTGTACTTTCTACTTCTTACATGTTGAATACAAATACCTGTACTTTCTACTTCTTACATGTTGAACTCAAATACCTGTACTTTCTACTTCTTACATGTTGAACTCAAATACCTGTACTTTCTACTTCTGACATGTTGAACTCAAATACCTGTACTTTCTACTTCTTACATGTTGAATACAAATACCTGTACTTTCTACTTCTTACATGTTGAACACAAATACCTGTACTTTCTACTTCTTACATGTTGAACACAAATACCTGTACTTTCTACTTCTCTCATGTTGAACACAAATACCTGTACTTTCTACTTCTTACATGTTGAATACAAATACCTGTACTTTCTACTTCTTACATGTTGAACACAAATACCTGTACTTTCTACTTCTTACATGTTGAACACAAATACCTGTACTTTCTACTTCTCTCATGTTGAACACAAATACCTGTACTTTCTACTTCTCACATGTTGAACCCAAATACCTGTACTTTCTACTTCTTACATGTTGAATACAAATACCTGTACTTTCTACTTCTTACATGTTGAACACAAATACCTGTACTTTATACTTCTCACATGTTGAACTCAAATACCTGTACTTTATACTTCTCACATGTTGAACTCAAATACCTGTACTTTCTACTTCTTACATGTTGAACTCAAATACCTGTACTTTCTACTTCTCACATGTTGAACCCAAATACCTGTACTTTCTACTTCTCACATGTTGAACCCAAATACCTGTACTTTCTACTTCTTACATGTTGAACCCAAATACCTGTACTTTCTACTTCTTACATGTTGAACTCAAATACCTGTACTTTCTACTTCTTACATGTTGAACTCAAATACCTGTACTTTCTACTTCTTACATGTTGAACTCAAATACCTGTACTTTCTACTTCTTACATGTTGAACTCAAATACCTGTACTTTCTACTTCTTACATGTTGAACTCAAATACCTGTACTTTCTACCTCTTACATGTTGAACTCAAATACCTGTACTTTCTACTTCTCACATGTTGAACCCAAATACATTTCAAAGCCTCTTTACTTTGACTTGAGTTAAGAAGTTTAGTCAGTACTTCTCGAGTATTTTTAAACTCGAGTATCTGTACTTCTACTTGAGGAAAGGATGTGTGTACTCCACTCCGCCCTCTCTGTAACCTCTCTGTGCTCCTCAGGTCAGCTCTCCAGGGAAGTCCTTGAACCTTTACCCCTCTAACGAGTACGAGGTGCTGCCCAGCGGGAGCGAGGCCCACTGGGAGGTGGTGGAGAGAATCCTCTTCATTTACGCCAAACTCAACCCGGGCATCGCCTACGTGCAAGGCATGAATGAGGTCGTCGGGCCGATCTACTACACCTTCGCCACGGACCCCAACAGCCAGTGGAAAGGTCGGTGACATCTCACCGTATGCACAAAAGCTTCAGTGTAGAAATGCGATGAGATCCTTCTGACCTGAGCTCCTCCAACATATAGAATAAAATACAAAATAGTGCAACAAGTCTAAATACATGTAAATAGAATATGATATGTACGAGAACAGAATATGAAGTTAGATAATGTACATTAAGACAAAATTAAATACGGTTTATTACGGTGATAACTATTTGGATAAGTAGATTGCCGGTATTGATGTTAACCGGGAGATATAATACACTTATGTTGCGTGGTAGAAGCTAGGTAAGAGATACAGTTATATATTGCACAGAGTTAAATACAGATTCTTGTCGTACTAAGAAGGCAGGCGGTAATAATAATCATTTTAACTCGGTACATATTGCACATAAGTGGTGTCGCAGTGTTTGTTTGTTACATTTCTTTCTTTATTTGTGGTCACATTATATTAAAAGTACAGTTTTGCAAATCATATATTTTTAGAGACCCGAAAATGACAAATTGAATACCGAATAAAAATAGTAAAATAAAAAAAAACGAAAAAGTACACAGGTTTTTGAAATGACAAATATCTACACGTGTATCTACACACACACACACACACACACACACACACACACACATACATGTATATATACAAACATGTACGTACACATACATACATATACACCTATATATGCATACATACCCACATACATCAGCATACATACATATACATACACACATATACATATACATTCATTCGGTGTATAGAAACACAGTCGATGTGTTACATTTCTGACGTGTAGATTTGTGAGTCCTGTACTCTATATTTCTCAGAGCACGCCGAAGCAGATACGTTCTTCTGTTTCACCAACCTGATGTCAGAGAATAGAGACAACTTCATCAAGAGCCTGGACGACTCTCAGTGCGGCATCACGTACAAGATGGAGAGCGTGTACTCCATGCTGCGAGAGAGGGACCTGGAGCTCTACCTCAAGCTGGTAAACATTCCTACTTCCTGCTCCTGAACATGTTCTCTCTGTGGGTTCCCTCAGAGGTGGGAAGTAGTGGAGTACAAATACTTCGTTACTTAAGTACATGTTTCTGGTATCAGTACTTTACTCCACTACTTATTTTTCTGACGACTTTTTACTTTCTACTTCTTACATGTTGAACTCAAATACCTGTACTTTCTACTTCTCACATGTTGAACTCAAATACCTGTACTTTCTACTTCTTACATGTTGAACTCAAATACCTGTACTTTCTACTTCTCACATGTTGAACTCAAATACCTGTACTTTCTACTTCTTACATGTTGAACTCAAATACCTGTACTTTCTACTTCTTACATGTTGAACTCAAATACCTGTACTTTCTACTTCTTACATGTTGAACTCAAATACCTGTACTTTCTACTTCTTACATGTTGAACCCAAATACCTGTACTTTCTACTTCTTACATGTTGAACTCAAATACCTGTACTTTCTACTTCTCACATGTTGAACTCAAATACCTGTACTTTCTACTTCTTACATGTTGAACTCAAATACCTGTACTTTCTACTTCTTACATGTTGAACTCAAATACCTGTACTTTCTACTTCTCTCATGTTGAACTCAAATACCTGTACTTTCTACTTCTTACATGTTGAACTCAAATACCTGTACTTTCTACTTCTCACACGTTGAACTCAAATACCTGTACTTTCTACTTCTTACATGTTGAACTCAAATACCTGTACTTTCTACTTCTTACATGTTGAACCCAAATACCTGTACTTTCTACTTCTTACATGTTGAACACAAATACCTGTACTTTCTACTTCTTACATGTTGAACTCAAATACCTGTACTTTCTACTTCTTACATGTTGAACACAAATACCTGTACTTTCTACTTCTTACATGTTGAACACAAATACCTGTACTTTCTACTTCTTACATGTTGAACTCAAATACCTGTACTTTCTACTTCTCACATGTTGAACTCAAATACCTGTACTTTCTACTTCTTACATGTTGAACTCAAATACCTGTACTTTCTACTTCTTACATGTTGAACACAAATACCTGTACTTTCTACTTCTTACATGTTGAACTCAAATACCTGTACTTTCTACTTCTTACATGTTGAACACAAATACCTGTACTTTCTACTCCTGGTCTTCTCTAAAGAAGAGGGACCAATGGAAACGTTGTCATGGAAACATTCATTAGCTAACAATGACATTATTGATATAAAGGGAGGTCAGGTACTCTTTAAAGCAGCTGCTAGCTATGGGTACTTTTTACTGAAGTACACTTCAAAGCCTCTTTACTTTGACTTGAGTAAAGAAGTTTAGTCAGTACTTCTACTTTCACCAGAGTATTTTTAAACACGAGTATCTGAACTTCTCCTTGAGTAAAGTACTTTTGCCCTCTCTCCCCCGCCCAGGAGGAGCAGAACATCAAACCTCAGTACTTCACTTTCCGCTGGTTGACCTTGCTGCTGTCTCAGGAGTTCCTCCTGCCCGACGTCATCCGGATCTGGGACACGTTGTTCTCCGACCAGGACAGATTCCACCTCCTCATCCTGGTCTGCTGCGCCATGTTAATGTGAGCCTCCTCTCCCTGCACCCATTTCAATGTGTAAACCCGAGTATCTGTACTTCTACTTGAGTAAAGGATGTGTGTCCCTTTGCCCTCTCTGCCGCCACAGACTCATCAGAGACAGCTTACTGGCTGGAGACTTCACGGTGAACATGAGGCTCCTGCAGGTGAGGCGCCGTGAAGCGAAACCCCCCAAAGCTTCATGATCAGACACGATGTTTCAGAACTGGATTCACTCTTGATTTTCCCCTGATGTTTCCCCAGGATTACCCCATCTCCGACGTCAACACCATCCTGATTAAGGCCAAAGATCTGCGGGATACTTCCTAACCACTTTTCTAACGTGGAAGGTGAGAGTTCGAACATTACGAATCATTGTCGTGTCAAACGTGTTGTCGGAGGACTTACGATGGGTTCGTACAGACGGGAAACCCAGCATTCGGTACCTTGATGTCTTACGATTGGTCGGTGGGGACTGCTGTGAAAACATTTAAGGGACAAGCTGAATTTTCTTCTGAAGCGAGGAGGAGATGCCGCCAGCTTCCTGGTGCATTGTGGGAAGAAAAAAAGCCTCCAATCACAGCCATGGACCCTCTGCAGATCACAACGCTTTTACTGAACTGAATCTGAGGGACAGGAGCTCCGTTCAGATCCAGTTTGAACACCTCATCCAGGAGTTCCCCACGCAGAAGCTTCACCGAGCTAAAGTGCATGTATGTTCTTTGAGGGATGTGTTTTTTATTTCGTTTTTATCGTAAGCAACCGCCTGTGTAATTATGTGTTCATTTCTTTCAGGGTAAAATAAATCTGAAGTGATGGGCCTGGTAAATACTTCATTAGTGATCTCCTTAAAACCCATCTTTCCTTCAGTGTTATGTCTAAATGTGATGCATTTCCTCGTAAAATCATATTATTTAGAGCGAAGGGCAAGAATCTGTGGCGCTGCTTCACACTGAACGCGATTTACAAACCTGGGTTTACAAGGACTAGTATTGTAATAAAGCATTACAACCATTCATTCTATATATTGAACACAGTGCAGTACTGATTCCACAGTTATACTTGTTATGTTACTTGAGAAACATAACCGTGGTTTCCTATAATAATTACCCACGGAGTCGATGTGCTAAGAGACCTCAAAGAAGATGTGTGCCTAAAAGAAATGTTGAATCAACAAAAAACTGCGATTTAAATCTGAAAAGAGCAGATTAGCATTCTGACCTGAATGCCAGCTGCCCATGAGTAACGGCTTTAACCCCCCGTGGTGAGGAGTTATCCGGTCAGCAACAGAAACAAGAGATGTAAAACCTAATATCAAACTTTAATGTAGAAGGGAAAGACATATTTGGTGGCCAACACATACCATAACATGTGGTCGGTTGCATAAAACACTTCACACTTGCACGTGAGAAGACTAAAGCTACATTATTCTATTTTCCCTTTGCAATAATAAACATTATTTTCTAATCATTGTAAAGCCTGTGTGCATTATTAAAGGATATAATCTCTACCATTAGTTGCATTGTGTCAATACAACTAGCATAAGTAGGCCTATGTCACGAGCCTCTGTATTAAAGGCTAACTTATGTTCGGTTAACCCATTACTTTACAAAACACACATTTGACATGTATCAAATCGTTATGGTAGCTGCCGGTGGCGGGCTGCCCGGTACTGAAGTGGGCCGGTCGGATAAGTCACTAGCACCCCCCCGTTGACAATTTACTAGCGGTATTAACTTGCGGTACCGAGGTGGGCCGGTCGGATAAGTCACTAGCACCCCCTCCCCCCCGTTGACAATTTCCTAGCGGTACCGAAGTGGACCGGTCGAGAGTCCCGGGCTGGTTTTTAGTCCCAGTCCGCCCCAGCTAACAGTTAGCATTACATCAGCTACACGCAGCTAGCATAGCATGTGACTGCAGACTGGAGAATATCTTTAATAGAACAGAGACGACTTCATGATTAATATGAACCTTTCTTAACAAGTTGCTTTGTTAACATGGAGTTTATATCGTAGCTAGCACAATGCAGTCTGGTAGTGTTCAGTGTTAAATCTCTTTTATACTTTCATCTTGTGTTCTGCGCATACTATCTGATCATGGATTGAGTATATCGAGTTTAACGTTTGAATGTAAATGTGTATCTGCAAACATATTGTACAATATCCTGCCTTGTCACCGTGATGAAGCATTTAATCCATACTGAAGACGTACGTTGTGATGAAATGCTAAATAATAAGATGAATAAGGGTGAAATGGAAATGCCTGCTCAATCAGTATCATTTCATTTTGTGCATAGGCCTACTGCATTTTTTTATATGTGCATGGCGAAAGTGGAAACGGATATAATTTAAATCAGGAGACACTTCATTTTGTTTAAAGAACATTTATTGACACGTGATATAATAAATGTTAAATCTTTGGTGATTAGACTCCTATCCTGAAATCGTATATCTAAAGGGAGAAATGCAGCCGTGAGCATATAGGGAACCCCCCGGGGTCTAGACACTGGTGATGATGATGATGATGAAGAGCTGGATTTGATGAGGAGATGGGATGAAGAGGGGGTGTGATGAGGTCTTTGGATTGGCTCTCCTGGCACTGGATGTGAACGAGAGGAGGCGGATGGGGAGGAGGCGGGCTGACTGCAGGAGAGAGGAGAACCATTTTAGAGTTTGGCTGCAGCTCGCTGATTGGCTGCTGGAGAATGAGGTGGAATGTAATAGGTTAAAGCAGGAGGTCAACTCAAATACTCAGTGGGCCAACATTTAAAAATGGGTGCAAGTGGAGGGCCGGACTGGTTCAATGTTTACTGCAGAACTTATTGAAATGAACTTATTGCACATATTAAACCTGGAACTAACAAAGCTTAAATTATTGCCTATAAAAACAACATTAAATAATCAGCTGCTTTCATTTCTCACGGCTCTATCTGCAGCTTCTCCAGAGTCACTTCTCATGAGTACATTTCCCCACAGGCCAACAACAGCTTCTCAGAGTCACTTCTCATGAGTACATTTCCCCACAGGCCAACAACAGCTTCAACAAAACTATTCCCCTCAGAGAGAAACCAAACATGCCCTGCTGTCATGAGAGAAAGAGCAGAAGGAAGCATCCTTTGAAGTCAGTGTGCTGCTCTGAGATGCTAGCTCAGACACTTGGCGTCTCATCTCGGGGGCAAGGTCATCAATGTTTGGGGTCCGGCTCTGAGCGGAGGAGACCCTCAGGATGGAGGGAAGGTGCAATCTACCGGCGGGCCAGATCTAATAGGAATTAGAAATTATCCTGCGGGCCGAAATTAAATCCACCACGGCCCTGATTTGGCCCATGTGGGTTAAAGAGACGCCCGTGATGAGCTGATGATATGCCGCTGGGGAGTGAATGTATTTATAGGCCAACCCAGTCTTCCTGAAAGAACTTGAGCTTCATTTCTGTAACGTACCATTTTAATAATCGATATAAGCACTCCGTAGACGGGACATTACCATCTCCTCTTTGTTTCTCCTCGACCGAAGATCATATGTTAGTTACTATTAAACACGGTATTAAATGTTTGTGTAATGTGGTTGGGTTTGTAAGTCTCTGTTTAATTTCAACAATATGGAACAGTACAGCACTTTCACATGGTGTTAATTAGCCATAAGTGCTATTTCATTATAACTGAAAAGAGTATTTGATATCATTGTCAGGTTTTAATTTGGATAAAACACATAACCGTAGTCGCTCAGTCAGTAGGGGCTTGGAGCTGTAGGGTCGCCGGTTCAAGTCCCCGACCAGACCTAAATATGGAGTGTGGACTGCTACTTGGAGAGGTCCCAGTTCACCTCCTGCTCTGCCGTGGTGCCCTTGAGCAAGGCACCGGACCCTTCCCCCCCTCACTCCCTTTGCTGGCTGTACAATAGCTCCTAGTACTAGACTCCTCCTGGTGCTAGGATGGGTCGCATGTCACCGTGTGTGCCGTGTGCTCATCCCTCCCACGCTAGAAGATTCTAGAAAAGCTACATATATGAACTCTCGCTCTAAAGCCACAGTGACACAGACGTCATGTCGGTAAGAGAGGAGTGCTGCACATTTGAATATGATTATAAAAAAGTTATTTTGCAGCGATTGCTACTTGACCTTTCTGCAGGACTCTCACATGTCTGCGTGTCGAGATGGATTTGGAGATCTACTCGACACCCAGCAACTTAGACACATTTATTTTTTGTTGTGTGTGTGTATTCTTTGTCTTATGTCAGTTATTTGCATGTTTCCAATTTTGTACGCACATTTTATAACGTATGTATTTGTATACAGTGATGAGACGTGTATGTTTGTAGATGTGCATTAAAATGAACGATGGTATAAATCTGTCTTTGTGAAGTCGTGGGACTCTTTTGAATTAAATCAGGCTTCTGTTTGGAAACCGTTGAACAGATATTTTCATATGATTCATAGCAGAGGTGGTAGAAGTACTCAGATCTAGTACTGAAGTAAAAGTAGAAGTACACAGATCTAGTACTGAAGTAAAAGTAGAAGTACTCAGATCTAGTACTTGAGTAAAAGTAGAAGTACACAGATCTAGTACTGAAGTAAAAGTAGAAGTACTCAGATGTAGTACTGAAGTAAAAGTAGAAGTACTCAGATGTAGTACTGAAGTAAAAGTAGAAGTACTCAGATCTTGCGCTTGAGTAAAAGTAAAACTACTCTGATCTTGTACTTCAGTAAAGTAGAAGTACTCAGATCTTGTACTTGAGTAAAAGTAGAAGTACCCAGATCTTGTACTGAAGTAAAAGTAGAAGTACTCAGGTCTTGTACTGAAGTAAAAGTAGAAGTACTCAGATCTTGTACTTCAGTAAAGTAGAAGTACTCAGATCTAGTACTTGAGTAAAAGTAGAAGTACTCAGATCTTGTGCTGGAGTAAAAGTAGAAGTACTCAGATCTAGTACTGAAGTAAAAGTAGAAGTACACAGATCTTGTGCTTGAGTAAAAGTAAAACTACTCAGATCTTGTACTTCAGTAAAGTAGAAGTACTCGGGTCTTGTACTGAAGTAAAAGTAGAAGTACTCAGATCTTGTACTTGAGTAAAAGTAGAAGTACTCAGATATTGTGCTGGAGTAAAAGTAGAAGTACTCAGATCTAGTACTGAAGTAAAAGTAGAAGTACTCAGATCTAGTACTGAAGTAAAGTAGAAGTACTCAGATCTAGTACTGAAGTAAAAGTAGAAGTACTCAGATCTTGCGCTTGAGTAAAAGTAAAACTACTCTGATCTTGTACTTCAGTAAAGTAGAAGTACTCAGATCTTGTACTGAAGTAAAAGTAGAAGTACTCAGGTCTTGTACTGAAGTAAAAGTAGAAGTACTCAGATCTTGTACTTCAGTAAAGTAGAAGTACTCAGATCTAGTACTTGAGTAAAAGTAAAAGTAGAAGTACTCAGATCTTGTGCTGGAGTAAAAGTAGAAGTACACAGATCTTGTGCTTGAGTAAAAGTAAAACTACTCAGATCTTGTACTTCAGTAAAGTAGAAGTACTCAGGTCTTGTACTGAAGTAAAAGTAGAAGTACTCAGATCTTGTACTTCAGTAAAAGTAGAAGTACCCAGATCTTGTACTTGAGTAAAAGTAGAAGTACTCAGATCTTGTACTTGAGTAAAAGTAGAAGTACTCAGATCTTGTACTGAAGTAAAAGTAGAAGTACTCAGATCTTGTACTTGAGTAAAAGTAAAACTACTCAGATCTTGTACTTCAGTAAAGTAGAAGTACTCAGATCTTGTACTTGAGTAAAAGTAGAAGTACCAGAGTGTAGGAATACTCTGTTACAGTAAAAGTACTGCATTCAAAATGTTCCCTCAAGTGAAAGTAGAAAGTATTCTCATCAAAATATAGTGAAAGACAGTGAAATCAGTCGTTGTGCAGATTGGTCCATTTCAGAATAATATATATGATATGTTTTATAATGATTGATCTTTAAAGTGTTCTCAAAGCTGGTGAAGGTGCAGCTAGTCTGAAGTACTTTGTAGACTGCAGGGTAGCTGGTGGATTTACTCCAGGTGGAACTAAAGTCTGATTTAACACTTGGTTATATTCACATCATTCATCCACATCTGTGAAGTAACTGAAGGTATAAATACATGTAGTGGAGTACAAGTACACCATGTACCTCTGAACTGTAGTGGAGTAGAAGTACACAGCAGCATACTGTCTGGACAAGTACCTCACAAGTGTACTTAAATACAGTATGTTGAGTAAATATACTTAGTTACTTCCCTTCTCTGCTTACACGTTTTGTTCATCAGGATAATCTCCACATATTAACACCACTTTGATGTTTTTTGAAAAGTAAATACAATCGGCAGAAGTAAAAAAGCTAGCGCTAGGCTACAGAGGTCACATGGCTGTCGCTAAGCTAAAGGCAGCTAACGGTTGCCATGAGTTAGTTAGCAACTACCTTAAAATCTCCTGATATTCAACACTTCATCAACATCTCTTAAGCTTGTATTGATCGTGGAAATGTATAATTTAAGTGACTTGTATGTAAACCAGTTTCGTCCTCGGCTCACAGGCTGAATGTGAGGCTTCTTCGCATCTTTGATTCGCATGTCTACCATTAGCTTTCCTTATCTTTCAACCGACGGAAGGGTGTCGCCTCGACCATTGTTAGGGTAGGAATTATCATATGGATGTCAGCGTTGTAATTTCCATGCAATCACTTCCACGTCTGGCCACCATTTCAATAGCCTGTAATGTAAATGTGGGTTCGCCTTAATCAATGTATTTAAACAAGGACCATGCATACAAATACTTTAATCTCAGAGAAGAGGAGAGGGGATTAAATGCTGCAGATTTGAGCAAATGGCTCATTTACATGTGCAGTCTTTATGCAGGCGAATAACAATCAACAGACACTAAAGACATTGCATAATCTCACACACACAGATACAGGAAAACATTCCTGCCTAAACTGCAATAAATTGGCAGAGAAATGGCTTTTCTTCTTTTAAGGTTAGTTAAATTAAAATGTGGTGTAAATCCTTGTCTTAAGCATCCTTTTTTAAAGCTAAATTGTTTCCTAAAAATACATAGTTTAAATTCCTTGTATGTGTAAACGTACCTGGCAATAAACTGGATTCTGATTGTTCATTTCTTACCAGAAGGTGATTCATTTGGGAATTTTCCACCACAAAACCACATGTTCCCAGGTTTAGGACGCACTCCTCTCATTGTGCAGAGAGGCTGTATTTTGACATATTAACAGCAAACTGTTGTATTTTCACTCACCGGTACATTTCCTACTCTGGTTAATGAAAACATGTGTTTTATTCTTCAGCCCTCCATGTACTGAGAGACCGCTTAGATCAGGGGTTTCAAACTCAAACACACAGCGGGCCAAAATAAATAAATGGGTGCTAGTGGAGGGCCGGACTGGTTCAATGTTTATTGCAGAACTTATTAAATGAACTTATTGCACATTTTAAACCTGGAACTAACAAAGCTTAATTTATTGCCTATAAAAACAACATTAAATAATCAGCTGCATTCATTTCTCACGGCTCTATCTGCAGCTTCTCAGAGTCATTTCTTATGAGTACATTTCCCCTCAGGCCGACAACAGCTTCAACAAAACTATTCCCTCAGAGAGAAACCAAACATGCCCTGCTGTCATGAGAGAAAGTGCAGAAGGAAGCATCCATTGAGCTCAGTGTGCTGCTCTGATGCTAGCTCAGACACTTGGCGTCTCATCAGGGTGCAAGGTCATGAATGTTTGGGGTCCGGCTCTGAGCGGAGGAGACCCTCAGGATGGAGGGAAGGTGCAATATACCGCGGGCCAGATCTAACAGGAATTAGAAATGATCCTGCGGGCCGAAATTAAATCCACCACGGCCCTGATTTGGCCCCCGGGCCTCGAGTTTGACACATGTGACTTCGAAGCACACGTGTCAATATTAACAATACTAATGGATGCATTTTAATACCAGTTATTGTTTACTCTTAAATGACGTATTAAAGAATAAACGATACTTCAGGATCAAGACAGTTTTGTTTTACTTTAAGGGTAAAGGGTTTAATACAAATAGTGTTTGTTTCTTTATACAATTGGGAAAATGTCACATTCACCAGAAGAAAAGGAATGTCTCTAAACCACATTTTTACTTACAACAATATGGCACCACTATTACAAAATAGTACAAATAAGAGGGCAATCGAAACCAAATGTGTATTTGATAACATTATATTTACATTTTATTTTGCTGCCGCTTTTATCCAAAGCCACTTACAAAAAGTGCAAAAACCATAAAGATTCAAACTTTTACAACAAGGAAAGTGCAGATATTTTCACTTCAAGCAAGTCATACCATTGCTAGTGCTGGGAAATTAGTTACAAGACCTTTTAGGTTTTATTGTGTATCTAATCAATATTTTACTTTACCTTTTGTTTTATCACTTTTTTCTTTATGTTGTATTATTTTATATGTTTTCCTGTGTACCCCTTATGTCAATATTGTGTGTGTTTACAGTGTTTGATGAACATATATATATATATATTTTCTTTAATAAAGGAAATTCAAAAACTGGGCCAACGGATCTGACCCAGTCACGTGGTATCGACGGACTGCGTCACGACGTGTCCGTTAGCGCGTTCGCGTGCAGGATCGGCCACAAACAGTAGTGTTTGAAACCAACTAGAGGAGAGTTATTATTAAACCCTCCGACAGATAGTTTGCTTCGGTCCTAGATCAAGCAGCTGCTCCACCTGACCAGAGGCCTGTATGCGGCTCAACATACCCGGGATATCTGCCTGTTATCCGGCCAAAACAACCCTAACGGTCCGCGGTCCCGACCTCGGTGAGTCAACAGAGTCCAGTTCAGACTGGCCTGTGAGCGCGTTCACGTGAAATGGGCGGAGTTAGCAGCATTTGACCAATCAGAGTCAAGTAGGTTTACATCAACACAGGTGAAGAAGGTAACAAGTAAGAAAAACAACACAAAAATCAAATAAAAACTATTATATGTTAAGATATAGATTTTCTTTTACATAAAATCTTGATATACTCAAAAACTACGTGCAGTATACTATTGCAAAGTACTCAGAATAATAGAAAATGTGCAGTATTGTTAAAGTGGATGAGAGGAAGCTTTTGACAAATGTGCAAAATTTTGGAGGGTTTTGCAGAACAGGCATTACTTAAATGAAATAAATAAAAATGAGATCATGTTTGCATTAGTGGAAGGCACACACGCCTTGTTAAAGAGATCAGCGTCACAATGAAGTGTAAACTATATTGATGGACAAATATGAAGTTACCTTTACACATTATTCAGATTCAGAATACTTTATTGTCCATTACATCTACATATAATGGGAATGTGGCTTTGGCACTGGCAGTTAAAAATAACACTCACAGCTCGACATACAACTCATACACACAAAAGAGGGAAATGGCATTAAAGTGAAACAGTGGCAGTCTTAATAAACGAGTGGTTTGTTCTTCATAAGTCATACATACATTCTCCTCATTTCAGTCATCACTCGTGCTAATTCAATTAACTCTGTTTGCAAAACGAGTGATACAAATCATGGACGTGTAAATCATTGATAGTGAATCATAAGCTTCGTTTATAATTAGTAGCTTGAGCGGTGGTTCCAAAGTTCGCGTGTTATCTCCTCTGGGACCGTCGACAGCTGGTGAAAAGGTTGATCAGCCTCAGAGTGTGAAGTGTAGACGGCCATCGAGTGTTTGTACTTCAGAGTGGTGAGTAGTGCATGCTTTGTGTGAAGTGTTTTAATACAATCTAGCACTTTCATGATTCATTGACTAAAGGAGATTTAAGTGTTCAATGTTGGTTTTAGGTTAAAGGTCCGTACTGTTTTTTATCAATATACTATAGCTGAGATAGAACCTGTCTCTGATTGGCTGAAACACCAAACGGATCATTGCAGCGTCCCATAACCCCCTCTGTTTCAGCCCTGCTGCTGGCCACGCCCCCTATGGAAGTGATTGGTTTAAAAAAACACAATGGTGCTCTGCGAGGAGATTCAGGTGATAGTCTGTGTTAGCTTTAATCTAGATTTACTGACACCTTCACCTCAGCTGCTCTAATCAATATTCCACAGTCTATAGAGAGGCGAAGTCCCTCCCTTTCCTCCATGGGACCTTATTTCTGAAAAGTATGTATTAAAGTCAATGGAGAGAAAAATTATCTTCCGATCCCGTTTGAATTGTGCCACGAATTACACATATGATGTTTGTCGATTTAAAACATCATTTTGCAAGTCAAAAAAATCTAAATGTGTTGTCAAACTGTGAATTAACACTTTGTTTGTGTGAAACCGCTCAATGAACTACATCTCCCATCATGCACCACACCCCAGACGGCCGTCACGTTGGAACATTTCACTTCTTTCTCTCAGAACGAGGCGGAAAGTATTCAAAGAGGTGGAAATCACTCCAAGTCTGGGCGCGTTGAGAGCTGTGCGCACACAAGGGGAGTTAGTCGGTTCCTGAGAGCCAGCATGCGGGACCGGGACTCTGGGATTTGTAGTCTTTCTAGTTGCGTATTTTTCATCGTCTTGTATTTCAACAGTTTTACGACAAAATGTGACTTTTTTGACGTGGAAATTATTTGTAAAGATCGACAAACATCATATGTGTAATTCGTGGCACAATTCAAACGGGATCAAAGATACGTTTTCTCTCTCCATCGACTTCAATACATAATTTTTCAGAAATAAGGTCCCATGGGGCGGAAGTAGATGGGCGGGATGATGTGATGAGTGACAAGAGGTCCAACCAGACCGTGGTTTTATTATTTATTACTTGTTTACACGTACAAGGAATTTGCTTTTGTGTACATTTGAACAAACAAAGACAACATTTACATACAAAATAAACTGTAATAATGTGAGACATTGATTACAGTTAAGTATTATAAAACATGACAGATACTATATTCAAAGAGGAGAGGGTGTGCAGGTCAGTGGGGGTCCCGGGCCTTGTTATATATAAGATAAGAAGTACTTTATTGAACCCAATTTGGGAGATGTTTGCGTTGCAGCAGCATACAAAGACAAGGCATTGTACATTAGAGAAATTAAAAGACTAGAAATAAACAATCCAACATGTAAACGTCTCAAATAGAAATAAAATAGCATTAAAAAAGTAAAAAATATACATGTGAAATACAAAGTCACAGTAAAAACATATAAATTAAAATATATATTATTTTTGGGTAGTAGATTTAGAGGGCTATCACTACGGGCAGCAACGCTGTACACATTGACAAATAAATCCAGCAAAATGGCACAAAAGACTGGTAGTGGCCAGGCTGGGTGTATAATTCCCGGCCTGACTTATTGTCCCAGTCCGGCCCGGGTGCAAGGTCATCAATGTTTGGGCTCTGAGCGGAGGAGACCCTCAGGATGGAGGGAAGGTGCAATATACCGGCGGGCCAGATCTAATAGGAATTAGAAATTACCCTGCGGGCCGAAATTAAATCCACCAAGGGCCTGATTTGGCCCCCGGGCCTCGAGTTTGACACATGTGGACTAGAGTGATCCAGACGCAGACACAAACAGATGATTTCCGGTCTTTTGCTGCAGTTTAGAATGATGTTTATTTAGCTTTACATACCAAGGTTTAATTATACTGTGTCAAAGGGTTGTGGTATGAGCATCTGCCGGGCTGGTGGAATCGCTGTGCTCTTCCTCCCGTGTCCTGTGTCCTTTCCTGTCACCCGTTTTTACACACCCGGGGCAGCTAAACCCCGCCACCAAGTGGTCAAAAAAGATATTGCACTATACATATAAATAAAGTAAAGTGAGACACCAACAACACCCATAAAATGGCTCCTACAAGGATATTAGATATACATTAATTGTGCAAGGAATGGATTATTAAATTGGATATAAAATGTATTTTCACAGAACCCCCAGGTGTGAGCGATGCAGTTCTGCAGTACTCGGGGTGGAGTCCATGGATGGGACTTCCAGCAGGTGCTTTTCTCCGGGTTTGCTCCAGACGGAGGGATGTTCATGCCCGAAAGTGTTCCTGTGCTGAGCCCCGAGACCCTGAGGAGCTGGGGGGGGCTGAGCTACACCGACCTGGTGGTGGAGGTGGCCTCTCTGTTCATCCCCCCCCATCTGATCCCCAGAGAGGACCTGGAGGGTGAGATCTCAGTCCCACAAAACACCTCATCTGATCAGAGAGGGCAAAAGCACACACATCCTTCACTCAAGTAGAAGTACAGATACTCGGGTTTAAAACTACTCTGGTGAAAGTAGAAGTACTTTCTACTTCTTACATGTTGTATTTTTAAACGCGAGTATCTGTACTTCTACTTGAGGAAAGGATGCGTGTACTTTTGCCCTCTCTGGTGAAATCCACAGACGAACACCGGCTCTCTCCTCAGGGTTAGTTAATGAGGCTCTGAGTGGATTCTCGGTGCCCGAGGTGGTGACCGTCGCCCGGCTGAAGGACGGTCTGTCCGTCCTGGAGCTTTTCCACGGAGAAACCTTAGCCTTTAAGGACCTGGCGATGACCTGCACCGTGCGCTTCCTCGACTACTTCCTGCAGAAACAGAATCGCCGAGCTACAGTCATTGTGGGTAAGACCTCACAGCTGTCATGTGATCACTAAGGAACCGGCTTTATCTGGTCGACAACATGAAGGGGAATATCTGACATGTACGGAATAACATTTTTGGGCGAGGATATAAATGCAATTATTCGTCACATTATTTCTGATCAACTACCTCGATGTGTGAGGTCACAATATTCATATTCTGTACAAACTGTAACGTCCCACGAGACAAATGTAAAATGTGTGATATTGGGCTGTATAAATACACTTTGATTGATTGAAGTGTGTGTGTGTGTGTGTGTGTGTGTGTGTGTGTGTGTGTGTGTGTGTGTGTGTGTGTGTGTGTGTGTGTGTGTGTGTGTGTGTGTGTGTGTGTGTGTGTGTGTGTGTGTGTGTGTGTGTGTGTGTGTGTGTGTGTGTGTGTGTGTGTGTGTGGAGTCACGAAGTACATTTACTCAAGTATTATTTGGACATACTTACTTGAGTACTTCTATTGGCTGCTACGTTATACTTCTACCCTCATACATTTAACATGTATGTCGTTTATTTGCGTTTTCATTTACTTTGTGACACTCTCCATTCTGTTGCATTAATATCTCATTCTTTCTGTCAGAGAAGAAACAGCGATGTCTTACAGTTGCAGACGTATACTGATCAACGATGTAGGAGTGATTTGAACCACATCGCCCTAAACCCAGCTGATGGTGTCCCTCTCCAGGAACATCGGGAGACACGGGGGGGTCGGCCATCCAAAGTGCGAAGGGCCTCAGAGGACTGGACGTTCTGGTGGTTTTTCCTCGAGGACGCATCACTCCAGTCCAGGAGAAACACATGACCACCTGCCTGGAGGACAACGTGCACGTGTTTGCAGGTAAACAAATAAAATATAAATAAATATTGGGAGTTCTCTGCTTTTAACCCATGCTAGTGCCAGGAGTCTAGCACCAGGAGCAGTGGGCAGCTATTGCACAGCGCCCAGGGAGTGAGGGGGGAAGGGGGGATGTCTGGTGCCTTGCTCAAGGGCACCACGGCAGGGCAGGAGGTGAACTGGGACCTCTCCAAGTAGCAGTCCACACTCCATATTTTAGGTCTGGTCGGGGACTTGAACCGGCGACCCTACGGCTCCCGGTCCAAGCCCCTACTGACTGAGACCCTGCCGGTAAAGGGGTGGGGTGGCATTTTTATTATCGTTAAATTACTTTTATCCAAAGTGACGTACAATAAGCGCGATATCTTCCTACATGACATACTGATCTCAGAGCTGCTGATCTGGTTATATCCTTCTCGTAAAATATGATTGTACATATGTCAGGGTGTCGGCGGGGTCTTAAAAAGTATTACAAGTTGATAAATCTATTTAGCGAAAATGAAGGCTATTAAAAAGTATTAAACGTCGTTTTCCAAGGTCTTACATTTTGCATCTTGTTTCCAGTAAGTATCTAAATGGTCCAGAGAGGTTGTGTTCTGCAGTCTGCCTGAATGTAGTCATGGCGACGGTGTGTAGTGTGATTCTGTGGAGTTTATTGATGGCATCCCGTTGGGTGTGACGTCATCTGAACAGGACATCGCGCGCTCACTGCTTGATAGCGCGCGGAGGTCCGTTTACGCCGGTTGCTAAGCAACATCGTTATGGGGAAATGCAAGTCTGCGTCCAAATGGTTGGAAGATAAGGAGGAAGGACAATCAATACTGTATATAGTCAATGTGAGGTAAAGTGTGTCGCCAAGGTAACCGGTTAGAACTCAAAGTGGCGATGAGGTCTTAAGATGTATGGGGAGGGACTTAAAAAAGTAAGTTTGAGAAACCGGCTCGAGATCGCTAGAATTTGAAAATACACAACCGGAGAAAATCTGCCACTTCCTCACAGAGCCCCTCCCCCAACACACACGAACGCGCACATGACCAATGAGGGCACGAGGTCAGTTTGTGCCCCGATGGAAGGCTGACAGGCAGGTAGGCCGTCCAATCCGTTTAGCCGTGCTTTTTACAGTACTACGGCTTTTACAGATGACATTTTTTATGGATTTGTTGTCAAAGCACTTCAGATATTCATTGCTATCGGGATGTTAAGAGCATTCCATGGAATATAACAACAAGTGTATCTCGAGCCGGTTTCTGAAACGTACCTACCCCACCTTCAAGATAAGAAGCAGGATAGAACCGCAGTGACGCGTCCTACAACCCGGATGTAAACTCCTTCCGGTTCCTTCGTCAAAACGCAACGCAATTTCTCCGTAGGGTTTTGGAAAATAGCTGGAAATCAGGTCTGTGGTTGAAACACATTTAAGAGACGGATCACGTTTTGTTCAGCCGGATAATCTCCACATGTCTACCCTACTTTTATAATTTTCGAAGCATAAATCTAGTCGCAAGAAGCTAAATGCTAACGTTATGCTATAAAGGAACTACAGCAGGGTCGCTGCTTCAACGTCACGCCGACTTCAGATCCATATTCAAACATACAGATTGTAAATGGTTCGAGTTGAAGTGTTTGTTTGAACACTTTGCAGGAGGCAGGGACTGGCTTTCAAGCTGAACAGAAACTAACTTAGAGGAGTGTTCACGTGTTCGGTGTAATGACGTAAAACGGCCTGGACAACTTCTGTAGTCCACTCGGTAACAACCATCGTTTTTCAGACACGTAAACTCTTCAGAAATCACCAGCGGGGTCACTGCTGATGTATTTAATGTCGTAGAACAAAACGTGATCCGTCTCTTCAATGTGTCTCAAACACAGACCTTATTTGGAGCTATTTTCCAAAACCCTAAACATTGCATTGCTTTTTATCGAAGGAACCGGACGTGGTAAACATGCTAACTTACTTCCGGGTTTTAGGACGCGTCACTGCGGTTCTGGTTTCCCGACATGTCGGCCCATTCCCAAACCGCCCCCTACACCCTACTCCTCCGTTTGCGCGTTCACGCGGAGGGTGCGCCATATTGAGGGCTGTTCCAAAGCAACGAGTGTGGAGGGGGAGTGGGCTATCGAGCCCTCAAACAGCGAGGCTGCAGCGGTGCTGACTGGAGACCGGTCTCTACCTGACCGGAGTCACGCTGTGTGTGTCCTCAGGAAACACGCTGTGTACAAGTAGTTCCAGCAAACATCCACTGATAAACTGCGATGTGAACAACCTCATGATAACCTCATATGTTTTTAACTTAGGATCAAACCTGTGTTTAGTCTAGAAAAAGGTAAATGTGTGCATTTTATTATAAAGTTGTGTATATTCACAGACCGTTGCAAAAACTAAGAAGCTTATAAACATCAGGTTTAAAACTAATGAGCTTTGAAACACAAGGGAAGATGTTTGGAGTTTTATTTAAGTTATTCATTTAAACCTTTTGTCAAAGAGATGCTGATTTGAAACCGTTGTTACAAACAGTTACGGCACTTCCTGTTTCTGCCGGAGAGAGGGGAGGCCGTCCCAAAGCTTGCTGCTGTGTTTACTCCCTCCATCTGACAGGAGGAGCCTCGTTGAGCTGCGAGTGTGGCTGCAGACGGAGTTCACTCCATCACGGAGGGGTAGGGTGGAGGGAGTGGTTTGGGATTGGGCCGTCGTTGCAGTAAATGAAAGGGTGTTCCATGTTGTCGTTGCTGTGGACCTTCTTAATGTACCGTCTTTGGGGGCCCCCTTCTCTGTCCGAACATTCATCTGTTTGCAACTTCCAAATGACTTATCTAATATATCTTATTCCAATTAGACTCCCCTTGCACTATTTCTATTCTATTTGTATTTCCTTGCACTATTTTAATAATTCCATCCGTGTTGTTGTGTTGCACTGTTGGAGGAGTCTGTGACCTCAGATTTCCATCGACATATCTACAGCTGTGTACACATGGCAATATGAATCTTGAACCCGTGTTGTTTTCCCCGCAGCTGACGGCAGCTCGGACGACATCGACCAGCCTCTGCGTCGCCTCTTCGCCGACCAGGATTTGGTCCGAGCTCACGGCCTGATGAGCCTGAACTCTGTGAACTGGTCCAGAGTCATGGTGCAGCTGGCTCACTTTATCCACGCCTACCTGCAGCTCAGCGGGGCGAAGCAGGCGGAGGGGGATCTGCCTGAACTGGAGGTGGTGGTCCCCACTGGGGGGGCGGGCAACATCGCAGGTGAGTAGCTGGTACAGACAATGGTGGGGGTCAACACATCCATCTCTCCAAAACACATATGAGCAGTCCATTATGAGACGGGCACAACACACGGTGTCCCGTCTAGTGTTGTCACGACGCCAACATTTTAGTTTCGATACCAAGTCAAGAATTGCGATTTCGAAACCGTCTTAAATGTCATTATTGTGCTTTATTTCAAACCCGGACATTTGTTTCAGTCATAACACAAACCTTCGAACAATGACAACAATGGCATTCAAGATAAAATGTCCGTAGGCTTGCCCTCGCTGTCGGAGATGTAACCAAAATACTTCAAAATGTCGCTTCTTGCGTCTTTTTTAGTCTACAAGCCGAGGCGCAATCGCACGTGCAGCCACGCTTCTCGTTTCGTCACATGATCGGAGGCGTGTGGCGCAGTGGGTTAGTGCGTTGGTGTTCGTACATGTTCAAACCCCACTGCAGTCAGCATGTCCCTGTCTGAGACACTTCACCCCAAATGGCTCCTGTGGGGATTGTCCCGTTCTTATTATACATCCATGGATTGTCCACAGTATTGAGTATGTAAGTCGCTTTGGATAAAAGCGTCTAACAAGTGACATGTAATGATATGAGAGAAGAAAAACGGCACTGCAGGCACGGAGTGGAAGCAGGGCGCTGAACACACACAGGAAATACGGCTCTTAAACATGTCTTTCTTAAAGTACCGATACTAATGAAATGGAGGAACCGTAGCGTTTTTAACGGCAGGGTATCGCGACTTTTCTAGTATCGGTGCACTGTGCAACACTAGTCCCACCCTTATAGTCTATGGTCCCACCCACCCACATACTCCTCCCGTCTGGTCGGAGATGCAGGGTTCCCAAGAGCAGGCTGACCCGCTGTAAGCACTCATTCCTACCTATGCTGTGTGCTCTGTGTACGGTGTGGAGCATGACATCAAATACAACGCCAGTAAGAGTGCTGTCATGATCTTTAGAACCAAAGAAGATAAATGTCTTAAATGTCCTGATTTTAAATTGTCTGATATTAATCTTAGTGTCTGTAATAAGTTAAAATATATTGGACACTTTATTACAGAACAAATGACCGATGATGAAGATATGTATAGGCAATGCCGCATGATGTATGCACAAGCAAACATTCTCCTACGTAGGTTTGGTGCGTGTGCAGATGGAGTGAAGGTGTCTCTGCTCAGAGCATTTTGCACACCGCTCTAAACGACACGTCTGTGGTCAAACTACAGAAAAGCAAGTTTACGGAAACTTCAAGTAGCTCATAATGATGCCATGAGAATGTTGCTGAAGAGACCTCGATGGTCGAGTGCAAGTGAAATGTGTGTGGCTGCAGGAGTCAATCCTCTACCAGCTGTTTTAAGAAATCTTATGTATAAATGTATTTGCCGGCTTAATGGCTCTGATAATGAAATCCTCTTGGCCTTATCGAACATAAGGCTTTGCACACGCTACCAAGCTGTGGAGACATTGGTATAGTTGTCTCTTTGTAGGACACCGATTTAAATTATTCTTAAACTATGAATTCTTTTTATGCTATGCATGTACTTTATTATATCTAATGCCTTGTCTTTTATCTGGACCCTGAGTCTGTAATAAAGTTTTCATTCATTCATTCTATGCCCGTTACGCTTCTTAACATTCACATTTTTAAATGTTGGCCATGAGGGTTGTGCAATAGGTCGCCATTGTCAGCATGTGCGTCTGTGTTTGTTCAAACGGTGTATGAGTGATGATATGTGAATGTATTTTAATGTTTATTATGTTTGTATATATACATGTATGTGGAACTCCAGTACAAATGTCCTTACCGGGACAATAAAGTATATCGTATCGTATCACTGCAGCTGGTGGGGAACTGCGTTAAAAGATGACTTCAGTCAGTGTTTAATAATCACGCTCGACAGCTGGGTTGGGAGGGTTACTTCCAAAATGTCGCCAGTTAGAATAATTAGTTACATGTCAAAAAAAGGAATCTGAGTATCAAAATATAAAAGTAACCTGATCAAAAATGTGTACTCTAGGTGGGCTGATTTTGACTACCATGAGTAGTAGTAGTAGTAGTAGTAGTAGTAGTAGTAGTAGTAGTAGTAGTAGTAGTAGTAGTAGTAGTAGTAGTAGTAGTAGTAGTAGTAGTAGTAGTAGTAGTAGTAGTAGTAGTAGCAGTAGTAGTAGTAGTAGTAGTAGTAGATATAGAGAGCACCGGATGAACAGTATAATATATATTTTTTTAAATAAATAGGCAATATGTCCAATCCAAATGATCCAGAGTCCCCTAAATCCTCCAAATCCATCCAAAATTAAACAATCGGTCCACAGAGAGTACAGATATTGCCATTTCCTGTTAAAACTGCCATTGTTGATTCTGAAAATATCATAAATGCACTCGATACATCCTCAATAACCCCCATAAGTCACTCCAAATCGGCCAAGCCACTCTTTAATATTATTTAAATAGGCTATAATGCTATTCATTTTAATTAACGCAACTTATGCTAATTGTGCAAATTGCCCAACATATGCAGGTTAGCATCCGGTGGTTTCTATGTGCTGCCGGGGACCCTATACATTTCTATGAGCTGGCAACAAGACTACTAGCATGCTCTGGGGATAATTACTTTATCATCATTTTAGCAGCACAGATTTGTATGTGTGTTCCCAACATGCGTGTGTGTTTTGTCTCAGCTGGATACATTGTGAAGCAGATGGGATTGCCTCTGAAACTGGTGGCCATGGTGAACTCTAACGACATCGTTCACAGGACGGTAACCGAGGGGGACTTCTCCATGGCGGATCATGTCAAACAAACATTAGCCCCCGCTATCGACATCCAGGTAATACTGTCACCAGAGAGGCCAAGTACTCACATCCTTCACTCAAGTAGAAGTACAGAAACTCGTGTTTTAAAATACTCAGGTGCAAGTAGAAGTACTGACTAAACTTCTTCACTCAAGTCAAAGTAAAGAGGCTACAGGTATTTGTGTTCAACATGTGAGAAGTAGAAAGTACAGGTATTTGAGTTCAACATGTAAGAAGTAGAAAGTACAGGTATTTGAGTTCAACATGAGAGAAGTAGAAAGTACAGGTATTTGAGTTCAACATGTAAGAAGTAGAAAGTACAGGTATTTGAGTTCAACATGTGAGAAGTAGAAAGTACAGGTATTTGGGTTCAACATGTAAGAAGTAGAAAGTACAGGTATTTGTGTTCAACATGTAAGAAGTAGAAAGTACAGGTATTTGAGTTCAACATGTAAGAAGTAGAAAGTACAGGTATTTGAGTTCAACATGTGAGAAGTAGAAAGTACAGGTATTTGAGTTCAACATGTAAGAAGTAGAAAGTACAGGTATTTGAGTTCAACATGTGAGAAGTAGAAAGTACAGGTATTTGGGTTCAACATGTAAGAAGTAGAAAGTACAGGTATTTGGGTTCAACATGTAAGAAGTAGAAAGTACAGGTATTTGGGTTCAACATGTAAGAAGTAGAAAGTATAGGTATTTGTGTTCAACATGTAAGAAGTAGAAAGTACAGGTATTTGTGTTCAACATGTAAGAAGTAGAAAGTACAGGTATTTGAGTTCAACATGTAAGAAGTAGAAAGTTCAGGTATTTGAGTTCAACATGTAAGAAGTAGAAAGTACAGGTATTTGAGTTCAACATGTAAGAAGTAGAAAGTACAGGTATTTGAGTTCAACATGTGAGAAGTAGAAAGTACAGGTATTTGAGTTCAACATGTAAGAAGTAGAAAGTACAGGTATTTGAGTTCAACATGTAAGAAGTAGAAAGTACAGGTATTTGAGTTCAACATGTAAGAAGTAGAAAGTACAGGTACTTGAGTTCAACATGTAAGAAGTAGAAAGTACAGGTATTTGAGTTCAACATGTGAGAAGTAGAAAGTACAGGTATTTGAGTTCAACATGTGAGAAGTAGAAAGTACAGGTATTTGAGTTCAACATGTAAGAAGTAGAAAGTACAGGTATTTGGGTTCAACATGTAAGAAGTAGAAAGTACAGGTATTTGAGTTCAACATGTAAGAAGTAGAAAGTACAGGTATTTGGGTTCAACATGTAAGAAGTAGAAAGTACAGGTATTTGAGTTCAACATGTGAGAAGTAGAAAGTACAGGTATTTGGGTTCAACATGTAAGAAGTAGAAAGTACAGGTATTTGAGTTCAACATGTAAGAAGTAGAAAGTACAGGTATTTGAGTTCAACATGTAAGAAGTAGAAAGTACAGGTATTTGAGTTCAACATGTAAGAAGTAGAAAGTACAGGTATTTGAGTTCAACATGTGAGAAGTAGAAAGTACAGGTATTTGAGTTCAACATGTAAGAAGTAGAAGGTACAGGTATTTGTGTTCAACATGTAAGAAGTAGAAAGTACAGGTATTTGAGTTCAACATGGAAGAAGTAGAAAGTACAGGTATTTGAGTTCAACATGGAAGAAGTAGAAAGTACAGGTATTTGAGTTCAACATGAGAGAAGTAGAAAGTACAGGTATTTGAGTTCAACATGTGAGAAGTAGAAAGTACAGGTATTTGAGTTCAACATGTGAGAAGTAGAAAGTACAGGTATTTGAGTTCAACATGTGAGAAGTAGAAAGTACAGGTATTTGAGTTCAACATGTAAGAAGTAGAAAGTACAGGTATTTGGGTTCAACATGTGAGAAGTAGAAAGTACAGGTATTTGAGTTCAACATGTGAGAAGTAGAAAGTACAGGTATTTGAGTTCAACATGTAAGAAGTCAAAGTAAAAAGTCGTCAGTAACATAATTAGTGAAGTAAAGTACTTATACCAGAAAAATGAACTTAAGTTCAGTAACAAAGTACTTGTACTCCACTCCTTCCCACCTCACTCAGCTTATAGGAAGTCCTGCTCATCAGTGAAGTCCCCAGAAAACATCATGATTCATGTTAACTCACATTGACTTAGAAGTAAACGAAATGTCCCCCGTGATGAAAGTAAAATGGACGTCCACTGCTTGTTCGTCCTGTAGGACCCGTACAACATGGAGCGGGTGTTCTGGCTGCTGCTGGGCGGAGACGGAGCGTCAGTGAAGAAGATGATGGAGGAGTTTCAACAATCCCACAAACACTCTCTGCCAGAAAACCACCGCAAACTGGTACCAGTCCCTCACTCAGAGCTGAGGCCCTTTGAGCGGGGGTCTCTCACTGACCCTGCCGTTATGTTACATGGCTGTTGTTCATGTGTTGTGTCTGTTGATGTTACACATGGAGCTGGTTGGGGACATCCTGAGTGTCCTCTTCCAACATGAGAGTAGCATGCTCACAAAGGTATCAACTGTAGCTGTGAACATGACAGGATGTGAGATGACCTGGAAGAGCATCAGGACTGTTTGAGGCAGGTGATAGCTATGTGATTAACATGATGACTCAGCCTCTATGGAGAGAGACATCAAGCATGCTCATTTCTGACGTGGAGCTAATCTGAAGTAAACATTGATACTGCTTTCTGTTCCTCCATCTTGAGACTGTGTGACTCCCTCTCTTGGATATCAGCGTGTGAAGGACTCTGCTCAGGAACTAGCTGATGCTCTGTATGTGATGACTGCCGTACTTATCGGACTATAACGCGCACCTGCATATAAACCGCAGCAGCTAAATTGTCCGTCTGTCTTGCTCTCGTTCTGTCTCGTGGTTCCACTTTTACTTTGGCGCGCGACCTGTCTCGCTCTTTTCCGGCCTCCAGCTTTTCCCGCTTAAAGGTGGCGGGCACGGACCGGCCCTAGAGCCCGTAGAGTTAAAGGTGGTTAATGTTACCTGTAAAATCCATAGATGTAGGAGGTCCCCTAGTGGCCGTTAGCTGTACAAACAAAATGGGGGGAAAAGTCGCGGTTTATAGTCCGAAAAGTACGGTACTTCCATTCAGGAGAGGATCACAGATACACGGATCCTGAGGTTGGAGCTCAAGATCTGCTTCTCTTCCAGCTGTCCCAGGTGTTATCCACTGGATCAGTGAGCGATGAAGGCATCCTGGAGACCATGAGGAGGTGCTGGGAGGAGAACCAGTATGTCCTCTGTCCTCACTCCGCTGTGGCTGTGTGGCATCACTACCACTGTCCCCACACACCCACCATCAACAGGTATTTACAGGTTCACACACACACACACACACACACACACACACACACACACACACACACACACACACACACACACACACACACACACACACACACAGCTTGGTGAGGCTGTCCTGGAGGAAAGGTCTGATCTAGTTTCTTAAAAAAGGACTTGAACTCTTTTCGCAGGTGTTACATCGCCACAGCATCTCCAGCCAAGTTCCAGGCCGCCGTGCAGAGGGCAGGTCTGACCTTTGACCTCCCGGAGGCCGTGCTGGCGTTGGACGAGCTGCCGACCCGGTACCAGAACCTGGAGCGGAGCGCAGACTGGTGCAAAGACTGGGAGGAGAGCCTGAGACGGAAAATACAGTCTGTGAGCGCGTCCAGGAAAAACTGAGGGACTCAAAGGTCACCTGTTATGCAAAGTCCTCTTCTTCATGTCTCTTCTACATCAACACGTGTCCCCTCTTCTTCATGTCTCTTCTACATCAACATGTGTCCCCTCTTCTTCATGTCTCTTCTACATCAACATGTGTCCCCTCTTCTTCATGTCTCTTCTACATCAACATGTGTCCCCTCTTCTCCATGTCTCTTCTACATCAACACGTGTCCCCTCTTCTCCATGTCTCTTCTACATCAACACGTGTCCCCTCTTCTTCATGTCTCTTCTACATCAACATGTGTCCCCTCTTCTCCATGTCTCTTCTACATCAACATGTGTCCCCTGTTCTTCATGTCTCTTCTACATCAACATGTGTCCCCTCTTCCTCATGTCTCTTCTACATCAACATGTGTCCCCTCTTCTTCGTGTCTCTTCTACATCAACATGTGTCCCCTCTTCTTCGTGTCTCTTCTACATCAACATGTGTCCCCTCTTCTCCTTGTCTCTTCTACATCAACATGTGTCCCCTCTTCTTCATGTCTCTTCTACATCAACATGTGTCCCCTCTTCTTCGTGTCTCTTCTACATCAACATGTGTCCCCTCTTCTCCATGTCTCTTCTACATCAACATGTGTCCCCTCTTCTCCATGTCTCTTCTACATCAACATGTGTCCCCTCTTCTTCGTGTCTCTTCTACATCAACATGTGTCCCCTCTTCT
This sequence comes from Champsocephalus gunnari, assembly GCA_036324595.1. Taxonomy (NCBI): domain Eukaryota; kingdom Metazoa; phylum Chordata; class Actinopteri; order Perciformes; family Channichthyidae; genus Champsocephalus; species Champsocephalus gunnari. The sequence continues at coordinate 3,849,125 of CM070435.1, read as the reverse complement.
TCGTGTCTCTTCTACATCAACATGTGTCCCCTCTTCTCCATGTCTCTTCTACATCAACATGTGTCCCCTCTTCTTCATGTCTCTTCTACATCAACATGTGTCCCCTCTTCTTCGTGTCTCTTCTACATCAACATGTGTCCCCTCTTCTCCATGTCTCTTCTACATCAACATGTGTCCCCTCTTCTCCATGTCTCTTCTACATCAACATGTGTCCCCTCTTCTTCATGTCTCTTCTACATCAACATGTGTCCCCTCTTCTTCATGTCTCTTCTACATCAACATGTGTCCCCTCTTCTTCATGTCTCTTCTACATCAACATGTGTCCCCTCTGTGGAAAGAGACTCTGAAAGTCTCAGGAACAAAGATTTTCTCTCTTTTTGATCCATTTCTATAAAAACCTGTCTGAAAACGAGCTGATCAGATTTTGGCCACTTGATGATGTCATAACGATGTGTTGTCTTGTGTAACCATTAGCCAATCAGCAACAAGGTAACCCCCCCCCCTTATCACCTGAATCTCCTCTAGAGCTCCATTGAGTTCTTTGTAACCAAATGTCTCTCAGAGGGGCGTGGGGGAGGGGCTCCTTGTTTTCATCTAAAGTCACAGACAGAGAATCAGCACTTTGGAAACAGGGCTGAAACAGAGGGGATTATGGGTAATGCTGCAATGATCTGTTTGGTGTTTCAGCCAATCAGAGACAGGCTCTGTATATATCTGAGACCTGAGATATAGTGATGAAGAACAGTACGTTAGGCGACCTTTGATGAAGCTATCTCACCGCTCCCATCATTATTATGGCCGCTCACTCCCCCGCTAAACCGATCACCTTCGTCTCCGTTTCCACAAGCCAATCAGAACGCATCGTCACATGTTTAAATCTGCTCTCTCCCCTCCTCACAGCTGTTGACTCGACGCCACCCTCTTGCACCTCCTTTCCCTCATATCCAGGGTCAACTCAAATCACTCCCTTCAAGACCGGTTCTCCGACGAAACCCTTCATCCCTCCTCCTCCTCCTCACGTCGTGCTCGGTTTCCCCTTCCCCAAATATCTTTCAGCAGGGTGGGGGCTAATAATAGCCAAACACTAATCTGCAATAAATACAAATCAAAACAACGTCTCTCCTGGTTGAACTACAGCTGAAGAAATGTGTAACTAGGAAACGTGACTGGACGTAGATGTGTGAAAGGGTGTGTCCTTGATCCGTGTGCTTCGTCTGGACGTAGTAACTGGTCAAAGCGAGTGCCTCTTTGATGGACTTTGGTCTGTAGCGTCGTACGATTTCTCTTCGTTTAGTGATGTCATCGAAGACTAACCAATCCGCTCTCACTACGCTGAGTCTCTGAGTCTCCTTCCAGAACTGGAATACAATTGTTTTGAATGATAACAAATAAAATCAAACTTTCGTTCTAATTGCACAACTTTGACTCATGTTGACTTTTTTGTACTAAATCTATCACAGCAATGCTAAATGGAATAAGGATATGTTATGTATTATCTTTACCTCAATATTTTAGATTAAGCTGTAAATTGTAAGTGTATAGTCTAGCCTGTAGGTGGCGCCATAGCTCACACGAGACCAGATGTGTGAGAATGACCCGGTTGTAAGGACACTTTTGTAGCTGTTTGATTCCAGTTCATTGTCCAATTAATGTAATAAATAAATACATTTAATATATAAATATTAAATAAAAAGGTGTACTAAAATACATCTGTCTCCAGAGCTCAGAAAATATATGTTTAAAAGCTAAAAAGAGCGGAGACTAAACCCGGGAGTTTCACAGATCAGGAGAACAATTATATTTACTGTTTCATTTGTTTGAATTAAGGTGAGCACTTTAAAACGTCAATTTTAAATTCCCAGGTCAAATGCTTTGCTAAACCCCATAACATACAAGTTCCCCAACATATTAGGAAGGTTAGAATGATTGCATTTTGATTTAATTAAGAGCTAACCTGATGTCAACGAACATTACATACTAAGATGGAAACTACTGCAGAAAGTACTTGCAATGTTGAAGAAACGGGTACCTCCACTGGTACCAAAGGGGACAATAGAATAGAATAGATAGACAACAGAAAACAATATTAACCAACATAACATTTCATTTTCACTGATGGTTGTATTTCAATATGTTCAAGGTACCGTTTCAGTCAAATTGACCTACAGAATACGTAACTGAATATTAACATGTATATTCCCTACCCTTTATTTTCTTAAACGAATTTACTAACTCCCCACCTCTGATGCATTTATTTGAGAAGTTACGGGAGAATTTACCGGGGGGAAAAAATCAACATCTGTCCCATTAATGTGAAGCTGTGTTTTCCGAAGAGCCCTGAATGCAGCACGAGGTTTGACAGCTACAGAAACAAACATGGCGGATGCTAGCTAGCGCAACGGTCCAACATTAACGTCTTTTATTTGAAATTAACGGCTGTCAGGAAATAACGAAGGACGGTACCGATTCTCAGAGAGACACCGTGAACAACTGACCTCCATATTTCACCTTTACCGGGTTTTTATTCAGCAGTTGTCCGGTGTGTAGAGGCGGGTTGTTAGCTTCAGGAGAAACACAACAACAGAGCTGTCTTCCTCCTCTCTGCCCTCATGTTTAACAGGTAAGACACGGTTTGACTAAAATACTAATAATGATTCACATAATTACAAAGTGCTTTAACATACACATACAAAGACAGCAAGGGAATTACACAACAGCATCTAAAACATAGACATAATAAAACAAAGAATACATGAAAAATACAATAAAAACAAGGTGTGTACAGGTCATTTATACACCAACAAAAGATGCTGTCTGTGTGTTGACCTTCATTTTGTTTATTGTCAGACAGTCTACAGATGTTTATCCTTCACGGTCACCTCTAATATTTTACGTTTGTTTATTTTCTACTCAAAAATTATGTGTTTAAAAGTAATATCACATATAAAATCCTCCTAATGTAGGTCAGATCTGGAGTGGGTCATGTCCCTGTGTTTCAGGTTGTACTTCCGGCTGTGTGGCTCTCAGCGGACACACAATGGACAATATGAGATTCAGAGATAAGACAAGATGGTGTTGTGATACAGAAAGGCTTTAGAGAGCTTAGGGAAAGTCTAGTTATCACATTAGCTCTCAGCAGAGATGGCAAAAGTACACACACCCTTTACTCAAGTAGAAGTACAGATACTCGTGAAAAAAAGTACCCATAACTAGCAGCTGTTTTAAAGAGTACATGACCTCCCTTTATATTAATAGAACAATAATGTCATTGTTAGCTAATGAATTACTCTAAAATAATAATGATCACGCCACCAAACACAGATTAAAACTAAAGGAACCAGCCTGTTTGGAAAATGTAAGAAGTAGAAAGTACAGGTATTTGTGTTCAACATGTAAGAAGTAGAAAGTACAGGTATTTGAGTTCAACATGTAAGAAGTAGAAAGTACAGGTATTTGAGTTCAACATGTAAGAAGTAGAAAGTACAGGTATTTGAGTTCAACATGTGAGAAGTAGAAAGTACAGGTATTTGAGTTCAACATGTAAGAAGTAGAAAGTACAGGTATTTGAGTTCAACTTGTAAGAAGTAGGAAGTACAGGTATTTGAGATCAACATGTGAGAAGTAGAAAGTACAGGTATTTGGGTTCAACATGTGAGAAGTAGAAAGTACAGGTATTTGGGTTCAACATGTAAGAAGTAGAAAGTACAGGTATCTGTGTTCAACATGTAAGAAGTAGAAAGTACAGGTATTTGTGTTCAACATGTGAGAAGTAGAAAGTACAGGTATTTGTGTTCAACATGTAAGAAGTAGAAAGTACAGGTATTTGAGTTCAACATGTAAGAAGTAGAAAGTACAGGTATTTGAGTTCAACATGTAAGAAGTAGAAAGTACAGGTATTTGTGTTCAACTTGTAAGAAGTAGAAAGTACAGGTATTTGAGTTCAACATGTAAGAAGTAGAAAGTACAGGTATTTGAGTTCAACATGTGAGAAGTAGAAAGTACAGGTATTTGAGTTCAACATGTGAGAAGTAGAAAGTACAGGTATTTGAGTTCAACATGTGAGAAGTAGAAAGTACAGGTATTTGGGTTCCACATGTAAGAAGTAGAAAGTACAGGTATTTGGGTTCCACATGTAAGAAGTAGAAAGTACAGGATTTTATCTCAATGCTTTGTTATCCGTTTAAATAAAGGTTAAATACAAATCTAGTTACATGCACTTTGTATAACATTGATAACACGTGGCTGATGATACAAAGTAAGACATGAGATAGCAGGCAGCCGGTTCCCACACTGCTCGTCCTGTTAGCGGAGCGCAGACAGAAGTGATATTAAAACAAAACGCCTCATAAACCACATGTCAATAAGTCAGAGCTGCTCTGCAAATAGGTGGTGTCCGTTTGTTTTCACATGATAAGGATGCTGGGAAAATAATAAGCTAATATCCAGAGATGGCAACAGTACACACATCCTTTACTCAGGAGAAGTACAGGTACTCGTGTTTAAAAATACTCTGGTGAAAGTAGAAGTACTGACTAAACTTCTTTACTCAAGTCAAAGTAAAGAGGCTTTGAAGTGTACTTCAGTAAAAAGTAAAAAGTACAGGTATTTGAGTTCAACATGTAAGAAGTAGAAAGTACAGGTATTTGTGTTCAACATGTAAGAAGTAGAAAGTACAGGTATTTGTGTTCAACATGTGAGAAGTAGAAAGTACAGGTATTTGAGTTCAACATGTAAGAAGTAGAAAGTACAGGTATTTGAGTTCAACATGTAAGAAGTAGAAAGTACAGGTATTTGAGTTCAAAACGTTCTACTTCTTACATGTTGAACCCAAATACCTGTACTTTCTACTTCTCACATGTTGAACCCAAATACCTGTACTTTCTACTTCTCACATGTTGAACTCTAATACCTGTACTTTCTACTTCTCTCATGTTGAACTCAAATACCTGTACTTTCTACTTCTTACATGTTGAACACAAATACCTGTACTTTCTACTTCTTACATGTTGAACCCAAATACCTGTACTTTCTACTTCTCACATGTTGAACACAAATACCTGTACTTTCTACTTCTTACATGTTGAACACAAATACCTGTACTTTCTACTTCTCACATGTTGAACTCAAATACCTGTACTTTCTACTTCTTACATGTTGAACTCAAATACCTGTACTTTCTACTTCTTACATGTTGAACACAAATACCTGTACTTTCTACTTCTTACATGTTGAACTCAAATACCTGTACTTTCTACTTTTTACTGAAGTACACTTCAAAGCCTCTTTACTTTGACTTGAGTAAAGAAGTTTAGTCAGTACTTCTACTTTCACCAGAGTATTTTTAAACACGAGTACCTGTACTTCTCCTTGAGTAAAGGATGTGTGTACTGTTGCCATCTCTGGATATTAGCTTATTATTTTCCCCGCATCCTTATCATGTGAAAACAAACGGACACCACCTATTTGCAGAGCAGCTCTGACTTATTGACATGTGGTTTATGAGGCGTTTGTCTGCGTTCCGCTAACAGGACGAGCAGTGTGGGAACCGGCTGCCTGCTATCTCGTGTCTTACTTTGTATCATCAGCCACGTGTTATCAATGTTATACAAAGTGCATGTAACTAGATTTGTATTTATTTAACCTTTATTTAAACGGATAACAAAGCATTGAGATAAAATCTTATTTACAATGCTGACCTGGCCAAGAAGGCAGCAACGTCACACATTACACAAACATATAAAATACACGAAGAAAACAAAAGACGAAAAAGCAGGCTTAGGCTTGATTGAAGGTCATTCCAAGGCCAAGGACCATAATACAAAGGACTCCTTGGCCACATGTAGAGCTTGGGGCCTCGGAAGCAGTGTCAGACTCGCAGTACAAAACCCACCGGACGTTTTTGTTGCTTTTCAAGGTTTATTTCCAGCAAAACAAAATATGAAAACAATATTTAACATAAACTTAAACATCAGATTCTAATAATCTGTATTTGACTAAGTATAAGGTTGCGTCTGCGTGTCAATGACGGTATTGCCGCTGCCTGCTGCCCTCCCGTCACACACCGCACCTCCAACTTAAAGCCTTAGCCCCGCCCCCTTCACCTGAGCCCTGCTGCCCTCCCGTCACACACCGCACCTCCAACTTAAAGCCGTAGCCCCGCCCCCTTCACCTGAGCCCTGCTGCCCTCCGGTCACACACCGCACCTCCAACTTAAAGCCTTAGCCCCGCCCCCTTCACCGTAGCCCTGCTGCCCTCCCGTCACACACCGCACCTCCAACTTAAAGCCTTAGCCCCGCCCCCTTCACCTGAGCCCTGCTGCCCTCCCGTCTCACACCGCACCTCCAACTTAAAGCCTTAGCCCCGCCCCCTTCACCTGAGCCCTGCTGCCCTCCCGTCACACACCGCACCTCCAACTTAAAGCCTTAGCCCCGCCCCCTTCACCTGAGCCCTGCTGCCCTCCCGTCACACACCGCACCTCCAACTTAAAGCCTTAGCCCCGCCCCCTTCACCTGAGCCCTGCTGCCCTCCCGTCACACACCACACCTCCTCCAACTTAAAGCCTTAGCCCCGCCCCCTTCACCTGAGCCCTGCTGCCCTCCCGTCACACACCGCACCTCCAACTTAAAGCCTTAGCCCCGCCCCCTTCACCTGAGCCCAGCTGCCCTCCCGTCACACACCGCACCTCCAACTTAAAGCCTTAGCCCCGCCCCCTTCACCTGAGCCCAGCTGCCCTCCCACTGAAACAGAAAAATGCATTAATCAAGGTTCCAAATAAATCAAAACAAAATAAACTTAAATGCGGCTCCAACAGGCTTTATACATTAATAAAAACCAGTGCGGCATCCTACATTTAAGTCTGTAAAGGAAACCACGAGTGAATTTCTATTTCTTTGATAGAACTTCAACGTGGTGTTTGAAGTTCAGATTACTGTCCAACCAGAAGCCCAGATGTGTGTAGGTGTCGACACCGCTTCTCTCCAGCGTCCTGGTTTCACTTCAGGGATGGGTCTGATTTGAATGCACTCATTTCTGTTATAGATACCAAAGCCAAAGTTGTCAAATGTCAGCAATGATATTTAATCTCAAATGTTGAATAAAAGACACTTTAGTCGTTATACTATATGGCTGCTTTTGTTAAACCCGCAGCTGATATTTGACAACTTTGGCTTCTTTTGCATGTCTTTGGTATCTATAGCAGAATTGAGTGTATTCAAATCAAACCCATCCCTGAACTGAAACCGGGACGCTGGAGAGAAGCGGTGTCTAGTTACGAGTAGAGATGTCCCGATCCGATCACGTGATTTTCAAAAAATCGGGGATCGGGATTTAAAAAAAAATGTTTTTATAAAATATATTTTTTTTATTTAATGTTACAAAACAAAAATGACCATGTTCACGTCTTAAAGTCATCCTGAGGCCTTAGCTTTGGTTTAAAATGACACAACATCATGTATGTGTTGCTTCCTTCGGGCTTGTTTTCAGACCTTCCTCTCAAAGCAACAGAGTGGGCGCAGTGTCTGATAGCAGCAGCAAGCTAACGAGAGGCTACGCTCAGCTGGAGACTCGGGAGGCGGGACGGAGCCGAGGTCAGGAGTTTGGAAGTATTATGAAACTGAAAGCGAAGGCAGTGTAACAGCCAGATGCAATGTTTGCAAGGTGGAGGTTCCGGGGTGGGAAGAACAGAGCTACGTTCAACACGACCAATCTAACACGCTACCTGAGAAACAAACAACAACAACAACACGACGAGTACACAGCGGTTACTCGGGGTAACGGCACTGAAACAACCGACACTTTGAGAGGCTTTCAAAGGAAAGAGAAACTGCCCCAGAACAGAGAGAAGGCCAGATAACAGCCAAGATAGCTGAACTCATCGCGTTGGAAGACCAGCCGTTATCTGTTACCTTTGTTTCCTCTTAATGCATTGCATAAAGATCGGATCGGGAAAAATCGGTATCGGCAGATTGTCAAAATCAAATGATCGGAATCGGATCGGGAGCAAAAAAAGGTGATCGGGACATCCCTAGTCCGGCATGTTGCCCCGAGCCCCCCAGAGCTCTGAGACCATCGGGGGGCTTCCTCCTTGTTCCCCCGCTCAGAACCGAACACGCCGAAGCTGCCTTTAGTTTTTACGCTTCCCCACAAAGGGAACACGCTTCCAGAAAGCCTGAGGGCGTCACCAACGCCGAGTCGAGGCTCACAGCACTGCTTTTTACAGCTGCTCACCCAGAAGCCTTGTTTTAGCACTTACCGTATATTTACAATGTCGCGTTTAAACTACTGTATATCTCATTAATGCGTTGTTTTTATGGAACGGTTATTCCATTATGTTTATTTATTGTGTTCCTCTCGGTTCTACTATCATGTGTTAATCATGTAAAGCACTTTGAATTGCCTCTGCGTCTGAAATGTGCTATAAATAAACCTACCTATACCTACACACACTATAACATGTATTATAATCATATTACTCTTTGACATTACATCAGTTGTCAGTCACTTTTATCCAAAGCGGGTTTGAACCTGCTGTGGCCCCTTGATCCGAACCCCAACGCACAACCCACTGCGCCACACGCCTCCTCTAATGGGAAGCTGATGATTGACAGTGGGACTTATCAATTAGCTGCAACGTCATCATCGATATATCAATTTATTTTCCCATTCATCCTCTCACTAACGAGCGACCCTGAGAAACGTCGGGCATTTTTCTTTGACCAAAAATAATTATTAACGAATGGATTAGCAGAATTGTTGCTGCTCATGTTTACAATTTCTGCTAATCGTATTTGTCCCATTCACGTCTGTAATTATTTTAGCAAATGATTGTGAACGTTATTGTAATTTAACAGACACGCCCAAAAACGCATCGGAGGAATGATACTCGCTTTATTACAGATCCATGAAGTGCTGATTGAAGGACACATGCCGAACGGGGGAGGGGCCAAGAACTATTTTAGATTTGCATCTGTTTTCTGTCCATACGTGAATAATCCAGCACCGCAGCTGTCCCACGCACGCACGCACGCACGCACGCACGCACGCACACACACACACACACACACACACTTAACGAGAGAGAGAGGGAGAGAGAGAGAGACACACACACACACCACACAGAGAGACACACACACACACACACACACACACACTAATGAGAGAGAGACACACACACACACACACACACACGCACACAGAGAGAGAGAGAGACACACACACACACACACACACTTAATGAGAGAGACATACACACACACACACACACACACACACACACACACACTTAATGAGAGAGAGACACACTCACACACACACACACACACACACACACACACACACACACACACACAGAGACACACACACACACACACACACACACACACACACCACACACACAGAGACACACACACATAAAAAGAGAGAGACACACACACCACACAGAGAGACACACACACACAGACACACACACACACGCACACACACACACACACACTGCGGCATATGGGTGGGGACGAGCATTCCTCAGTGAAATACCCGACGCGCTGCAGGTTCCTGTGAAGGGTTTGTTTTTGAGGGACTCGAATAAATGTTGTCGCAGAGACAGGAAGTGCTTTGGATCGTGTGTGTGTGTGTGTGTGTGTGTGTGCTACCTGAAACACAGGTGACGCGTTCCTTCCTTTCCTTCTTCTCAGCTGGTTCTGCTCGCGATGGGAATTAATAATCGAATATTCAAAAGTGCGAAATGATTCAGGTTTTCGAATACGAGTTATGAATATATGATTATTTTTTTGTATGCCTAAGTGGATGGATTAATTAAATGTATACGACAGAGTAGGGCTGCTCAATTCATCGTATTGTAATCGCGATTACGGCTTGCAACGATTACGACAACAACGTAATCGAAATAAAACGATTATCTTTTAATTATTATTTTTACTTTTTAAATTTAAACTGTTAAAAAAACACTGATCAAATTTTTATCTCCAATAAATGGATGTTTTCAAAGTCGATGAATAATCGCATTTAAAATTATCGACCCAAATAATCGAGATTATGATTTTTGCCATAATCGAGCGGCCCTACGACGGAGCCATTTAAAATATCTTGAGAAGTTTTGTGAAGAGTTTGGTTTCTATATTTATTTGAAAATGTATTGTGAAATTCGGTTAACCGTTTTTTTGGCGGTTGAATATTCAAATATAAATGTCAGTTCAGATTGAACCCTTCATTATCGTTCTCTCCCTGCAGGTAACCTCAAGCTTCTCTGTGCACGTCACCACTTCCCCCCTCCCCGAGGATGTCTTCTTCTCCTCCAGAAAAGCCTCCGCACACCTCCCTCTCTGCCCTGGACTCTCTCTCCATATCCTCCCTGATGTCTGGAGATCTGGACGACGAAGGCGGGGATGCGGGAAGAGAAGAAGGAGGGGAGGAAGAGGAAGGATTAAGCGACCTGGAGGTGAACCCTTACGACGGGTTGCCCTTTTCTTCGCGGTACTACGCCCTGCTGGAGGAGAGGAGACGGTTCCCAGTGTGGAGGCTGAGGCAGAGTCTGCTGGAGAACATGGAGAGCCACAACATGCTGCTGCTCAGTGCCGCCAACGGGGCGGGGAAGAGCACCCAGGTACCCGGAAACATATTCTCTGTTCTTCAATTGTTCAGGTGTATATCAGTCTGTAGTGTCTCTACTTTAAAGAGTCCTCTCCTGCTGATGTTCAGGTGTATATCAGTATGTAGTGTCTCTACTTTAAAGAGTCCTCTCCTGCTGATGTTCAGGTGTATGTCAGTCTGTAGTGTCTCTACTTTAAAGAGTCCTCTCCTGCTGATGTTCAGGTGTATATCAGTATGTAGTGTCTCTACTTTAAAGAGTCCTCTCCTGCTGATGTTCAGGTGTATATCAGTATGTAGTGTCTCTACTTTAAAGAGTCCTCTCCTGCTGATGTTCAGGTGTATGTCAGTATGTAGTGTCTCTACTTTAAAGAGTCCTCTCCTGCTGATGTTCAGGTGTATATCAGTATGTAGCGTCTCTACTTTAAAGAGTCCTCTCCTGCTGATGTTCAGGTGTTTATCAGTATGTAGCGTCTCTACTTTAAAGAGTCCTCTCCTGCTGATGTTCAGGTGTATATCAGTATGTAGTGTCTCTACTTTAAAGAGTCCTCTCCTGCTGATGTTCAGGTGTATATCAGTATGTAGTGTCTCTACTTTAAAGAGTCCTCTCCTGCTGATGTTCAGGTGTATATCAGTATGTAGTGTCTCTACTTTAAAGAGTCCTCTCCTGCTGATGTTCAGGTGTATATCAGTGTGTAGTGTCTCTACTTTAAAGAGTCCTCTCCTGCTGATGTTCAGGTGTATATCAGTATGTAGTGTCTCTACTTTAAAGAGTCCTCTCCTGCTGATGTTCCGGTGTGTATCAGTGTGTAGTGTCTCTACTTTAAAGAGTCCTCTCCGGCTGATGTTCAGGTGTATATCAGTATGTAGTGTCTCTACTTTAAAGAGTCCTCTCCTGCTGATGTTCCGGTGTGTATCAGTATGTAGTGTCTCTACTTTAAAGAGTCCTCTCCTGCTGATGTTCCGGTGTATATCAGTATGTAGCGTCTCTACTTTAAAGAGTCCTCTCCTGCTGATGTTCCGGTGTGTATCAGTACGTCTGATTCTCTCCCCCTCTCCCTGCAGGTTCCTCAGTGGTGTGTGGAGTACGCTCTCTCCTATGAGTTCTCTCAGGGTCTGGTGTGTTGCTCGCAGCCTTCCTCCGTGGCGGCGGTGAGTCTGGCTCTGCGTGTGGCCGATGAGATGGACCTGAGTCTGGGCCTGGAGGTGGGATACACCGTGTCTCACGACGACAGCTGCACACCCGACACCCTGCTCAGGTAAGAAGAGATGGCAACAGTACACACATTTCCTCAAGTAGAAGTACAGATACTCGTGTTTAAAAGTACTCTGGTGAAAGTAGAAGTACTGACTACGGCCAAAGGTCCAGAATAGAGGAAATGAGGAGCTAAGATGAGGCTCGACTTCTTTACTTATTCAGGCAGACATTCAGATATTTTCCTGTGTGCGGTTTTTCCTACAAGAGAAATAAACAAAATACAATCAATATAAGATAACTTATGCATACATAAATGATATACATAATAATGCCAAACCCTATAGAAATAATAATCTAGACAAGCTATAATACAACATGTCTCCCTTCTCTTATCATCATAAATACATTAACATATAAAGTCAAACACTCGTTACCAGGCAACACAGAGATTCAAAGTTAAGCTACTGCCAATGAATAACGTCCACTTCGGGGCGAAGCGATCTTATTGTGAAACGCTACAGACGTGCTACGTCCGGTAGCCGAGTAGCGGAGCATATAAATGAACTTTAAAGGTGGGGTAGGTAAGTTTGAGAAACCGGCTCGAGATACACTTTGTTGTTATATTCCATGGAATGCTCTTAACGTCCCGATAGCAATGAATATCTGAAGTGCTTTGACAACAAATCCATAACAAAATGTCATCTGTAGAAGCCGTGATACTGTAAAAAGTACAACCATGCATGATAGGTCCCCTTTAAGTTTGGTCAGGATTCCTGCATGTACCCTGTCGGCTACTATGGTATGCTCTTGGTTATTGAAGTGAATATATCTGCACTGTCCTTGTAGTTCGGAGTTTGATTCTTTGTGGTTTTTGCACCTATTTCAAGTCGCTTTGGATAAAAGCGTCAGCCAAATTATATGTAATGTAATCTTATCGTATCCTTCCTATCTTCACAAACGGACATGATGGTGGTATCAATCTAATCATTGCAAAAAGGCAAAGAAGCATATTTCTGGACATGCAAACAAAAATCTATATATATTACAAAAACGAACCTTTTAAAATAAACTGCACGGCTGTGAGGGAAACTTCTGGTTAGGGTTAGGAGAGCCAGGACTCAGAGAGACACGAGGAGAGCTGGAGCTTTGATGTCAAACACTGATAGTTTATTGCAAGGATACGGCCGGAGAATTCACATCGCAAGTCACAGCAGCAAAAGGTTTGACTGCACGGGTGGGTTGCCATGTCAATTCTGATCAGCCTCGCATCTCGATAGACCCTTTAACTAGTTTACAGAGCGTCAACCCACATGTTGGGGGAAGGTATACGTGAACCCCATGGAGACACTGAATCACTCATCTGGCTCTTACGGAGCGTCCACACTACAGCTTCAAAAAAAGCTTGGAGCTGGGCGTGTCTGAAGCTTGGGGATTTTATTCAAGCAACACGACCAACAACCAATCACATGAATCTCCCGCCCCCGACATACAGAGCAAAAAACCCCGGGGATTTTATGCGAGCAATATATATATATATATAAACTCCCCAAACAGGCGAAAACCTACCAGTTTCCCCCACTGCCTCTGCCACCTCCCTCCATGCTGGTTCCTCCGGTTTGTGTCCCGGTAGGTGAAGAGGGTCTGGTCATACAAAACCGGGTGATTTGCTACGGCGATAGTTAGTTTCTCCTCCGACTTTTTTTGAAATATAGAAATGAACGGCGGGATATCTCTCCCAGCTTAGACGCGGTTTGATTGGCTACGGCTTCAGCTGTCAGATTTTCCGAAACGGGATTTGATTGGCTGGCGCTGGCTACTCCGGCGTCTCAGGCGGAGAAGGACCGCTCTGCTACCCACAATTCAGTTCGGCGAAAAAGCGAGGCAACGTGACGTCACCCCATTGAAAGTGAATGGGCAGATTGGAGTTGTCGACGCTTCGACGCTGTCGACGCTGTAGTGTGGACGGGCCGTTAGGCTCTGTGACAGAGAGTTGACCGGACATAAAACTGGTAATGTCAACAATAGCTGAGACTTCCCATTCCTTAAGACGGATAACAGACTTAGGGGTTGGTCGTAAATGTCAACAGGCAGAAAGGTTAAATATCTTAGGGGTAAGGAAGAATTATTCTTTGACAGAAATATTCCCTTACAACGGTAATAATTATTAACTGTGTTTTAAATACTGCACCATATACAGAAGGAAGCCCCCTGAATAACATACTGACTGCTTGAGAGAGAATTAAACAGGTTTCTGTCCCAGAGGAAATGGATCGGATAGATTTCACTACTTTTATAACATGTGTCTCGATCTTTCTCACAGCCACACCTTCACTCTTTGTCCTCTGTTCCCTGCGGCGGGCAGTGAACGTTTTATAGCCGTGTATTTACTGAAAATGGATCCCTGTGTCCTTTCCTGCGTCTCTCTTTTCTTCATTATATAAACCAGAATGGGCATAGTGCCACCAAAGCCAACGCTGCGTTCACGGGCGCCTCGGATATTCCCATTATGCTAATTAACATCTCAACGCGTTAAAAGCTAAAAGCTGTTTCTGTGAATTAGTCGGCCGCACAAATACCCCTTCTCACAATGTCGGCTAAAGATGAATTACCCGTACTTTCCGGACTATAAAGCGCACCTGCATATGAGCCTCAGCAGCTACACTGTCCGTCTGTCTTGCTCTCGTTCTGTCTCTCGGTTCCACTTTCACTTTGGCGCGCTACCTGTCTCACTCTTTTCCGGCCTCCAGCTTAAAGGTGGCGGGCGCGGACCGGTCCTAGAGCCCATAGAGTTAAAGGTGGTTAATTTTACCTGTAAAATCCATAGATTTAGGAGGTTCCCTAGTGGCCGTTAGCTGTACAAAGAAAATGGGGGAAAAAGTCGCGGCTGATAGTCCGGAAAGTACGGTAGACAAATGGATCATTTGAACATTATTTAATTTTGTCTAATGACATATTTAATTTCATATTCTGTTCTTGTACTTATCTTATTCTATTTACATGTGTATAGACTATTTTGTATTTTATTATATATGTTGCATTGTTGTTGCAACCAGCCGCTAAATCAATATATATATGCCGTTAATAACGTAATATATACCGGGCTACTAAATCAATATATATATGCCGTTAATAACTAATATATACCTGGGCCGCTAAATCAATATATATATGCCGTTAATAACTAATATATACCGGCTACTAAATCAATATATATATATGCCGTTAATAACTGTAATATATACCGGGCTGCTAAATCAATATATATATATGCCGTTAATAACTGTAATATATACCGGGCTGCTAAATCAATATATATATATATGCCGTTAATAACTGTAATATATACCGGGCTGCTAAATCAATATATATATATATATGCCGTTAATAACTGTAATATATACCGGGCTGCTAAATCAATATATATATATGCCGTTAATAACTGTAATATATACCGGGCTGCTAAATCAATATATATATATATATGCCGTTAATAACTGTAATATATACCGGGTGCTAAATCAATAATATAGCCGTAATAACTAAATACGGGTGCTAAATCATATATATATATGCCGTTAATAACTGTAATATATACGGGCTGCTAAATCAATATATATATATATATAATATATAGCCGTTAATAACTAATTTATACCTGGCTGCTAAATCAATAATATATAATATAGCCGTTAATAACTGTAATATATACCGGGCTACTAAATCAATATATATATGCCGTTAATAACTGTAATTTATACCTGGCTGCTAAATCAATATATATGCCGTTAATAACTGTAATATATACCGGGCTACTAAATCAATATATGCCGTATACTGTAATATACTGGCTAAATCAATATATATGCCGTTAATAACTGTAATTTATACCTGGCTACTAAATCCTAAGAACTGCTACAGGATTTGATTTGTAGATTTGATTTGTTTTTGATTTGTATTTTTGAAAATTATGTAACTTTTGATCTTTTTTTAGCATATTTTTCTTATATTATAACTTTATTTTTTAACGCATGTCAGATATGCAACACGAAGCTGTCTGTGGCTCTTTCCTGCTGTCCCGCTGCACACTTCCCCTCTGAGGGACTAATGAAGCTATTCTGATTCTGAGCTCAGGCCATTTCTACGCTGAAGCTTTTGTTGCTATGACGATAAAACCGTCGAATCTAATGCAAATGAGACTTATGCTAATCGCTCGATCCTCATCTCCTTTCGCGCTCCCTTTCCCCAGGTTCATGAGCGACACCCTGCTGCTGGAGGAGATGATGTCGGACCCCCTGCTGCATCAGTATGGCGTCGTGGTTTTGGACGAGCTGCAGGAGCGCACCGTGCCCACAGACGTGCTTCTGGGCCTGCTTTGTGACGTGTGTCGCCAGAGGCCCCAAAACTTCAGGGTGGTCCTCCTCTCTCACCCCTCACTGGCCCCTCGTCTCGCTGCCTTCCTGGGTCCCTCGGTTCCTCACCTCTCCCTGGACACCGTGCTCTCTGAGCCCCCTGGTGATGAGGGTGGAGAGGGGGAGGAGGAGGAGGAGAGGAAAGCTGCGGAGGTGAACAAGGTGGAGACGGTGTATCGGGAACTGTCTGCTGGGAAGGAGCCGGCGACGGCTGCATGTCACATGGTGCTGGATCTGCACCGCAGGGGGGAGGAGGGGGATGTGATGGTGTTTCTGGCCAGTGCTCAGGTAGGAGAGGAGAGGACTCTTTAAAGTAGAGACACTACATACTGATATACACCTGAACATCAGCAGGAGAGGACTCTTTAAAGTAGAGACACTACATACTGATATACACCTGAACATCAGCAGGAGAGGACTCTTTAAAGTAGAGACACTACATACTGATATACACCTGAACATCAGCCGGAGAGGACTCTTTAAAGCAGAGACACTACATACTGATATACACTGAACATCAGCAGGAGAGGACTCTTTAAAGTAGAGACACTACATACTGATATACAGCTGAACATCAGCAGGAGAGGACTCTTTAAAGTAGAGACACTACATACTGATATACACCTGAACATCAGCAGGAGAGGACTCTTTAAAGTAGAGACACTACATACTGATATACACCTGAACATCAGCAGGAGAGGACTCTTTAAAGTAGAGACACTACATACTGATATACACCTGAACATCAGCAGGAGAGGACTCTTTAAAGTAGAGACACTACATACTGATACACACCTGAACATCAGCAGGAGAGGACTCTTTAAAGTAGTTGTCCTCTCCCTCTCTTCCGGTGTAGGAAGCGGAGGCGTGTGCGGCGCTGCTAGAGGAGGAGTGCTTGGCTCTGAGTCCTCAGCTCGGCTCCCTCAGGATTCTCTCTCTGCATTCTGGGCTGGGGAGTCTGACTCAGAGGGTCTATGAAGCCCACCCCGAAGCGTCTGCTCTGGGGGAGAAAGACGGCTCTGAGGGCGTCAAGAGGAAGGTGGTCCTCTGTGATTCTCTCGCCGAGGCGTCCTTCTC
Organism: Champsocephalus gunnari; assembly: GCA_036324595.1. Lineage (NCBI taxonomy): Eukaryota > Metazoa > Chordata > Actinopteri > Perciformes > Channichthyidae > Champsocephalus > Champsocephalus gunnari. Next base: position 3,831,839 of record CM070435.1, on the reverse strand, counting down.
CCTGCCTGCCGTTCGATACGTCATCGACACAGGCCTTCAACTCAAAAACGTAAGTTTGTTTGAGTCAAATCAAAACCGGGTTACTACTTTCGTCGATCATAAATATTGTCTTTTACATCCGCCTCGAGGTCTTTAGATTTATTTTCTCTAACCAATGTTTGCTCGTATTGTTTTATTTTAAACTATGATATTGTGAAGTGCTGTAAACACAAGGGTGACATCTCCACTTGTGACCACAGGTTTACAACACACAGATACGAGCTAACTCACAGGTGATGAGGACGATCAGCAAACACCAGGCCGACATGAGAACTGAGAGGGTGAACGGCCGCCTGCCAGGTAGGTCAGAGGTCGCGGCTTCAAGGTCACCTATTGTGCAAAATCCACTTCCTCATGTCTCTTCTACATCAACATGTGTCCCCTCTTCTTCATGTCTCTTCTACATCAACATGTGTCCCCTCTTCTTCATGTCTCTTCTACATCAACATGTGTCCCCTCTTCTTCGTGTCTCTTCTACATCAACATGTGTCCCCTCTTCTTCGTGTCTCTTCTACATCAACATGTGTCCCCTCTTCTTCATGTCTCTCCTACATCAACATGTGTCCCCTCTTCTTCATGTCTCTCCTACATCAACATGTGTCCCCTCTTCTTCATGTCTCTTCTACATCAACATGTGTCCCCTCTTCATCATGTCTCTTCTACATCAACATGTGTCCCCTCTTCTTCATGTCTCTTCTACATCAACATGTGTCCCCTCTCATCTTCTACATCAACATGTGTCCCCTCTTCTCCATGTCTCTTCTACATCAACATGTGTCCCCTCTTCTTCATGTCTCTTCTACATCAACAGTGTCCCCTCTTCTTCATGTCTCTTCTACATCAACATGTGTCCCCTCTTCTCCATGTCTCTTCTACATCAACATGTGTCCCCTCTTCTTCATGTCTCTTCTACATCAACATGTGTCCCCTCTTCTCCATGTCTCTTCTACATCAACATGTGTCCCCTCTTCTTCATGTCTCTTCTACATCAACAGTGTCCCCTCTTCTTCATGTCTCTTCTACATCAACACGTGTCCCCTCTTCTCCATGTCTCTTCTACATCAACACGTGTCCCCTCTTCTTCATGTCTCTTCTACATCAACATGTGTCCCCTCTTCTCCATGTCTCTTCTACATCAACATGTGTCCCCTCTTCTTCATGTCTCTTCTACATCAACATGTGTCCCCTCTTCTTCATGTCTCTTCTACATCAACACGTGTCCCCTCTTCTTCATGTCTCTTCTACATCAACACGTGTCCCCTCTTCTTCATGTCTCTTCTACATCAACACGTGTCCCCTCTTCTTCATGTCTCTTCTACATCAACATGTGTCCCCTCTTCTACATGTCCCTCTTCATGTCTCTACATCAACAGTGTCCCCTCTTCTTCATGTCTCTTCTACATCAACACGTGTCCCCTCTTCTTCATGTCTCTTCTACATCAACATGTGTCCCCTCTTCTTCATGTCTCTTCTACATCAACACGTGTCCCCTCTTCTTCATGTCTCTTCTACATCAACACGTGTCCCCTCTTCTTCATGTCTCTTCTACATCAACATGTGTCCCCTCTTCTCATGTCTCTTCTACATCAACATGTGTCCCCTCTTCTTCATGTCTCTTCTACATCAACATGTGTCCCCTCTTCTTCATGTCTCTTCTACATCAACACGTGTCCCCTCTTCTTCATGTCTCTTCTACATCAACAGTGTCCCCTCTTCTTCATGTCTCTTCTACATCAACACGTGTCCCCTCTTCTTCATGTCTCTTCTACATCAACATGTGTCCCCTCTTCTACATCAACGTGTCCCCTCTTCTTCATGTCTCTTCTACATCAACACGTGTCCCCTCTTCTTCATGTCTCTTCTACATCAACACGTGTCCCCTCTTCTTCATGTCTCTTCTACATCAACATGTGTCCCCTCTTCTTCATGTCTCTTCTACATCAACACGTGTCCCCTCTTCTTCATGTCTCTTCTACATCAACACGTGTCCCCTCTTCTTCATGTCTCTTCTACATCAACATGTGTCCCCTCTTCTCCATGTCTCTTCTACATCAACATGTGTCCCCTCTTCTTCATGTCTCTTCTACATCAACATGTGTCCCCTCTTCTTCATGTCTCTTCTACATCAACATGTGTCCCCTCTTCTTCATGTCTCTTCTACATCAACATGTGTCCCCTCTTCTTCATGTCTCTTCTACATCAACATGTGTCCCCTCTTCTTCATGTCTCTTCTACATGCCCACCTAAACCTCATAATAATACATTTACTACATTACATCACATTTGAGCTGACGCTTTTATCCAAAGCGACTTACAATAAGTGCGTTCGACCAGGAAGATACAAACTTGAAGAAAACAGAATCATAAAGTACATCAGGTTTCAGAGAGCCAAAACATTTCAAGTGCTACTCAACTGGCTTTAGAGGAGCCAGTCCTTTATTAGTATATAAGTGCTTTGTTAGTAGTTCTATCCTCGAGGTGGAGTCGAGAGAGATGAGTTTTCAGTCTGGAAGGTGTGTGAGCTTTCTGCTGTCCTGATGTCAATGGGAGCTCATTCCACCATCTTGGAGCCAGGATAGCAAACCCACGTGTTTCTGCTGATGGGAACTTGGGTGCCCCCTCGCAGCGAGGGTGCAGCGAGCCGATTCGCTGATGCAGAGCGGAGTGCACGCGCTGGGGTGTACGGTTTAACCATGTCCTGGATGTAGGAAGGGCCAGATCCATTCGCAGCATGGTACGCAAGCACCAGGGTCTTGAAGTGGATTCTAGCAGTTACCGGAAGCCAGTGGAGGGAGCGGAGGAGCGGAGTGGTGTGGGAGAGTTTAGGAAGGTTGAAGACCAGACGAGCCGCTGCATTCTGAATGAGCTGCAGAGGTCGGATGGCACATGCAGGTAGACCAGCCAGGAGGGAGTTGCAGTAGTCTAGGCGTGAGGTGACGAGAGCCTGGACCAGAAGCTGCATTTACTACATTTACTATACTACTTTAATATACTACTTTAATATACAAAATAACAGTCACTTCAATATCTCTGGGAAATGTACATTAGTGCAAGACTCTTCATAGCTGCGTAAACAAGTGTCTGGTGCTGGATTTGAGTGTCTGAGTGTGTGTGGGGTGTTGCATACATTTGCTTTCAAAGTCCCGTCCCTAAATCGTGTCTCCTTGTGTGTCTCCAGGTCTGTGTCTCCGGCTCTACCCCCAGTCTCTGTACGAGGGGATGGAGGAGGCTCATCGTCCGGGGGTAGAGGAGGAGAACCTCAGCCACCTGGTGCTGCTGCTCAAGAGGCTGGATATCGCCGACATGGGGCAGTGCAAGTTCCTGGACAGACCAGGTACCTGTGTTTGTAGAGCAAGAATAAAAAGGAGTGTAGCGGCTAAAATCATAAAGGCACCAGTTAGAGAGTGTTACGCAGGGGTAAAGGGTCAAAGTCCAGCACTCCCAGTTTACAGCGAAGTGCGTCTCTTGGAGTTTAATTATAAGACCATACTGCCATACTTCGTTACTTTACTTAAGTACATTTTTCTGGTATTAGTACTTTACTCCACTACTTACTTTTCTGACGACTTTTTACCTTCTTACATGTTGAACTCAAATACCTGTACTTTCTACTTCTTACATGTTGAACTCAAATACCTGTACTTTCTACTTCTTACATGTTGAACTCAAATACCTGTACTTTCTACTTCTCACATGTTGAACTCAAATACCTGTACTTTCTACTTCTACATGTAGAACTCAAATACCTGTACTTTCTACTTCTTACATGTTGAACTCAAATACCTGTACTTTCTACTTCTTACATGTTGAACTCAAATACCTGTACTTTCTACTTCTCACATGTTGAACTCAAATACCTGTACTTTCTACTTCTTACATGTAGAACTCAAATACCTGTACTTTCTACTTCTTACATGTTGAACTCAAATACCTGTACTTTCTACTTCTTACATGTTGAACTCAAATACCTGTACTTTCTACTTCTCACATGTTGAACTCAAATACCTGAACTTTCTACTTCTTACATGTTGAACCCAAATACCTGTACTTTCTACTTCTCTCATGTTGAACACAAATACCTGTACTTTCTACTTCTTACATGTAGAACTCAAATACCTGTACTTTCTACTTCTTACATGTTGAACCCAAATACCTGAACTTTCTACTTCTCACATGTTGAACCCAAATACCTGAACTTTCTACTTCTTACATGTTGAACACAAATACCTGTACTTTCTACTTCTCACATGTTGAATACAAATACCTGTACTTTCTACTTCTTACATGTTGAACTCAAATACCTGTACTTTCTACTTCTTACATGTTGAACACAAATACCTGTACTTTCTACTTCTTACATGTCGAACTCAAATACCTGTACTTTCTACTTCTTACATGTTGAACACAAATACCTGTACTTTCTACTTCTTACATGTTGAACACAAATACCTGTACTTTCTACTTCTTACATGTTGAACCCAAATACCTGTACTTTCTACTTTTCACATGTTGAACCCAAATACCTGAACTTTCTACTTCTTACATGTTGAACTCAAATACCTGTACTTTCTACTTCTTACATGTTGAACACAAATACCTGTACTTTCTACTTCTTACATGTTGAACTCAAATACCTGTACTTTCTACTTCTTACATGTTGAACTCAAATACCTGTAATTTCTACTTCTTATATGTTGAACCCAAATACCTGAACTTTCTACTTCTTACATGTTGAACACAAATACCTGTACTTTCTACTTCTTACATGTTGAACCCAAATACCTGTACTTTCTACTTCTCACATGTTGAACCCAAATACCTGAACTTTCTACTTCTCACATGTTGAACTCAAATACCTGTACTTTCTACTTCTTACATGTTGAACACAAATACCTGTACTTTCTACTTCTTACATGTTGAACTCAAATACCTGTACTTTCTACTTCTTACATGTTGAACTCAAATACCTGTACTTTCTACTTCTTACATGTTGAACCCAAATACCTGTACTTTCTACTTCTTACATGTTGAACTCAAATACCTGTACTTTCTACTTCTTACATGTTGAACCCAAATACCTGTACTTTCTACTTCTCACATGTTGAACACTAATACCTGTACTTTCTACTTCTTACATGTTGAACACAAATACCTGTACTTTCTACTTCTCACATGTTGAACACTAATACCTGTACTTTCTACTTCTTACATGTTGAACACAAATACCTGTACTTTCTACTTCTTACATGTTGAACTCAAATACCTGTACTTTCTACTTCTTACATGTTGAACTCAAATACCTGTACTTTCTACTTCTCTCATGTTGAACCCAAATACCTGTACTTTCTACTTCTCACATGTTGAACTCAAATACCTGTACTTTCTACTTCTTACATGTTGAACTCAAATACCTGTACTTTCTACTTCTCTCATGTTGAACCCAAATACCTGTACTTTCTACTTCTTACATGTTGAACCCAAATACCTGTACTTTCTACTTCTTACATGTTGAACTCAAATACCTGTACTTTCTACTTCTTACATGTTGAACTCAAATACCTGTACTTTCTACTTCTTACATGTTGAACTCAAATACCTGTACTTTCTACTTCTTACATGTTGAACACAAATACCTGTACTTTCTACTTCTTACACGTTGAACTCAAATACCTGTACTTTCTACTTCTTACATGTTGAACTCAAATACCTGTACTTTCTACTTCTTACACGTTGAACTCAAATACCTGTACTTTCTACTTCTTACATGTTGAACACAAATACCTGTACTTTCTACTTCTCACATGTTGAACCCAAATACCTGTACTTTCTACTTCTTACATGTTGAACTCTAATACCTGTACTTTCTACTTCTCACATGTTGAACTCAAATACCTGCACTTTCTACTTCTTCCATGTTGAACTCAAATACCTGTACTTTCTACTTCTCACATGTTGAACACTAATACCTGTACTTTCTACTTCTTACATGTTGAACACAAATACCTGTACTTTCTACTTCTTACATGTTGAACTCAAATACCTGTACTTTCTACTTCTTACATGTTGAACTCAAATACCTGTACTTTCTACTTCTCTCATGTTGAACCCAAATACCTGTACTTTCTACTTCTCACATGTTGAACTCAAATACCTGTACTTTCTACTTCTTACATGTTGAACTCAAATACCTGTACTTTCTACTTCTCTCATGTTGAACCCAAATACCTGTACTTTCTACTTCTTACATGTTGAACCCAAATACCTGTACTTTCTACTTCTTACATGTTGAACTCAAATACCTGTACTTTCTACTTCTTACATGTTGAACTCAAATACCTGTACTTTCTACTTCTTACATGTTGAACTCAAATACCTGTACTTTCTACTTCTTACATGTTGAACACAAATACCTGTACTTTCTACTTCTTACACGTTGAACTCAAATACCTGTACTTTCTACTTCTTACATGTTGAACTCAAATACCTGTACTTTCTACTTCTTACACGTTGAACTCAAATACCTGTACTTTCTACTTCTTACATGTTGAACACAAATACCTGTACTTTCTACTTCTCACATGTTGAACCCAAATACCTGTACTTTCTACTTCTTACATGTTGAACTCTAATACCTGTACTTTCTACTTCTCACATGTTGAACTCAAATACCTGCACTTTCTACTTCTTCCATGTTGAACTCAAATACCTGTACTTTCTACTTCTCACATGTTGAACCCAAATACCTGTACTTTCTACTTCTCACATGTTGAACTCAAATACCTGTACTTTCTACTTCTTACATGTTGAACTCAAATACCTGTACTTTCTACTTCTCACATGTTGAACTCAAATACCTGTACTTTCTACTTCTTACATGTTGAACTCAAATACCTGTACTTTCTACTTCTCACATGTTGAACTCAAATACCTGTACTTTCTACTTCTCACATGTTGAACTCAAATACCTGTACTTTCTACTTCTTACATGTTGAACTCAAATACCTGTACTTTCTACTTCTTACATGTTGAACACAAATACCTGTACCTTCTACTTCTACATGTTGAACTCAAATATCTGTACTTGTACTTCGTAAAGGACGTGTGTACTCTTGCCACCTCTGCTCTCCCCTCCGTATTGACCTGTCCCCCATGTGTCCCGCTCTCCCAGCCCCTGAGGCTCTGATGCAGGCTCTGGAGGATCTGGACTACCTGGCGGCGCTGGACGATGATGGTAATCTGTCTGAAGTCGGCATCATAATGTCGGAGCTTCCCTTGGAGCCGCCTCTGGCCAAAGCTCTGATCGCTGCCTGCGAGTACGACTGTGTGGACGAGCTGCTCACTATCGCTGCCATGCTCACAGGTAACTGCAGCGAGGCGACTGGTCGATAACACGATACGATACGACACGATACGACACGATACGATGATACTTTATTGCTCAGATCAAGTCTGACATTTGACTTGCATCACAGCACAATAATACAAATCCATTCACTTTAAGCGATGGGCCCCTGCAATGCATCAACTAATACAGTCAGAATTGTTTATCACTTGTATTCTCTTTCATCATTATTATTTTTGTTTATTTACGATTATTTCGTTATTTATTTGTCTTACTTTCTAAGGTAGGCCATCTTTATTACATTGGTACTCTGTTACTGGTTGTCTAATACTTGAAACCTATTCAGGATTGTATCGATACGACTGGGAAAAACTGAAAATGTGACTGAAAGACATTATACTGTATTATTGTTTGTAACAAATCCATTCACTTTCACAAATAATGCATTTAATTTATGGGCGCCTTTCAAAGCTCTCGAGGACACCTTACAGAGCATAATTAAAAACAAGCAACAAAGAAGATCACACAGTCAGTTTAGAGGAATTAAGATATTGAATACGCCAGTTTGAAAAGGTGGGTTTTCAGGCCGGATTTGAAGGTTGAGAGTGAGTCCATATTGCGGATGTCTTGTGGGAGAGGGCTCCAGAGACGGGGGGGGGGCAGAGTGGCTGAAGGCTCTTCGTGACCCCATGGTGGTCCGGCGGGCAGAAGGTACAGTGAGCTGGAAGGCAGCGGAGGATCGGAGAGCACGAGACGGAGTGCAGATGTGAAGGAGTTCAGACTGAGAGATATGGAGGTGCGAGAGTGAAGGGCCTTGAAGGTGAGGAGCAACACTTTGAAATCGATGCGGTATTTAACGGGGAGCCGATGTTGGAGAACCGGAGAGATATGATCAGTGGAAGGAGTTCTGGTGATGATACGGGCGGCTGAGTTTTGGACCAGTTGGAGCTCACGTAGGGATTTGTGAGGAAGACCAGAGAGGGTGGAGTTGCAATAATCGATACGGGACGTAACGAGGGCGCGGATGAGGATGGGTGTGAGTGAGGCGGAGGCGGTTAATATTGCAGCAAGAGGTTCGCCTTGCTCAGGTGATGGCCAGTGCGCCCCGGCTTCCCAGCCCCATACCATTTTGGAACAAGGAGTTATAACTATAAGACAAACTGATAGGATTTTGGCCACTTAACAGCCCTTACGGTACGTCCACACAGCAGCTTTAGGCGAATCTTCCCAACGCTTCTCTGCCCGTTGACTTTGAATGGGGCGTGAAGTCACTTTGCCTCGCTTTTCGCCGAACTGCATTGTGGGGGAGTGAAGCGAAGATTTCCAGGATGTCCAGGATTCAAAAGTTGAGCAATGTTCAACTTTTGAAGCTGAGCTGGAAGCGTCAGCCAATCAAACGTATGCAAATCTGACAGTAAAGCGCTAGCCAATCAAACCGCGTGTAAGCAGGGAGAACCAGACCGCAGTTCATTTCCTCATATTCCAAACGAGAAGTTACGGTAGCAAATCACCCGGTTCTTTACGACCAGAACTATTAACGGGATACAAACCGGAGGAACCAGCATGGAGGGAGGGAGGCAGAGACAGTGGGGGGAAACTGGTAGGGTTTCGCCTGTTTGGGGAGTTTATATATATATATTGCTCGCATAAAATCCCCGGGTTTTTTTGCTTTGTATGTCGGGGGCGGGAGATTCATGTGATTGGTTGTTGGTGGTCGCAAAAAATCCCCAAGCTGTCAGACACGCCCAGCTCCAAGATTTTCAGATTTCTGAAAAGCTGCTGTGTGACGTACCGTGAGATGCCTGGACCCTACTCTCTTCCATAAGTGGGGTCAAAAAGGACCCGTATTAGAATAATGTGTTTTTATGCCGTTTTTGGTTAAGAAAAATCCCTTGTATAATATTTAGTATTATATTTTGGTTCACTCTAGAAATATTTTATATTTAATTTTTCACTATTTATAATTTTAGACGTTTTTTTTTACATTTTGAAAAAAACGTTTTGAACATTTTGATGGAAATATCTCCGCTATTCTGAGACCCTCACAGTACTCCGTCCCTTTTCAAAACTCATCTCTTCTCCTCTTGTCTACTCATCATAGCCCCCCCCCATCAATCCATGCCGGTTGATCGAGTTTGATAGTCCTATACCCCACCCAACCTGCCCTTATATTGTAAAGCGACTGTCGAGTCCTTGAAAAGCCCTACACAAATATAATGTATTATTATTATTATTATTATTATACTGACAGGTTTCAGATCTTGCTGTGTAAAATAATCTTCCCGAGAGGTGTCGCTTGTCATGTCGTCTGTGTGTCCTACAGTGAATGTAGTCCTGACAGCAACAGGTGATAAGAATCAAAGGTTCCCATTGGACCCCATAGGAAATGCATGCGGGTCATTTTATGGAAGCTTGGGGTAGAAATACAAAAACTACAATTTCTTAAAATGTAAATTTAAAATGTGAAAGGCGTGATATCCAAAACATGTTTTTTTGAGGAATAGCTGGAATATGAAATGATAAAAAAATGTCATCTCAAAGATACTTAAAGAAAGAGAGACGCACTCGTGCAGCTGAGGGTTCACGGGCCTTTAACGGTGTGAATGATGTGTCTTCTCGCAGCTCCGTCCTGCTTCGTGACCGCGGAGCCCAGCAGAGAGGAGGCGGTGTCTCAGTGGAAGCCCCTGATGCACGCAGAGGGAGACCACATGACTCTCATCAACATCTACAGCACCTACCTGGAGCGTACGTAAAGCTTCACGTCACCACCTGTTGTGTTTCACCCTGACCAGTCTCGTGTGTATTTAGCCCCGTCTTCCCTTGGGTTCTGGCTCAAGTTGTGCTTTCACAGGGAAGGGAATCGGGACCGAAATGCAGAATTAAAGAGCCGACAACAAGGCAAGCTTTATTAAATTAAAGCTGGTGGAAATAAACACTAAATGAAACTGGAGGAGCGGGCAAAGTCAAACTAAAGTGACGAACAAGCCAGGAACGCTTTGAGGACACTTTTACCTCCTTCACACCAACGCAACTCCGGTTCAAGCTCCGTGCTGGAGCTTTTCAGGTTCAGAACCGGTTCTTCGGTTTAGCTCCGGCTCTTTCCACACCGCCCAGAGTCCGACTGGTGCTGCGTCATCGTTTGCGTCATGACGTAACCGTTTGCGTGCCTGCTTCAAACCGCGCGGAAACCCCTCACAGCTGACAACAACAACAACAACAACAACAACAACAAACAATGGCCGATTGTGCTCCAGCTTCCTCTGCACCTCTTCGGAAGCCCAGATTCCCAGCAGGTAGCTGGTCTCTTCAGTGGACCACTGCTGCTTGTTACGTTTCTCCATCGTTGTGTACAAGCTGGATAAAACGCTGCCTTGTTGTTGTTGTTGTTGTTCAGGAGTTGATCCCGCCCCCCGCCCCCGCCTCGACGTAAGCGTGACGTATGCGGTGCTTTTGCTCTCGCCGGACAATTTTTTGGTGCCTGAAACGAACCGGATTCCGGAGCTAAGAGGCGGCTCCGCTGCGGTGTGAACAGGAAAACCCGGTGCTTTTCAAGCTCCAGCTCCGAACCGGCCCCGAAACACCGTTGGTGTGAAAGAGGTAAGAGAGTGAAGAAGAGGGAAATCCAGAAATATGCAGACGAGAAACCAAAAGTAAACAAAGACGAGGAACTGAAAGACAACACGAGGGAAGACTCGCCTGAAGACACACGAGACTGATCACCAAGACAAACATGAAACACACAACTATGACCGCATGTTTGTAACATGTGCTAACAGAGCGGAGCAGTGATGACGTATTTTTGTAGCCCGACGAAGTAAGCGGCTGGTTCCCTGTGTGGACGTGAGGCCCCCCTCGCTTAGGGGGCCTCACCTCGCCTAGGGGGCCTCACCTCGCCTAGGGGGCCTCACCTCGCCTAGGGGGGGCCTCACCTCGCCTAGGGGGCCTCACCTCGCCTAGGGGGCCTCACCTCGCCTAGGGGGCCTCACCTCGCGCCTAGGGGGCCTCACCTCGCCTAGGGGGCCTCACCTCGCGTAGCGGGGCCTCACCTCGCCTAGGGGGCCCTCACCTCGCCTAGGGGGCCTCACCTTGTGTTGGCCAGGGACGGCCCTGACTCTAAGAGAGGGATTCATGCATGCATTACTGGATATTTCACTAACATCTCTGATATCTCTGTGAGTTATTGATTATTGAACCGTCTGTGGCTTTCCTGCAGATCACCAGGATGAGGCGTGGTGCACGACAAACTTTCTGAGTCACGCAGCCTTGCGATTGGCTGTGGTGATCAGGGCGGAGCTTCTGGAGGTGATGCAGAGAATAGAACTTCCCTGTTTCTCCGCCTGATTTCGGATGCCAGGACAACTGCACCAACATCAAGCGGGCGCTCATCTCGGGCTTCTTCCTCAAGGTAAACACCCGGTTTGTTCATGTCTAACCTGAGGCATAGGAAGATAGGAGTCTCAACGTTTCTTTCAGTTTGTGTGTACGGAGAGAGATCGAGATATCGTTTCCCACAATCCCAAATTCAAAAATACAAATATATATATAAAAATATGTATATACCTATAAATACACAATCAACAGACACATTTATACATATGCACACATTAAAAGTAAGGTTGGTAAGAATGGAGAAACCGGCTCGAGTGCGCTAGAATTTGAAAGTACGCAGCGAAAAAAATCCCCCCTTCCTTCAGACTTCCTTACGCAGCGTCCACACGGCGGCGTGCGTTGAAGCTTGCCAGTGGGCGTGTCTGAAACTCGACCAATCACCAAGCACGCAGTTTGATTGGCTAGAGCTTGTACTGGCATGTGATTTGATTGGCTGCGCTTCCGTCGAAGCTTCAAAAGTTGAACATTGCTCAAATGGTCGTGCTTTCACAGCCCACGCTTCCACAGATTATATTTTTTATGTATTTATTGTCAAAGCATTTAATGTATTCATTGCTATCGGGATGTTAAGAGCATTCCATGGAATATAAAGTGTTTCTGAAGGGAATTACCTACCCCACCTTTAAGTTAAAAGCACAACAATCAATAAATACAAAATCACAGTCACTTCAATATCTTTGGGAATTATATATATGATGTATACCATAACGTATAACTCTCTTAGCTTAGATTTAGCACCACAGATCTCCAAATTATATTATGTCCAGTACTTTGATTCATGACCAAATAATACCCTCAATACTCACACACCAGAGGCCTGTACTACGAAGCCGGATGTTCGCTGAGCGGCTAACTTCAGGGAAGACTCGGGGTTTCCGGTCCTACGACGCTAGTTCTCTTTCTTAGCGGGCTAGATCTCCATGGTAACTGATGCTGAGCGGCTAACCGTTAGGTTGCAGGCTAAGAGCTCAACTCAGTGAAAGCACCGCCTGCTGACCAATCAGAGCTCAGGGTGCGGAGTGTAAAGCGATCAAGTCATATCACAGGAGAAAGGAAATACAGAAAAGCTGCGTCGCAGAAAGACGGCCGGCAAAAATCAGCGACTGTGTGAACGTGAACATGAATAGAATATCACCTCCATCTTCAGAGCAGTCTGACTGTTATAACATTAGCGTTAAGTTGACGTTAGGTTGAACCAGCTTCGTCGTACAGGCCTCTGAGCAGTACCCTGCCAATTAGCTTCTTAGCATAGACCAGGTACCCCCAGTGTTCCACGAGGTTACATTTGTGTGGCAATGTATTTCTTATACACCCCCACAATATGTGAATATATAAGGACTGTGTGATCAAACCTGCTTGACTGAAATGTCTTCATTTCTCCCCACATCTTCTTGCTGTGTTGATGCTAATTGTTGTTGTTGTTGTTGTCCTCTCAGGTGGCTCATGATGTGGACGGCTCGGGGAACTACCTCCTGCTGACTCACCGCCACGTGGCCCACCTGCACCCCTTCTCCTCCTACCTGAGTCTCCAGCCGCGCCCCGCCCCCCCCCAGCTGGGTCCTCTACCACGAGTTCACCATCTCCTGCGACAACTGCATCCGCATCGCCTCCGAGGTGCACCCTCAGATGTGAGTCAGCACGGAGATAATAATAATAATAATACTTTTAGAGCGCTTTTCCTGGTGCTCAAAGACGCTTTACATGAAATCAGAAAACAGTACAAAGAAAACAAAATAAACAATAATCCTAATCTTTGTTGATCAGAGTTTGAAAGCAAGAGTGAATAAGTGTGTTTTGAGAGCCTTTTAACTTTTTATAATTTTTGTCTTATTTCTGGGCAAACAGGGCATTTTTTGTAGTGTTAAAGGGGACCTATCATGCAAAATGCACTTCTTGATGTCTTCTCTCCATCACCATGTGTCCCCGGTGTGTCCCCGGTGTGTCCCCGGTGTGTCCCCGGTGGTCCCCGGTGTCGGGGAACTCACGCAGCGTCAGGAAATAAACCCTCTCTCTTTTCCTCCGTACCCAAATCTCTAAAAACGGGGAACAACGGAGCTGATCCAGATTTGCGTCCGATATGACGTAACATCTGAAATGTGGACCCACGGGCCAATCAGAAACGTCTGCTATCAGAAACAATGCCCGACTGTTTTGGACGTAATATGGTCGGTGTTTGACATTAGCATCGCTAACACTCAGAGCTAACCTGTGCTGGAGAGCATGTGTGTGAAGAAGCAGGAAGTAGAAAGGAACTCACCTTGTGGTGTAACCGGCAAGAGAGAAAGCCTTTGAGCTCCAGACTGTTTCAGATCCTTGATGATCCGTGATATGGAGTTTCATCACGGCAGCATTTAGTTTAGACGGTAGCTGCCGGGTCCCACATGAGCTCAGACCCTCCTCTTTAAAGCTTTATACCCCAAATCAGCACTTTGGAAACAGGAAGTGGAACAGAGGGATATGAGGCGTGGCTAGAACTGATCTGTTCACCCATTCTGTTCTCTTCTTTCATAGACATGTTTTTTATATATCTGTATATATCTGAGAGCTATGCTATTGCCTAAAGATAGCATGATAGGTGCCCTTTAACATGAAAGCATGATGTTGGTTTGAGAGGGCAGTTAGGTCGTATACTATACCCCAAAGACGTATACTTTGGTGTACTCTGGGTTCAGTAACCTGTAAAGTAACCCTCTCTGTCCTCCCTCTCTCTTCAGGCTGGTGGAGCTCTCCCCTCAGTATTACTTGGGTAATCTGCCCCCCAGTGACGGCAGAGAGCAGCTGATGGAGCTGAGGCAGAACCTGGAGCCGCCCTCTTACGACACGGGGGTGACTGCGGAGGACTACAACAGGATGCTCAGAGAAGTAGAAACTGAAAGTGAACCTCACACGGAGTCCAACACTGACCTCTGTGTGGTCCAATGAGAGGGAAGAGGAGGCGGGGCTTCTCAGGAGAACACGCTCGTCGTCACGCAGCTGTCACTTTATCTCAGATATCTTTTTATGAATCATCCCGAAATCTCATTTATGGTTTGAACCAGGGGTGTGAAACTCATTTTAGAATATAATATGCAATGGGTGTAATTGTACGTGCCGCTTTACAGAAGCCCATAAACTACATGTCCCACAATGCATCTCAGTTTGTGACATGGCACTGAAGAGACTTGCAATATTTGCCCTAGACTTCTGCTTTCAGACGTAGTTCATTATGAAGTTATTACCAGAGCTGATAATAATCCAACGCCGCGGCAATCATTTAATATAATACATTATTTAAGTAAGGGATATTGTGCAGCGACGCGGTCACTAATGATCATCGTTATCCCGCTTATTACACGGCCACATTCTCGACAAAGTAACGACATGACTCCCAGTGTTAATTGAAATGCTTTTTATAGATTTAGAAAATGTTTTTATGGATTTAAAAAATAGTACTTGTTTAAATTGACGTGCATCCGCTAAGAAAAATAGTCCGTTGTTACCGTAGCAACGGCAGGAACGGCTTCGATCGCGTTTTTGAGGAGCTTTTTGATTACAGATTTGAAAACATCGCTGCTTGCTCTAAAAGTAGCACAATTCATTTGGTCAAGCCTTGGGAAGTATCTCGGTGTCCCTGCCCTGATGCCCTGCTGCCCTGATGCCCTGCTGCCCTGATGCCCTGCCCTGATGCCCTGCTGCCCTGATGCCCTGCTGCCCTGATGCCAAAGGAACTGCACGCTGAAGCAGGGTTTCCCGCTAGGATTGTTTCTCGCCGGTCAAATGTCCGAACAGAATTAATTTTACCGGACAAATTTGAAACTTACCGCCGGTCATGTTTCAATAATAATAATACTAATAATAATTGTGTAGCAGAGTTTCCGTCAGCAGGTAATCACCGGACTGGGACCGGGTATGCTGATGCTTAAAACTCGTTTTTATATTGCTTCAGTTTATCATCGATACAGATCGAAAAGTTCTGATTAATTTTTCAATAAATGATTCCAAAAAACAAACAACATAATATTACATTCAAAGAAACTACTTGTAGCAGATGAAGTACTTTATTCATTATTTAAATTAACTTTGAATAATAACACGGGAGAAACGGATCCTCTCTCTCCATCTCTCTCCCTCTCTCTCTCCCTCCATCTCTCCCTCTCTCCATCTCTCGCTCTCCATCTCTCTCTCTCTCTCCCTCTCTCTCCATCTCTCTCTCCCTCTCTCTCTCTCCCTCTCTCTCTCTCCCTCTCTCTCTCCCTCTCTCCTGACAGCCCAGCAGCTCACTAAACAGTGGGCGGGGCTTCAGGTCAGACTCAGCAGCTGATCTGATCTCTCTCTCGCGTCCGGTTTCACTTCCCTCGCGTTTATGTCCACATCGATCAGATCCAGCTCTCCTGATCAGCCTTCATAGAGAGCACCGATCAAACTGTAAGAGTGAATATCGGCCGATAATGACCGGCGGCCGATCGATCGGAGCATCGGACATTTTGACCGGCAGGTTTTGAATTTACCGGTTTTTATTCAATTTGACCAGCTAAAAACCGGTAATTTACCGGCTAACGGAAGCCCTGCACTGAATATGTGTCGCCGTTTGATGTCTATGTCTGGACCGCTGCGTAGGAAGGAGGCTTTCTGCCCGTCACTTCTCGGCTGGTTTCTTGTCCCAGTTTGAGAAAACTGTCCAGTTCAATCGACCGAGCTTCTTTCTGCAGATGTAAGCGTCCTTAACAACGGTCAATAAGTCCTTGACAGCGTGTTCTGAATTGACCATTCAGAATCGAGTATTCAACTAAGGCATGTAATAATTAATATTATTTATTTATATACCGTACTTTCCGGACTATAAAGCGCACCTGCATATGAGCCGCAGCAGCTAAACTGTCCGTCTGTCTTGCTCTCGTTCTGTCTCTCAGTTCCACTTTCACTTTGGCCGCTACCTGTCTCTCTCTTTTCCGCTCCAGCTTTTCCTGCTGGAGCCCGCCGCTTAAAGGTGGCGGGCGCGGACCGGTCCTAGAGCCCGTAGCGTTAAAGGTGGTTAATTGTACCTGTGAAAATCCATAGATTTAGGAGGTTCCCTAGTGGCCGTTAGCTGTACAAAAAAATGGGGGGAAAAGTCGCGGCTTATAGTCCGAAAAGTACGGTAGTCTCAAAGTTACAACCGGCCCTTTGAGTTGATGTGGCCCACGATGAAGTGGAGTTTCCCCCCTGGTTTAAACGCTTTGAGATTTCTGATGGACTCCTGCTGGAAAACACTCGTGTAATGTACAGCAATGACTTGTTAAATTATCTTTTATGCCGTGGCTTCGGAAGATATGTTTCTCCTTGTTGTGATATATATATTGAATTAATTTAAAATTGTATTTAGAATATGTTTTTATTTAATAAGGGATATCTGTCTTTCTGTAATTCTAAAGGAAATTATAATAAGTAAAACGTTGTTATCATGATGGCACAGTGGATTAAAAAGAGATTTGAACTAAAAGCTAAATGCACTGCTTCAGTAAATAAGTTGTTGACCTTTGACCCCTATGCACGCAGATACCCATGAACTGTGACCTATGATGAGAAACTGTTCTATTTTACACGTTTTGATACCGTTTGTATAACGTATGGGTTTCCCCTTTAGATTCTGCCTCTTTCTGTCAATAAAGTGATCGTCCTATATAATAGGATATATCTGTCAATACTTTCAATAAAAGTGGTTTTTCATGTTTGAAATATTCTTCTTCCTTCAGTAGCTTCACCTCGTCTCCTCTATCACTGGCTGTACAGGTAATCATTATCTCTTGTATTAAATCAATCTTTAATTTCCTGGTATTTCAATATAAGGGACGGAGTGGCGCAGTGGGCTGTGCGCTGATCGTCAGATGGCGCTGGGGAACTCCAGTTCGAAACCCGCCCCCGCCGCCACGACACTTCACCCGAATTAGCTCCCGTCCACAGTACACGACCGCTACACGTATGATATGTGTGTAATGTGTACTTGTAAAGCTCCTTGATGACTTCGAGGTGTGAAGATGGGCGGAGTGGCGCAGTGGGCTGTGCGTTGGGGAACACCAGTTCGAAACCCGCCGCCGCTGCGTCTGTAAAGCACGGGGTCCTTGCGGTCATTACAAACCTGGAAAAGTCATGGGAATTAAAAATGCTAATTCCAGGCCCCGGAAAACAATATCTTTCCCAAAGTTATGGAAATGTAACTAAAGTTGAATCAAATATAATTTATATTTGATCTAATCGCCGAAATAGTAATACTATAACGATAATAAATACTGTATCGTATAGTGATGAAACGTAAAATGGCATTTAACTGTCGAGGTATTTTGCTGGTGAGAGATTTGAGTTCGCTAGTAAGCCTACTATTTGATTTGTTTTAGGCACAACATGTTTCAGACCTTATTTTCCTGTTCCATGTTCAAATAAACTATTTTCAGTGGTACCGCTGAGAAACGTTAATTGTTTTGGTCATGGAAAATCATTGGTGAGAAAGTGTATGAGCCCTGAAAGCCGGTGTGTCCTTGGGCAAGACACTTCACCTGAATTTGCTCCTGGGTACTGTCCACATGACCGTTACAGGTATATGAAGACTTTTCTTTTTGTCGCTGCTTGTAATTGAACTATTCACATCTTAAACTGCACTGTAACTTTTATCCATGTATTTTTCCTTAATGTTTATTTTATTATACCACCATGGGGTCGAGAGCCTTCAGCCGCTCTGCACCCCGCCTCTGGAACTCCCTCCCGCCTGACATCCGCAACACTGACTCTCTCCCCATTTTCAAATCACGCCTCAAAACACATCTCTTCACACTCGCCAACGTGTTATGCATCCAGCACATAGAAACTGCCGGAGTCCATTTCTGATATTTTCAGGATTCAAATAGTTTCCGTTTTAACCAGAAAATGCCAATATCTCTCTCTGGGCTGATTAGGATTCATTTTGGATCGATTTGGATCTTTTAGGGGACATTTGGATTGGATTGGACAGATTGCTTATTTATGTGTAAAAACATCAGCCACAGTAGAGATAATTATGTTCGTCTTGTGCTCTCTATATCCAATGGATGCAAGGTCGTCAAAATCAGCCCACAGAGAACAGATATGTCCGCTTTCTGGTTAAAACTGACATTTTTCATCCTGGAGATGGACTCCTCAATAACCCCAAACCCACGCCAATATTATTGTTAACTATTGTATACAGGCGATAATGCCATAAATGCTAATTAACACTAATGCTAACTCTGAAAATTACCCAACATCTGCAAGTTAGCATCTGCAGTTTCTATGTGCTGGGGACGCTATTATACATTTCTATAAAACGTTGTCTTCAACATGTCCAGGTTCACTAAGCTACAAACTAGACTAACACCGTATTATTTGAAGAGGAAATGTAGAGACAATAGATTTGACAGTTTACTTAGTAAATAATGCTTGGGTGGAGGAGGGGTTGATGGACTCATAACTCAGTATGTTTGTGTACAAGTGATAGAAACACATTTACCTTTCACTTTTATTGGACTGTTTTATTAGTTTCAACAGAACGGTGTAATATCAGACATACTGCATGAACACGTCATGTTTCAGTGATGAAGGGATGAAGGTGATGAAGGTGAGGGTCTTGCAGTAAAGACCTCTTCCTCATTCAGACGGTGATCTCCAGAGCGGCGTCTCTCATGCTCTGGTACTTCTTCTCGTCGTCCTTAAACATCTTCAGCTCCAGCTCAGTCTGCGTGCGCATGGACTGAAGAAGAAAAGAAGGGTGGTAAGAGAATTTGGATGCATCTATCCATCTGTCCATCTATCCATCCATCCATCCATCCATCTATCTATCTATCCATCCATCTATCTATCTATCCATCCATCCATCTATCCATCCATCTATCTATCCATTTATCCATCTATCCATCCATTTATCCATCCATCCATCCATCCATCCATCCATCCATCCATCTATCTATCCATCCATCTATCCATCCATCCATCTATCCATCTATCCATCCATCCATCCATCTATCCATCCATCCATCTATCCATCCATCCATCCATCCATCCATCTATCCATCTATCCATCCATCTATCCATCCATCCATCTATCCATCTATCCATCCATCTATCCATCCATCTATCCATCCATCCATCTATCCATCCATCCATCCATCCATCATCTATCCATCCATCTATCCATCCATCCATCTATCCATCTATCCATCCATCTATCTATCCATCTATCCATCCATCCATCTATCCATCCATCCATCTATCTATCCATCTATCCATCTATCTATCCATCTATCTATCCATCTATCCATCACGGATGTTTCCCCTCGTCTCTGTTGTGTGATTGTGATGTGACATGTACGTAGTAACGTGTATTGCTTGCATTTTATTGTTCTCTTTTATCCTTTGGCCTGTCTCTACTTGTCTTTCATCCTTTCTTTATAACTAATGCTGTTGATGTATTTAAGAAAGGTGTCTAATATCATCTGGACAGCAGCTGGAAATGAGCTAAAGCTGCTCCGTGTACTGTGCTTTGTGACAGCTGATCAATGGGCTGTCCACGACACGATGAACAGATACACTAAACCTATCCATCTCCACCCTGTACCTCCAGATCCTTGGTGATAGCGTGGTTGGGTCCGTGCGTCACCATCAGGATGCCGTAAGCCTTGCAGATGAACTTGTGTCCGGCCTCGATCTGTCCGCCGTGCCAGTGAGTGACTCCGGCTCTCATGGTGGCCATCCCCAGCAGAGCGTTGTTAGGGTGGCACAGCTTCCTGAAGAAACACATGAAGTATCCTACTGAGGGGGGTGTTGGAAGTAGTAGTACAAATACTTCGTTACTGTACTTAAGTACATTTTTCTGGTATCAGTACTTATCTGACGACTTTTTACTTTGACTTCTCACATGTTGAACTCAAATACCTGTACTTTCTACTTCTTACATGTTGAACACAAATACCTGTACTTTCTACTTCTTACATGTTGAACTCAAATACCTGTACTTTCTACTTCTTACATGTTGAACACAAATACCTGTACTTTCTACTTCTTACATGTTGAACTCAAATACCTGTACTTTCTACTTCTCTCATGTTGAACTCAAATACCTGTACTTTCTACTTCTTACATGTTGAACTCAAATACCTGTACTTTCTACTTCTTACATGTTGAACACAAATACCTGTACTTTCTACTTCTCTCATGTTGAACTCAAATACCTGTACTTTCTACTTCTCACATGTTGAACACAAATACCTGTACTTTCTACTTATTGCATGTTGAACTCAAATACCTGTACTTTCTACTTCTTACATGTTGAACTCAAATACCTGTACTTTCTACTTCTCACATGTTGAACCCAAATACCTGTACTTTCTACTTCTCTCATGTTGAACTCAAATACCTGTACTTTCTACTTCTTACATGTTGAATTCAAATACCTGTACTTTCTACTTCTCTCATGTTAAACTCAAATACCTGTACTTTCTACTTCTTACATGTTGAACCCAAATACTTGTACTTTCTACTTCTCACATGTTGAACTCAAATACCTGTACTTTCTACTTCTTACATGTTGAACTCAAATACCTGTACTTTCTACTTCTTACATGTTGAACCCAAATACCTGTACTTTCTACTTCTTACATGTTGAACCCAAATACTTGTACTTTCTACTTCTCACATGTTGAACTCAAATACCTGTACTTTCTACTTCTCACATGTTGAACTCAAATACCTGTACTTTCTACTTCTCACATGTTGAACTCAAATACCTGTACTTTCTACTTCTCACATGTTGAACTCAAATACCTGTACTTTCTACTTCTTACATGTTGAACTCAAATACCTGTACTTTCTACTTCTCACATGTTGAACTCAAACACCTGTACTTTCTACTTCTTACATGTTGAACTCAAATACCTGTACTTTCTACTTCTCACATGTTGAACTCAAATACCTGTACTTTCTACTTCTTACATGTTGAACTCAAATACCTGTACTTTCTACTTCTTACATGTTGAACTCAAATACCTGTACTTTCTACTTCTTACATGTTGAACCCAAATACTTGTACTTTCTACTTCTCACATGTTGAACTCAAATACCTGTACTTTCTACTTCTCACATGTTGAACTCAAATACCTGTACTTTCTACTTCTCACATGTTGAACTCAAATACCTGTACTTTCTACTTCTCACATGTTGAACTCAAATACCTGTACTTTCTACTTCTTACATGTTGAACTCAAATACCTGTACTTTCTACTTCTCTCATGTTGAACTCAAATACCTGTACTTTCTACTTCTCACATGTTGAACTCAAATACCTGTACTTTCTACTTCTCACATGTTGAACTCAAATACCTGTACTTTCTACTTCTCACATGTTGAACTCAAATACCTGTACTTTCTACTTCTTACATGTTGAACTCAAATACCTGTACTTTCTACTTCTTACATGTTGAACTCAAATACCTGTACTTTCTACTTCTCACATGTTGAACTCAAATACCTGTACTTTCTACTTCTCACATGTTGAACTCAAATACCTGTACTTTCTACTTCTCACATGTTGAACTCAAATACCTGTACTTTCTACTTCTCACATGTTGAACTCAAATACCTGTACTTTCTACTTCTTACATGTTGAACTCAAATACCTGTACTTTCTACTTCTCTCATGTTGAACTCAAATACCTGTACTTTCTACTTCTCACATGTTGAACTCAAATACCTGTACTTTCTACTTCTCACATGTTGAACTCAAATACCTGTACTTTCTACTTCTCACATGTTGAACTCAAATACCTGTACTTTCTACTTCTTACATGTTGAACTCAAATACCTGTACTTTCTACTTCTTACATGTTGAACTCAAATACCTGTACTTTCTACTTCTCACATGTTGAACTCAAATACCTGTACTTTCTACTTCTTACATGTTGAACTCAAATACCTGTACTTTCTACTTCTCTCATGTTGAACTCAAATACCTGTACTTTCTACTTCTCACATGTTGAACTCAAATACCTGTACTTTCTACTTCTCACATGTTGAACTCAAATACCTGTACTTTCTACTTCTTACATGTTGAACTCAAATACCTGTACTTTCTACTTCTTACATGTTGAACTCAAATACCTGTACTTTCTACTTCTTACATGTTGAACTCAAATACCTGTACTTTCTACTTCTCACATGTTGAACTCAAATACCTGTACTTTCTACTTCTCTCATTTCCCAAACAGCTGGTTCCTTTAGTCTGAATGTGTGTTTGGTGCGTGGTCATTATTCTGTAGAGTCACTGCGTGCCTATTGGTTGGAACACGATCCGTGTATCCATCACTTCCTGGTCTTCTCTAAAGAAGAGGGACCAATGGAAACGTTGTCATGTTGCCGTTGGTCACCATGGAAACATTCATTAGCTAACAATGACATTATTGTTCTATTAATATAAAGGGAGGTCAGGTACTCTTTAAAGCAGCTGCTAGCTATGGGTACTTTTTACTGAAGTACACTTCAAAGCCTCTTTACTTTCACTTCAGTACAGAAGTTTAGTCAGTACTTCTACTTTCACCAGAGTACTTTTTAAACACAAGTATCTGTACTTCTACTTGAGTACAGGACGTGTGTACTTCTGCCCTCTCTGGGTTCACAATAGGACTCTATGAGCTGACAGACTGACGCCTGGTGTCTTCAGTGGTTGTGTTGAGTCATATTACTCACGTGTATCCCTCCACCATCCGGCGGGCGTAGACTGAAGCCTCGGAGAAGTTGCGCAGGAAAGAGAGCACCTCACTAGTGATGCTGAACACACGCAGCTTCAACAGGTTAGTGTCGGCCAACACGTTCTCCTGCTTCTCCAGACAGTCGCAGCACAAGGTCACCACCTGGGAGACAACACAGTGACCAGGAAGATGGTGAAAGACAATGAGGGGAAAACTCTCCCTGGTCCCCGGCTTGATCTTCAACCTCAGGATCCACGTATCTGGGATCCTCTCCAGAACGGAAGGAGTCATCACATACAGAGCATCAGCTAGTTCCTGAGCAGTGTCCTTCACACGCTGATATCAAGAGAGGGAGTTACACAGTCACAAGATGGAGGACTACCGGTTCTTCTCTGTAATCATACATCCTGTCACGAACAAAATTCTGACTTTTTTCTCTCAAAATCTCAAAATTCTGACTTTTTTTCTCAAAATCTCAAAATCCTGACTTTTTTTCTCAAAATCTCAAAATTCTGACTTTTTCTAAATCCTTAAAATGTTAATAATCCCTCGTCACCATCTTGAGCTTCAACCTCAGGATCCATGTATCTGTGATCCTCTCCAGAAGGGAAGGAGTCATCACATACAGAGCATCAGCTAGTTCCTGAGCAGTGTCCTTCACATGCTGATATCCAAGAGAGGGAGTCACACAGTCACAAGATGGAGGACTAGAAAGCAGTATCAATGTTTACTTCAGATTAGCTCCACGTCAGAAATGAGCATGCTTGATGTCTCTCTCCATAGAGGCTGAGTCATCATAGCTATCATCTGCCTCAAGCAGTCCTGATGCTCTTCCAGGTCATCACACATCCTGTCATGTCCACAGCTACAGTCGGGATACCTCTGTTATCATGTTGCTCTCATGTTGGAAGAGGACGTTCAGGATTTCCCCAACAATAATACATCCAGGATTTAAGTGGCGTACCTTATGATAGTCCCGATCAACACGGGCAATATCAATCTTCTCCAGATACTCCTTACTGAGGGCGTTGATCTCCTTCACCTTATCAGCAGACGGCTGAGAGACAGACACAGCACCAAATCAATACACAGCACACAAATCAATACACAGCACACAAAGCACACAAATCAATACACAGCACACAAATCAATACACAGGACCTCAAAAAGGTAAATAGAGAAGTGGAAAGGATTCTGTATTTGGTGAGACTTGTATCATGTTGCTGTAACTCCATTTTATACATAACATTAAAAAGGAGAAATGCCAAAAGAACAACAAATTGTCCACCGAGACAAACGCGTTGTGTGATATTGGGCTAAACAAATAAAGTTTGATTTGATGTGAAACCGACTTTGCTCCCGTCCTTCTCTGCGGTGGCCGTCATCAGGTCGTCGCTGATCTTCTCGCTGCAGTGCTGGCACGTGCACTCGAAGTGGAAACTCTCCCTCAGGTGCTTCTGCCGGTCAGCAGACAGGTTGAGGAAGTCCACGTAGCTCACGGTCAGCTCCTCGCCCTCGGAGATCTTCCCCACGGCTCGCAGCTCGACCCTGGGACAGAAGAGAAGCGGTTTCTGGATCTGATAGCAGCTTTTCGCTCCCTCTCCTATCCCACTATTCCGTCAGTTAGTTGTTAATTTATGACTTAGTTTCAAGACGACATGAGACGCACACAGCTGACCGGTTTCCGCCGCTAGTCTCCATGATCCGATCCTCCCGTTTCCTGTCTTCATGCTAAAGCTAAGCTGTTGACTCTAGCTAGCACACACTGTATCTCACAGACATGAAGGACACCAAGGATCTCATCTAAGTCTTGGTAAGAAAGTTAATGACCATGTGTATTCATCAGGGACTATGGACATTATATTGCACTTAAAAGATGATTAAATGCCATGACTATATGCAACACAGTCTCGCGGTATTTCGTGTTATAGTCACGATATTTAATCTATTTAAATATTTTTTGTTTTTTATCGTGTCACACAGAACGATTTTAAAAGCAATGTAAATAATAACAAATTAGAAGGAAAAATAGATTTTTTTAAAAGACAGATTGATGTTTAGAAGCAATGTATTTATATTGGTCGTATGTTTCGTGCCTGCACCAAACAATAAGAAATTAGAAGGATGACGAAAAAAATACAGGTTTCAGTATCCTGAGGCTCTGAGCCGTTTGTTTTCCTCGCGGACGGCAAAAAAATTATACAATTTAAAATAAAAGGGTTAGGCTAAGATATTGAGTAAGAAAATGTTTTTATGAACCACACAGCTTCTGGTCTTAGAGACATACTACCAATAGAAATACATTGCTTTTAAAATCGTTCTGTGTGACACGAATCAATAGATTAAATTAATTTCGTGACGATAACACGAAATGCCGTGAGACTGGGTTGCTGTATATACGCTGTTTCAGTGGTCGTGAAACAGTCTTGCTCTGGTCATACTTCAGTCTAGCTTTGAGCATATAGCGCACACACACGTTTAAAACCACACTGAGGGTTTTATCATCATACGCTCAAAGCTACGGTAGAAATGTCAGTGAGATTCTTCTGACCTGAGCTCCTCCAACAACGCAACATGTAGAATAAAATACAAAATAAAAAGTAGTGCAAAAAGTATATCGGAGGTAATACGTACCTCCTCTGAGAGTGGAGGGCAGAGCTCAGCGCTGATTGGCTGCAACACAAAGCAACACTCTCAACAAGAAGCATCAATAAATAATTACGGTGTATAACATATAGTTTTATTTTAAGATAATATCTACAGAGGGATCAGACGGACACCTACTTGCCGTGGTTGAGGATGACGGTGCAGTTGGGCCAACAGTCGTGGTTCACCAGACAGAGGTTAGGGAAGAGACCCACACCCACCGCCTGGAGGCCTCTCTGGTCACTCAGCGTGAAGCCGTTACACTTGATCTACACACACACACACACACACACACACACACACACACACACACACACACACACACACACACACACACACACAGGTTTATTTCTAAAGCAGTCTTTTCTTTACAAATAGCAAAGCAATATGAGCAGAGGTAGAAGTACTCAGATCTTGTACTTGAGTAAAAGTAGAAGTACTCAGATCTTGTACTTGAGTAAAAGTAGAAGTACTCAGATCTTGTACTTGAGTAAAAGTAGAAGTACTCAGATCTTGTACTTGAGTAAAAGTAGAAGTACTCAGATCTTGTACTTGAGTAAAAGTAGAAGTACTCAGATCTTGTTCTTGAGTAAAAGTAGAAGTACTCAGATCTTGTACTTGAGTAAAAGTAGAAGTACTCAGATCTTGTACTTGAGTAAAAGTAGAAGTACTCAGATCTTGTACTTGAGTAAAAGTAGAAGTACTCAGATCTTGTACTTGAGTAAAAGTAGAAGTACTCAGATCTTGTACTTGAGTAAAAGTAGAAGTACTCAGATCTTGTACTTGAGTAAAAGTAGAAGTACTCAGATCTTGTACTTGAGTAAAAGTAGAAGTACTCAGATCTTGTACTTGAGTAAAAGTAGAAGTACTCAGATCTTGTACTTGAGTAAAAGTAGAAGTACTCAGATCTTGTACTTGAGTAAAAGTAGAAGTACTCAGATCTTGTACTTGAGTAAAAGTAGAAGTACTCAGATCTTGTACTTGAGTAAAAGTAGAAGTACTCAGATCTTGTACTTGAGTAAAAGTAGAAGTACTCAGATCTTGTACTTGAGTAAAAGTAGAAGTACTCAGATCTTGTGCTTGAGTAAAAGTAGAAGTACTCAGATCTTGTACTTGAGTAAAAGTAGAAGTACTCAGATCTTGTACTTGAGTAAAAGTAGAAGTACTCAGATCTTGTACTTGAGTAAAAGTAGAAGTACTCAGATCTTGTACTTGAGTAAAAGTAGAAGTACTCAGATCTTGTACTTGAGTAAAAGTAGAAGTACTCAGATCTTGTACTTGAGTAAAAGTAGAAGTACTCAGATCTTGTACTTGAGTAAAAGTAGAAGTACTCAGATCTTGTACTTGAGTAAAAGTAGAAGTACTCAGATCTTGTACTTGAGTAAAAGTAGAAGTACTCAGATCTTGTACTTGAGTAAAAGTAGAAGTACTCAGATCTTGTACTTGAGTAAAAGTAGAAGTACTCAGATCTTGTACTTGAGTAAAAGTAGAAGTACTCAGATCTTGTTCTTGAGTAAAAGTAGAAGTACTCAGATCTTGTACTTGAGTAAAAGTAGAAGTACTCAGATCTTGTACTTGAGTAAAAGTAGAAGTACTCAGATCTTGTACTTGAGTAAAAGTAGAAGTACTCAGATCTTGTACTTGAGTAAAAGTAGAAGTACTCAGATCTTGTACTTGAGTAAAAGTAGAAGTACTCAGATCTTGTACTTAAGTAAAAGTAGAAGTACTCAGATCTTGTACTTGAGTAAAAGTAGAAGTACTCAGATCTTGTACTTGAGTAAAGTAGAAGTACTCAGATCTTGTACTTGAGTAAAAGTAGAAGTACTCAGATCTTGTACTTGAGTAAAAGTAGAAGTACTCAGATCTTGTACTTGAGTAAAAGTAGAAGTACTCAGATCTTGTACTTGAGTAAAAGCAGAAGTACTCAGATCTTGTACTTGAGTAAAAGCAGAAGTACTCAGATCTTGTACTTGAGTAAAAGTAGAAGTACTCAGATCTTGTACTTGAGTAAAAGTAGAAGTACTCAGATCTTGTACTTGAGTAAAAGTAGAAGTACTCAGATCTTGTACTTGAGTAAAAGTAGAAGTACTCAGATCTTGTACTTGAGTAAAAGTAGAAGTACTCAGATCTTGTACTTGAGTAAAAGTAGAAGTACTCAGATCTTGTACTTGAGTAAAAGCAGAAGTACTCAGATCTTGTACTTGAGTAAAAGTAGAAGTACTCAGATCTTGTACTTGAGTAAAAGTAGAAGTACTCAGATCTTGTACTTGAGTAAAAGTAGAAGTACTCAGATCTTGTACTTGAGTAAAAGTAGAAGTACTCAGATCTTGTACTTGAGTAAAAGTAGAAGTACTCAGATCTTGTACTTGAGTAAAAGCAGAAGTACTCAGATCTTGTACTTGAGTAAAAGTAGAAGTACTCAGATCTTGTACTTGAGTAAAAGTAGAAGTACTCAGATCTTGTACTTGAGTAAAAGTAGAAGTACTCAGATCTTGTACTTGAGTAAAAGTAGAAGTACTCAGATCTTGTACTTGAGTAAAAGTAGAAGTACTCAGATCTTGTACTTGAGTAAAAGTAGAAGTACTCAGATCTTGTACTTGAGTAAAAGTAGAAGTACTCAGATCTTGTACTTGAGTAAAAGTAGAAGTACTCAGATCTTGTACTTGAGTAAAAGTAGAAGTACTCAGATCTTGTACTTGAGTAAAAGTAGAAGTACTCAGATCTTGTACTTGAGTAAAAGTAGAAGTACTCAGATCTTGTACTTGAGTAAAAGTAGAAGTACTCAGATCTTGTACTTGAGTAAAAGTAGAAGTACTCAGATCTTGTACTTGAGTAAAAGTAGAAGTACTCAGATCTTGTACTTGAGTAAAAGTAGAAGTACTCAGATCTTGTACTTGAGTAAAAGTAGAAGTACTCAGATCTTGTACTTGAGTAAAAGTAGAAGTACTCAGATCTTGTACTTGAGTAAAAGTAGAAGTACTCAGATCTTGTACTTGAGTAAAAGTAGAAGTACTCAGATCTTGTACTTGAGTAAAAGTAGAAGTACTCAGATCTTGTACTTGAGTAAAAGTAGAAGTACTCAGATCTTGTACTTGAGTAAAAGCAGAAGTACTCAGATCTTGTACTTGAGTAAAAGTAGAAGTACTCAGATCTTGTACTTGAGTAAAAGTAGAAGTACTCAGATCTTGTACTTGAGTAAAAGTAGAAGTACACAGATCTTGTACTTGAGTAAAAGTAGAAGTACTCAGGTCTTGTACTTGAGTAAAAGTAGAAGTACTCAGATCTTGTACTTGAGTAAAAGTAGAAGTACTCAGATCTTGTACTTGAGTAAAAGTAGAAGTACTCAGATCTTGTACTTGAGTAAAAGTAGAAGTACTCAGATCTTGTACTTGAGTAAAAGTAGAAGTACTCAGATCTTGTACTTGAGTAAAAGTAGAAGTACTCAGATCTTGTACTTGAGTAAAAGTAGAAGTACTCAGATCTTGTACTTGAGTAAAAGTAGAAGTACTCAGATCTTGTACTTGGTAAAAGTAGAAGTACTCAGATCTTGTACTTGAGTAAAAGTAGAAGTACTCAGATCTTGTACTTGAGTAAAAGTAGAAGTACTCAGATCTTGTACTTGAGTAAAAGTAGAAGTACTCAGATATTGTACTTGAGTAAAAGTAGAAGTACTCAGATCTTGTACTTGAGTAAAAGTAGAAGTACTCAGATCTGTACTTGAGTAAAAGTAGAAGTACTCAGATCTTGTACTTGAGTAAAAGTAGAAGTACTCAGATCTTGTACTTGAGTAAAAGTAGAAGTACACAGATCTTGTACTTGAGTAAAAGTAGAAGTACTCAGGTCTTGTACTTGAGTAAAAGTAGAAGTACTCAGATCTTGTACTTGAGTAAAAGTAGAAGTACTCAGATCTTGTACTTGAGTAAAAGTAGAAGTACCAGAGTGTAGGAATACTCTGTTACAGTAAAAGTACTGCATTAAAAATGTTCATCAAGTAAAAGTAGAAAAGTATTCTCATTAAAATATAGTGAAAGTAGCGACAGTAAAAGTAGTCATGGTGCAGATTATATTTCACATCATTCATCCACATCTGTAAAGTAACTAAAGGTATTCAATACATGTAGTGGAGTAGAAGTACACAGTAGTTTAATAAAATGTACGTTAAAATAGTACTCAAGTCCAGTACTTTAGTAAATCTACTCGTTATCCCCCCTCTGAAAACGAGCCCTTCTTACAATGCCAAAGAGTCTGGAGATGTACTCCACAGAGTGCTGCTTTCGTCCATGAGACCAATAAGCAAAGAAGGTGAGCACGTCGGTCTGCAGCTGCTTCAGGCCCTCTTCCGGCAGGTCGGTCACATGATCCTTCAGCTGATCCACGGAGATCAGCTGACTGTCGGACACGATGCCCGTGTCCTTGTGCACGCGCCACAGCACACGAGCAGCCAGACTACAGGGAGAGAGGAATCACTGTCAATCAAGTCAATTAACATCAGAGGGCAAAAGTACACACTTCCTTTCCTCAAGTAGAAGTACAGATACCCGTGTTTTAAAATACTCTGGTGAAAGTAGAAGTACTGATTAAACTTCTTTACTCAAGTCAAAGTAAAGAGGCTTTGAAGTGTACTTCAGTAAAAAGTACCCATAGCTAGCAGCTGCTTTAAAGAGTACCTGACCACTACTTTGAGAGACATACTCAGAGCTAGTACTTGAGTAAAAGTAGAAGTACTTATATCTTGTAATTGAGTAAAAGTAGAAGTACTCAGATTTTGCACTTGAGTAAAAGTAGAAGTACTCAGATCTTGTACTTGAGTAAAAGTAGAAGTACTCAGATGTTGTACTTGAGTAAAAGTAGAAGTACTCAGATCTTGTACTTGAGTAAAAGTAGTAGTACTCAGATTTTGCACTTGAGTAAAAGTAGAAGTACACAGATCTTGTACTTGAGTAAAAGTAGAAGTACTCAGATCTTTTACTTGAGTAAAAGTAGAAGTACTCAGATCTTGTACTTGAGTAAAAGTAGAAGTACTCAGATCTTGTGCTTGAGTAAAAGTAGAAGTACTCAGATCTTGTACTTTAGTAAAAGGAGAAGTACTCAGATCTTGTACTTGAGTAAAAGTAGAAGTACCAGAGTGTAGGAATACTCTGTTACAGTAAAAGTCCTCATTCAAAATGTTCCTCAAGTGAAAGTAGAAAGTATTCTCATCTAAATATAGTGAAAGACAGTGAAAGTAGTCGTTGTGCAGATTGGTCCATTTCAGAATAATATATATGATATGTTTTATAATGATTGATCATTAAAGTGTTCTCAAAGCTGGTGAAGGTGCAGCTAGTCTGAAGTACTTTGTAGACTGCAGGGTAGCTGGTGGAGGTGCAGCTAGTCTGAAGTACTTTGTAGACTGCAGGGTAGCTGGTGAAGGTGCAGCTAGTCTGAAGTACTTTGTAGACTGCAGGGTAGCTGGTGGAGGTGCAGCTAGTCTGAGTACTTTGTAGACTGCAGGGTAGCTGGTGGATGTACTTCTTGAACCAACCACCCTCCATATTCTTCAAGCATCCTCCTTACCGTACGCTCTCACTCGGAGCCTTCCCGGTCTTCCTGATGGCTCCACACTCGTGTTTGTGTTCGCTCCAGCACGCGGTCTGACAGGTGCGGTCGCAGTAATGGGCGAATTTACACTGAGCACATCGGTGGAGGTCGGCCTGTTGCCGGAAACAGCTGTGGCACACCTTGGTGACCAAACTGGGGAAGAGACAGACGGGTAACATTTAAGATCAACTCAAAACTTGTGCATTGGCTTCAGAGGTCATCAAACACTACCGGAGTGTATCACCGTGGTGACGAGGTATCTCTGTAAGCCCACCAAGGAGAAGCACACAAGGACTCCCTCCACAACGTTCCCATTGGATGTCAATTAGGAATTCAAGGCAAGGCAAGTTTATTTATATAGCACTTTTCAACACAAGGCAATTCAAAGTGCTTTACAAAAAACGAAAGACATGGCATTTAAAATCAGTCATTCAAAAGAAAAGCTAATAAAATAAACATTAAAAGAAAAAATACATGGATAAAAGTTACAGTGCAGTTTAAGATGTGAATAGTTTAAAAGTAGTCAGAGTTGCAGCGGACCTGTAGTTTAATTCAGTTCTCCTTAACAATTACTTATGTTCACGATGAGCTAGAGCTCCTTTTATGGCTCAAAGCCTTGTACTGATATTTAGAAAATACAATTATTGTTCAATTACATTTTTTTAATTTGTGGGCAGTGTTGTCGTGTCAAAATATCATATACTCATTTAACCCTCAGCTGCACGAGTCGGTCTCTCTTGACCCGGTGAGGTGGTTTTCTTGAAGTATCTTTGTAATTACATTTCTTTATCATTTCATATTCCAGCTATTCCTCAGAAAACATGTTTTGGATATCAAGCCTTTCACATTTTAAATTTACATTTTAAGAAATTGTAGTTTTTGTATTTCTACCCCAAGCTTCCACAAGTGCATTTTCTATGGGAACAAAAATTCAAAATAGTGACAAATTAAATATAAAATATTTCTAGTGTGAACCAAAATATAATACTAAATATTATACAAGTGATTTTTCTTCACAAAAATGTCATAAAAACACATTATTCTGATGCGGGCCCTGAGTGCAGCCACTCGGGCATCTAAGGGTTAAACATATAGTCCTTTATTGTGATTGCCTTTTACTCTGAAGGCGAGACACGGCAGGCAAAAACATCGTTTTTCTAGTACTGGTCAATTTTGAGATTTTGTGCTATTTTGATTCTCTAACATGTTTTCTTTCAGGCTTTTGGAAGGAAAACGTACAAAATACACATTTAAGTGTTTATTTTGACTATAGTTTGTCTATCTGCGTCTGTAGATTTCTCCTAAATTCACCAAAAGTTAGCATTCTAACGTAACATAAAGTACCGCGACCGCTGTGAGCACCATGGCAACAGAGGTATCGTTGGAAAGCTCCGTCTCTCCTGCACAATCTCATCGGATCCAAATACGGTCATTTCCTTTGTATCAGCAACCAATCGTGAAAGCACAAAGGGGTCTTAAACCAAGAAACGAAATCTCATTGGCTGGTTTCGATTTCTGACAACGTGATTCGTTCAGATGCGTCACGTGGTGTGCTAAAACACTTCCTGGTTAGCTTTCCGCTAGAAATTAAAATCTCAAAATGGCAAAAGAACGGCGAAAAAAACGTTCACGGAGAAGACGACAACAATTGTCACTTGCACGAAGCAAGGTTATACAAAAAACAAATGACCCCGAACATGAAATACCTTCACGGAGTGCGTCGATGCGCGAGCTGTCATCCAGAGAACAGGAGGGTTTAGCTAGCGCCTCACCGCCATCTTTAAAGGTCGTTTTCTCAAAATGAGTTTTTTCTCCTACTCTGAGTTCGAAATTTCAACTTCAGTAGCACGTAGACACACCAAACCTTCCAGTTATATTCCTATCAATATTATGAAGGCTTTAACCGAAGGGTTTGTTCATATATCATTCATAGCCTGAATTATACAACATTGTACACCTAAAAACATGGCGGAAATTGATATTTTAGGGCTGTTGACAGTATGTTCTGATTTATGGAGTGATAAAAAGAGATATCCAATATCCCTTCTGTAAAAGCCTTAGATGCTAATATGACTACAAAATGAAACGAGAATTTTGAATCTGGCTTTATCCAAAGTTCAGATTTCGATTCCGGAAATGTGTTAAAATATGTGCATATTTAATGAGATAATGGCTAATTTGCATATTTAAACAAGCTATTTCAGAAAACTTGTAATACAAAAAACAATTGCCTTATAGTAAGTAATTAACTGGAGAAATGTCTAGCTGATAACTTTAAGTAAAAAAAATTACCCTATTCACCTGGGGTGTCTCACCCTAGTACTTTTAGTCTTGTATTAACAGAGACTTGTGATCAGGGTTTTCCTCTCCGGGCACAGCCAGTGGAAAAGGCAGACGGTTAAGGACGAGGGGTTTGATGATGGGATGGAGGAGCAGCTGTTTCCTCTCACGCAGAGACTCAGGACTCCTCTCTCCTCTGAGGGAGAAGCTGCTCGGATCCTACATTCCAGATCCGTTTCACTTTATATTGACTTTATTAAATATAACAAAAGACAAACTTTGTCCGTGAAGCTTTTCTCCGTTTCTCTGAAGAGTCCTCCACACGAGTTCATGTTGAGAGGTGCTTCTGCGTTGGGCGTAGTTGTATGCATGACGTAATGATAACAATATCATTTGTACTTATAAAGCATGTCTGAATGAGACGCACGCACATACTGTGGAACATATCACAAATACAACAGGACACATCTGTGCTTTAAAAGAACTTAAGGAAAGTAAACGTAACGGCTAATACAGAGCTGTCCTCCAAGTCTCCGTTTGGCACACAGAAGCGTGTGTGTGTGTGTGTGTGTGTGTGTGTGTGTGTGTGTATGTGTAAACAGTTTATATTGCAGAGTCCAAAGGGACAGACCTGTTAATGCTACTGATCATTGTAGGAACGCTGCAAATCCCTGCTTACACACACACACACATAAACACACACACATACACACACACACACACACACACACACACACACACACTGTCAGACACTACAGCCTTTTTCTCTCTGTAGTTCTGGACGGCTCCACTTTTACATTAAGCAGACGCAGCTTGTGTGTGTGTGTGTGTGTGTGTGTGTGTGTGGGACGTCCTGCAGCTTCTAGCTCTTATATGGCACACACTGATCTGTGTCTGGAATTCCAGCACACACACACACACACACACACACACACACACAGCGTTCCTACCCACTCCCTCTGTACAGAACACGGTGCACGCTCTGACACAGACTATAAATACATCTCGCGTCCAGCATGTAACGAACTTACGCCTAACATGTGTTACTATTCGACACCTCGCCTCCATCCTCTGTGTCTGACACGTAACCCCGGAGCCTCGACCCGTCTCTCCCAAACACCAAATGAAAGTATCTGCCGTGGCGAGCAGCGGGCTTCTCACTGGTGCTGCCAGTGAACAAACTGGAGAGTGGACTTCAATTAAGAACAGTCTGGAAATCAAGAAGCCCTGGACGTCCAATGGGAGAGCCGCGTTGGAACCGCGTGAAACCGAATCCTGCGGTCGGACCTGCCGAGGCTTCACATGACGGAGCTGCTGTCGGGAGCAACGAGGTCGCTGAGAGGCGCTGAGCACAAAGACACGCGCAACACCTTCGGACCAGGAGGGCCGCGTCTGGGGAACCCACCGTGGGTTCTGAGGCTCGCGTTGGAAGTGGGGGTCGAGTTTGAGAAACCGTTTCAACCAGACTTCACTAAACTCTGTGTGTAACTCCTGCGCGACACACAGTTTGATTGTTGTTGCGTCTCCATGAATGTTATATATTAGTGGATTAAATCAAAAGTTCTAAGAGAACCGGCTCGTACCTGTCGAAGACCACGGCAGAGAAGCTGGACTCGGAGAAGACCACGTCCCCGGCGTTCAGGTGCTCTCTGGCTCTCAGGCCTCGACCTTTCTTCCCGGCATCAAAGAGCTCAGCACTGTCCATGTTCCCCACTGTCATGGTGTCAGAGGAGGATGAGGAGGAGGATGAGGAGGAGGATGAAGAGGAGGATGAAGAGGAGGAGGAGGAAGGGGATGATCGAGCTGCAGGGAGGAAGAGGATCAGAGTGGAGAGTGGAGAGAGAAGGAAACTCTGAGGAGAAGTCGATGAGCCAGAAATACACTCAGGGGGTTGAACCATCTCCCCAGAGCGGGAAGGACGAGGAGGAGGAGTACTCACATCTAGTACTTGAGTAAAAGTAGAAGTACTCAGATCTTGTGCTTGAGTAAAAGTAGAAGTACTCAGATCTTGTTCTTGAGTAAAAGTAGAAGCACTCAGATCGTGTACTTGAGTAGAAGTACTCAGATCTTGTACTTGAGGAAAAGTAGAAGTACTCAGATATTGTACTTGAGTAAAA
Source organism: Champsocephalus gunnari (assembly GCA_036324595.1). Classification (NCBI taxonomy): domain Eukaryota; kingdom Metazoa; phylum Chordata; class Actinopteri; order Perciformes; family Channichthyidae; genus Champsocephalus; species Champsocephalus gunnari. Next base: position 3,795,744 of record CM070435.1, on the reverse strand, counting down.
GTAGAAGTACTCTGATCTTGTACTTGAGTAAAAGTAGAAGTACTCAGATCTTGTTCTTGAGTAAAAGGAGAAGTACTCAGATCTTGTACTTGAGTAAAAGGAGAAGTACTCAGATCTTGTACTTGAGTAAAAGTAGAAGTACTCAGATCTTGTAGTTGAGTAAAAGTAGAAGTACTCAGATCTTGTACTTGAGTAAAAGTAGAAGTACTCAGATCTTGTACTTGAGTAAAAGTAGAAGTACTCAGATCTTGTACTTGAGTAAAAGTAGAAGTACTCAGATCTTGTACTTGAGTAAAAGTAGAAGTACTCAGATCTTGTACTTGAGTAAAAGTAGAAGTACTCAGATCTTGTACTTGAGTAAAAGTAGAAGTACTCAGATCTTGTACTTGAGTAAAAGTAGAAGTACTCAGATCTTGTGCTTGAGTAAAAGTAGAAGTACTCAGATCTTGTACTTGAGTAAAAGTAGAAGTACTCAGATCTTGTACTTGAGTAAACAGTAGAAGTACTCAGATCTTGTACTTGAGTAAAAGTAGAAGTACTCAGATCTTGTACTTGAGTAAAAGTAGAAGTACTCAGATCTTGTACTTGAGTAAAAGTGAAGTACTCAGATCTTGTACTTGAGTAAAAGTAGAAGTACTCAGATCTTGTACTTGAGTAAAAGTAGAAGTACTCAGATCTTGTACTTGAGTAAAAGTAGAAGTACTCAGATCTTGTACTTGAGTAAAAGTAGAAGTACTCAGATCTGGTACTTGAGTAAAAGTAGAAGTACTCAGATCTTGTACTTGAGTAAAAGTAGAAGTACTCAGGTCTTGTACTTGAGTAAAAGTAGAAGTACTCAGATCTTGTACTTGAGTAAAAGTAGAAGTACTCAGATCTGGTACTTGAGTAAAAGTAGAAGTACTCAGATCTTGTTCTTGAGTAAAAGGAGAAGTACTCAGATCTTGTACTTGAGTAGAAGTACTCAGATCTTGTTCTTGAGTAAAAGTAGAAGTACTCAGATCTTGTTCTTGAGTAAAAGTCGAAGTACTCAGATCTTGTACTTGAGTAGAAGTACTCAGATCTTGTACTTGAGTAAAAGTACTCAGGTCTTGTACTTGAGTAAAAGTAGAAGTACTCAGATCTTGTTCTTGAGTAAAGTAGAAGTATTCAGATATTGTACTTGAGTAAAAGTAGAAGTACTCAGATCTTGTACTTCAGTAAAGTAGAAGTATTCAGATATTGTACTTGAGTAAAAGTAGAAGTACTCAGATATTGTACTTGAGTAAAGTAGAAGTACTCAGATCTTGTACTTCAGTAAAGTAGAAGTATTCAGATATTGTACTTGAGTAAAAGTAGAAGTACTCAGATATTGTACTTCAGTAAAGTAGAAGTATTCAGATATTGTACTTGAGTAAAGTAGAAGTACTCAGATCTTGTACTTCAGTAAAGTAGAAGTACTCAGATCTTGTACTTGAGTAAAAGTAGAAGGTGCAGCTAGTCTGAAGTACTTTGTAGACTGCAGGGTAGCTGGTGGAGGTGCAGCTAGTCTGAAGTACTTTGTAGACTGCAGGGTAGCTGGTGAAGGAGCAGCTAGTCTGAAGTACTTTGTAGACTGCAGGGTAGCTGGTGGAGGTGCAGCTAGTCTGAAGTACTTTGTAGGCTGCAGGGTAGCTGGTGGAGGTGCAGCTAGTCTGAAGTACTTTGTAGGCTGCAGGGTAGCTGGTGGATTCACTCCAGGTGGAACTAAAGTCTGATTCAACACTTGATTATATTTCACATCATTCATCCAAATCTGTGAAGTAACTAAAGGTATTAAATACATGTAGTGGAGTATAAGTACACGGTAGCATAAATACTCAAGTACAAGTACCTCAAAATTGTACTGAAAGTAGTGAGGTAATTAAGGGGGTGTCGTCCCCTCGTTGTGGTTGGTTCCTCCTGTGGTATTTTGGGGGGGCAGCTGCGTCTGTCAGTCAGAGGAAACGGAGCCGTCTCTTTGCTCTATCACTTTTTATTTACACTTTTGCACGAGGTGTCACTTTCACCCAAACAAAATACGTCAGCCACATTTAATGTATTCGTAATTTTATTTCTTGGTCTCTTTGGGAGGGGGACACGCTGCAACACATCAATGTTTTACGTATTTTTTTGTATCTTATCTTGTTTTCTCATTTTGCTGTCACTCCATCAAACCCGTAAAGCCCACTGAGACAAAGTGTGTTGTGATATTGGGCTATAGGGCCTACACATAAAGTTTGATTTGATTAACATCATCAGGGTGTTACTGGTCCGTCGTCTTCATCGTGGCACAGTAAGACACCGTGGTATGTCAGCTGTGGGTTTTCATTGCTCCCAGGTCTTCCGATCGGTCTGACCTCTCATCAGCGCCACCATCACGTCCACAGCAAGTTCCCATCAGTGTTTCCGGGTTCTGTACACGAGGATCATGACTGGATAGATATATATGTACTATGTCTGTGTAGGTAAGGTTGTAAAACTACTGGGTAATGAAATGCCATGCACAAAAAATACACAACTGAAACATTTAAGTGTCAGCATGTTACGTTTACACAACCAGCTTGGAAAACAGCCAGGGGTAAACATGAGGAACGTGTGCAGAGTATTTTGAACACGTGGATCGTGTCCTTATTTTCCTCCCAAGTATTGAAATGCCAAGGCTGCAATAATCACAGTTTACTATTAGGAACAGAATCATATTAACATACTAAAACAGACATCCGGTAAGGCACCGGCTTAAACCAACTAACCGTTACTATGGTGACCGTGACTATGGCACAGACCTGGGATCAGCTTTAAGACATCACCTGAGAACAGAACCACACCTTAGACAGAGCAGGATACACCGTCTGAACCGGTACCTGTAGACGTGTCCTCTCTACTCTCCCTTTTGACGGTCTATTGAGTGAAAGGCGATAACGCTACACTGACAGCTGATATTTCCCCTTCATTTTCACACCGAGTAAAGATGGCTGTTCTATCATCCTGAACATATTTAAGGCAGAACGAGTGAGTAAGAACATGGCGGGTAAAGTTACATTCTGCTTTATGTCTGAGGTTATATTGTTGAAGCACCTCCAGTTCCTCCTGAAGAGCAAACGCTTCACTGGGTGTCATGTTTCACTCACTAATCACTAATGGGGCGAAGCTGCGAGCTAGTTCAGTCCACTCGAGCACCAATGATACATTACCACGTGACGCACCTCGTCACCTGCTGATCGCCTACCGTACCCGAAGTACTCGGGTCTTGTATTTGAGTAAAAGTAGAAGTACTCAGATCTTGTACTTGAGTCAAAGTAGAAGTACTCGGGATATTGTACTTGAGTAAAAGAAGTACTCAGATCTTGTACTTGAGTAAAAGTAGAAGTACTCAGATCTTGTACTTGAGTCAAAAGAAGAAGTACTCAGATCTTGTACTTGAGTAAAAGTAGAAGTACTCAGGTATTGTACTTGAGTAAAAGTAGAAGTACTCAGATCTTGTACTTGAGTAAAAGTAGAAGTACTCAGGTATTGTACTTGAGTAAAAGTAGAAGTACTCAGGTATTGTACTTGAGTAAAAGAAGAAGTACTCAGGTATTGTACTTGAGTAAAAGAAGAAGTACTCAGATCTTGTACTTGAGTAAAAGAAGAAGTACTCAGGTATTGTACTTGAGTAAAAGAAGAAGTACTCAGATCTTGTACTTGAGTAAAAGAAGAAGTACTCAGGATCATTGTACTTGAGTAAAAGAGAAGTACTCAGATTGTACTTGAGTAAAGAAGTACTCAGATCTTGTACTTGAGTAAAAGTAAAGTACTCAGACCTTGTACTTGAGTAAAAGTAGAAGTACTCAGATACAGTAAAAGTCCTGCATTCAAAATGTTCCTCAAGTGAAAGTAGAAAAGTAACTCAACTGGATGTGAATGTTATGAATATCAGTTTGATAACTCAGTCTGTCATTTGGAAAGATTAACAATATAAATCTACAACAAAGAGAGTTCAGATTGAGAGTGAAGTCATCCTGAATGCAGAATGTCGTGGGCAGTCCGTGATCAGCGGTCACACAAAACGGTAAACGGAGCAGCTTGAGCTCGTTTCCAGACGATAACAGACACCTTTTTAAATCACAACACATCAACAGCATGAGTTTAAAAAAAAGATGAAAGACAAGTACTGTAATTGGCGGTTCAACATTAAGAGTTTCAATTCAAATGAAGGCACACAGAGCAATAATGTGGCCCAACGCCGGTTGGCTGGAAGTGCCGTGTCTACAGGTCGAAGACGTCGATGTGCGCTCCAGATGTGAAGCTGTCCTCCAGGAGCAGCTTCATCAGTTTGGCACAGGACGCCTCGCAGGTCAGCAGCTGGCCGGCGGAGAACATGTCCGAGAAGGTTCTCTTCAGGTCCGGGTCAGCTGTGCTGGATCTGGCCACCAACTGCATGTCCGTGTCCAGAGGGCCTGGGAGGGGGAGGGAGAGGGGAGAGGAGGAGGAGGAGGGAGAGGGGAGGAGGGGAGAGGAGAGAGGAGGGGAGAGGAGAGAGGGAGAGGAGGGGAGGAGAAGAGAGAGGGGGGAGGGGAGGGGAGAGGAGGAGAGGAGGGGAGGGGAGAGAGGAGAGGAGGGGAGGGAGGAGGAGGAGAGAGGGGAGGGTGGAGGGGGGTAGGAGGAGAGGAGAGGAGGGGAGGGTGGAGGGGGGTAGGAGGAGGAGAGAGTGGAGGGGGGTAGGAGGAGAGGAGAGGAGTGGAGGGGGGTAGGAGAGAGGAGGAGGGGGGTAGGAGGAGAGAGAGGAGGGGAGGGGGGGAGGAGGAGAGAGGGGAGGGAGAGAGGAGAGGAGAGAGAGGAGATCAATGATGTTTGTGAAGATTCAAAGGTTTTATTGTCATATGCACCAGAGGTAGGAAGTAGTGGAGTACAAATACTTTATTACTGTATTTAAAGGTGGGTCAGTTTGAGAACCCGGCTCGAGAAACACTTGTTATATTCCATGGAATGCTCTGAACGTCTCGATAGAAATGAATATCTGAAGTGCTTTGACAACAAATCCATTAAAACACATCATCTGTGGAAGCCGTGATACTGTAAAAAGCACGACCAATCATCTGAGCCGGCTAAAGTAACTGGACGGCCTACCTGCCTGTCAGCCTTCCATCGGGGCACACACTGATCTCGTGCCCTCATTGGTCATGTGCGCGTTCGTGTGTGTTGGAGGCGGGGCTCTGTGAGGAAGTGGCAGATTTGTTCCGGCTGTGTATTTTCTAATTCTAGGGATCTCGAGCCGGTTTCTCCAAAATTACCTACCCCACCTTTAAGTACATGTTTCTGGTATCAGTACTTTACTCCACTACTTATTTTTCTGACTTTTTACTTCTACTTCTTACATGTGAACTCAAATACCTGTACTTTCTACTTCTACATGTTGAACTCAAATACCTGTACTTTCTACTTCTTACATGTTGAACTCAAATACCTGTACTTTCTACTTCTTACATGTTGAACTCAAATACCTGTACTTTCTACTTCTCACATGTTGAACTCAAGTACCTGTACTTTCTACTTCTTACATGTTGAACTCAAGTACCTGTACTTTCTACTTCTTACATGTTGAACTCAAATACTTGTACTTTCTACTTCTTACATGTTGAACTCAAATACCTGTACTTTCTACTTCTTACATGTTGAACTCAAATACCTGTACTTTCTACTTCTCACATGTTGAACTCAAGTACCTGTACTTTCTACTTCTTACATGTTGAACTCAAGTACCTGTACTTTCTACTTCTTACATGTTGAACTCAAATACTTGTACTTTCTACTTCTTACATGTTGAACTCAAATACCTGTACTTTCTACTTCTTACATGTTGAACTCAAATACCTGTACTTTCTACTTCTCACATGTTGAACTCAAGTACCTGTACTTTCTACTTCTTACATGTTGAACTCAAATACTCTGTACTTTCTACTTCTTACATGTTGAACTCAAATACCTGTACTTTCTACTTCTCACATGTTGAACTCAAGTACCTGTACTTTCTACTTCTCACATGTTGAACACAAATACCTGTACTTTCTACTTCTCACATGTTGAACCCAAATACCTGTACTTTCTACTTCTCACATGTTGAACCCAAAGTCATGTTGGCGTTGGTCACCATGGAAACATTCATTAGCTAACATTGACATTATTGTTCTATTGATATAAAGGGAGGTCAGGTACTCTTTAAAGCAGCTGCTAGTTATGGGTACTTTTTACTGAAGTACACTTCAAAGCCTCTTTACTTTGACTTGAGTAAAGAAGTTTAGTCAGTACTTCTACTTTCACCAGAGTATTTTTAAACACGAGTATCTGTACTTCCACTTGAGTACAGGATGTGTGTACTGTTGCCCCCCCCCCTCCTCACCTGGGGAGTAGCTCAGCACCCGGAGGTCTGGCTCCTCCGCGGCCAGCACCCTGAACATCATCTCCCGAGCCGCCTTTCCAGTGCAATAAAGCGCCCAGGATTTAAAAGGCTGCAGGGCGCACAGCGAGGTGATGTTGACGACGGAGCGACAGAGCCCTGATCGGGGGGGGGAGAGCCTGAAGGAGGCGCGCCGTCAGACACAAACAGGAAGTCACATTCAGGGACAGGTAGGAGTCAACCTCGGCCATATCTGTGAAGCTGCTGGTGAAACGAGACACATCCCCTAGAGAGGCTGGGGAGAGAGGGTTAAGATAAGATGGTTCCTGAAGTGAGAACAGAACTGGGTTAAAAAGCTTTTGAATATGCTGCCCCGTCTGCTGGAATAATACACAGAAGATTTGATCACTTTGGGTTTGAGTTCAAGTCCATCTTACAGGACAGAGAACTAGAAACCATTGCGTGCGTAAATCCCATAATTGACGTCGTTTTAAATCGTGCCCGCTTTTAATGTTTTACAACAGTTTATTTATTATTATTTGCATATTGACTGGTTAATGTGCCATTTCATGTTTTGTTTTTACAGCTGAATCCCTCTTGGCCAGGTCGCTCTCGAAAAAGAGACTTGAAACTCAATGAGACTTTTACCTGGTTTAATAAAGGATATATGAGATAAGATACGATGAAACTTTATTTATCCCCTCGGGGAAATCCAGGCAGCAACGGGTCAGAATGAAAAACAGGATTCATACAGGGTACAAAATAAAAATAGAATACAAATTAAAATAAATAATAAAATACAGCAAAAATAAGGTGATAAAGTAACTAATAAAATAACATATCACAGTAAAATGTTAAATATATTTACAAAAGTGTGCAGTTAGAGTGCAGGTTAAAGTCTAACAGTGCACTTGTTATGCTTGAACAGTCCTGGTTACTATTAACGGGTTACAGTGTGCAGGTTAATGTTTACAAGATCTGAGTACTTCTCCTTTTACTCAAGTACAAGATCTGAGTACTTCTACTTGTACTCAAGTACAATATCTGAGTACTTCTAGTAGAGGTACTCAGATCTTGTACTTGAGTAAGAGTAGAAGTCTTATACTCTTACTCAAGTACAAGATCTGAGTACTTCTACTTTTACTCAAATACAAGATCTGAGTACTTCTACTTGTACTCAATTACAAGATCTGAGTACTTCTCCTTTTACTCAAGTACAAGATCTGAGTACTTCTACTTTTACTCAAGTACAATATCTGAGTACTTCTATAGAGTACTCAGATACTTGTACTTGAGTAAGAGTAGAAGTCTTATACTCTTACTCAAGTACAAGATCTGAGTACTTCTACTTTTACTCAAATACAAGATCTGAGTACTTCTACTTGTACTCAATTACAAGATCTGAGTACTTCTAGTTGTCCCACCTCTGGTTTTGGGTCATTTATCAGGTGATTAATTAGCAGGTTCTTACCAGCGTTGTTGACCAGTATCACGTGATCTATGTGTTCAGAGAAAGCTGCCCTCGAGGCTGAAACGACGCTCTGCAGCCCCGCCATCTGAGCCAGGTCTGCCGGTACACACTGCACCAAAAGGCCGGATTTACCTGCCTCTGACCCGGCCAGCTCGACCTCCAGAGACCGCAGGTTTTCCTCCGAACGAGCCGTGAGAATGAGCACCGATCCCGGCTTCACTAACCGGGACAACTCTCTCGCTACAGTCCGACCAAAGCCCCTTGAGGCCCCGGTTATGATGCACAGTGCACGGCCCAGGTCTGTTCTCTGAGAGGAGGACATCTTTTCTGCACCGTGCACCAGCTGCGTAATATCACTTCCCTTAATTTCCACCCTTTGCGTCCCTTGTTTACGTATTTTCCTAGCGTTTTAAAGTCCCTCCCACCAGGGATGCATGGAGATCCGCTAAAATCCCTTTTCAAAAATCTAAAGATGTGAAGTTCTTGCCACATTCAGTGTTCTGTCTGATAATGTTGGCTTAATATGTATTGTTGTCGCGAAGGGAGAAGAAAGCAAGGAAATGTGTTTTTTTACAGTTGTTTAAGAGCAAAGGGACGTCCTTACTGTGTGATATGTCCATGGGATTTATCAAGTGGAAAGTGAGGAGGAGCAACAGGCTGTACACACCCAGCAGCCAATCCAGAAGTGCCACACACTGCAGTTCATATAGTGGACGGTAGAGGGAGGCGGCAGAAGGGAGCGATTTCCGTCGAGCCCCGATGTTAAAATGCCCGACTTTAAAGCGGAAATAAACATGTTTCCATCGTGGTTCAAAACACCATATTCACTGTATGGTTAGATAACTCCTTCATGACAACTGTGAGGTTGTACATGTTAGCATAATAATGTATATGTATGTATGTAAGCAGAGAGGACTGCTCTTCTTCTAGGATATTACAGGCTGAACATCCACCTGTTGCCCTGTCGCCATCTCCCGGATGTCATGTCCATCGTCCTATTCTTTCTATCTGTCGTCTGTCTGTCTGTCTGTCTGTCTCTCTATCTGTCTGTCTGTCTGTCTGTCTATCTGTCTGTCTGTCTGTCTGTCTCGTCTGTCTGCCTGTCTGTCTGTCTGTCTGTCTGTCTGTCTGTCCGTCAATCCATCAATGCAAAACATATGTAGGCTACTACTCGGTCTGTGGCATTAAGCTTCACGCCTTCCCTTAATAAATACTTTTCAAAACAGCTCGTAAGATCTATGTATTTTTAGTTATTTTCCAAACGAACTTTTAACTATATAAATTCAATAATTTGCTTATGTTATCATTGTCAAGCTGGCAGGTCGGTATCAATCCAAATGTATAATGTAAGCCTCGTAGAGAATCATATTCACTTCTCCTTCAGAGACCAGACAACATGATATTTAGTTCAGAAAGAAAGCAAGTATTTAGGGAATATCGTTTGCGTTTCTAATCTACCCAAAATGATCCCGGACATTTTAAATAAAAACGAAAACAGTCAGTAATTATTTTTATATTTTATTTCACTAAACTTCATTATAATAAACAAAAGGTACAGGTCACCATTTTCTCAGAGAGACTTTAATATCCGTGTCACACGTTCATATTGAAATCACAAGCATTACATCACCCAACATATTCACTGTCATATCTACAGAAAATTAGCAATGTTGGTAAAAAATTCAGACACACACACACACACACACACCACACACACACACACACACACACTGCAACATACAATCATTACATTCTTGTTATAACCTGTAATAAAAACCACAATATTAACTTATGTTGTGACGATAAAGATAGACATTATTTAAGTTGAGCTATGTCCTGGTGACAAAATGCTTATTTTAATGCAGTGTTTAAATCTGTCACATGTATCTAAATCTACTTTCACCTCAATCACTACATGTTATATGAAGATAAAATATTAAAGTAGTAAACATACAAATCAGAAAATAATCTACCCGTCCTATTTGAAAGCACTAACGTCAAAGTAATAGGAATGTACTAAGAAATGAACGTGATAATAAATAATAAATAAAGGAACGTTAACAAATGTGTGAAATAATGTCAGCGACGTTGTGGTGGAAACATCGTCGAGCAATCAGGTCGGTACCCCTTCAAACAGAACCACGTGACCTACATGTTGGATTCCCTGTGAGCACGTTTGTCATTTTCAAAATCACTATCCTGGGAGATGAGCTTGTAAGGTTTCTTCCTCTCTTTCTCCTCCAGCACGGAGTTTCCCATCTCCACGTCTTTGCTGCGGAGCTCATGTCGAGACAGAAACTCTACGATACCCGCTCCGATCGAATCCCCCAACACATTGGTGGTGGTCCGCAGACGGTCCCTGAACACAGAGATGGCAAAAGTACACGCATCCTTTACTCAAGTAGAAGTACAGATACTCGTGTTTTAAAGTACTCTGGTGTAAGTAGAAGTACTGACTAAACTTCTTTACTCAAGTCAAAGTAAAGAGGCTTGAAGTTTGAAGTTTGTGTTCAACATGTAAGAAGTAGAAAGTACAGGTATTTGAGTTCAACATGTAAGAAGTAGAAAGTACAGGTATTTGTGTTCAACATGTAAGAAGTAGAAAGTACAGGTATTTGTGTTCAACATGTAAGAAGTAGAAAGTACAGGTATTTGTGTTCAACATGTGAGAAGTAGAAAGTACAGGTATTTGAGTTCAACATGTAAGAAGTAGAAAGTACAGGTATTTGAGTTCAACATGTGAGAAGTAGAAAGTACAGGTATTTGAGTTCAACATGTAAGAAGTAGAAAGTACAGGTATTTGAGTTCAACATGTAAGAAGTAGAAAGTACAGGTATTTGGGTTCAACATGTAAGAAGTAGAAAGTACAGGTATTTGAGTTCAACATGTAAGAAGTAGAAAGTACAGGTATTTGAGTTCAACATGGAAGAAGTCAAAGAAAAAGTCGTGGAGTAAAGTACTGATACCAGAAGAATGTACTTGAGTACAGTAACTAAGTATTTGTACTCCACTACTTCCCACCTCTGGGAACAACTCTTTGCAGTGAGAGCTCTGTCTGCACGGTTGTATTCTGGTACATTGATTTGAATACTTTGCACACCGAGCTTCTCTTCTGAAGTGAACCCTGATGTAGGGGCAGCCTGCCCTCGAGGACCTCAGAGACTCAACACTAATCGCCGCTCGTCCCTCCGTCTTCTGGCTGGAAGGCTTTGACAGACGTTCAGATTTGGTGCATCCAAGTTAAAGGAGGGAACGATGTCTTTCCTATTACCCCAGTTAGCCGAGTAATTTCTGGGATAGGGTATTCTAATTGAAATGATTAATTTGGGAAACCTAATTATGTTTCTATGTTAAAACTCATCACGAAAAATATTCAATACAAAAGGGAAGATGTGGAACGAGCCCCCCGAGAGAGAGAAGTGTGTCACTGGGTGGGAGACGGTTCTGACCTTAAAACATTCATCATGTCAGCGAAAGTTACACACGGATACTCACAAGAACCAATCGACCGCAATGATGAGAGTGATGTCATCAGTAGGAAGTCCAACAGAGGTCAAAACGATCACCATGGTGACCAGTCCGGCCTGAGGGATGCCTGCCGCTCCAATGCTGGCCGCAGTGGCTGTGATGCTGGAAGAGAAGATAAACTATTGTATATCTGCATTTCTGTGAGGTGGAGAAGTACTCAGATCTACTTAGTAAAAGTAGAAGTACTCAGATCTACTTAGTAAAAGTAGAAGTACTCAGATCTACTTAGTAAAAGTAGAAGTACTCAGATCTACTTAGTAAAAGTAGAAGTACTCAGATCTACTTAGTAAAAGTAGAAGTACTCAGATGTACTTAGTAAAAGGAGAAGTACTCAGATCTACTTAGTAAAAGTAGAAGTACTCAGATCTACTTAGTAAAAGTAGAAGTACTCAGGTCTTGTTCTTGAGTAAAAGTAGAAGTACTCAGATCTACTTAGTAACAGTAGAAGTACTCAGATCTACTTAGTAAAAGGAGAAGTACTCAGATCTACTTAGTAAAAGGAGAAGTACTCAGATCTACTTAGTAAAAGTAGAAGTACTCAGATCTACTTAGTAAAAGGAGAAGTACTCAGATCTACTTAGTAAAAGTAGAAGTACTCAGGTCTTGTTCTTGAGTAAAAGTAGAAGTACTCAGATCTACTTAGTAACAGTAGAAGTACTCAGATCTACTTAGTAACAGTAGAAGTACTCAGATCTACTTAGTAAAAGGAGAAGTACTCAGATCTACTTAGTAAAAGGAGAAGTACTCAGATCTACTTAGTAAAAGGAGAAGTACTCAGATCTACTTAGTAAAAGGAGAAGTACTCAGATCTACTTAGTAAAAGTAGAAGTACTCAGATCTACTTAGTAAAAGGAGAAGTACTCAGATCTACTTAGTAAAAGTAGAAGTACTCAGATCTACTTAGTAAAAGGAGAAGTACTCAGATCTACTTAGTAAAAGTAGAAGTACTCAGATCATGTACTTGAGTAAAAGTAGAAGTACTCAGATCTTGTACTTGAGTAAAAGTAGAAGTACTCAGATCTTGTACTTGAGTAAAAGTAGAAGTACTCAGATCTTGTACTTGAGTAAAAGTAGAAGTACTCAGATCTACTTAGTAAAAGTAGAAGTACTCAGATCTTGTACTTGAATAAAAGTAGAAGTACCCAGATCTTGTACTTGAGTAAAAGTAGAAGTATTCAGATCTTGTACTTGAGTAAAAGTAGAAGTACTCAGATCTTGTACTTGAGTAAAAGTAGAAGTATTCAGATCTTGTACTTGAGTAAAAGTAAAAGTACTCAGGTCTTGTACTTGAGTAGAAGTACTCAGATCATGTACTTGAGTAAAAGTAAAAGTACTCAGATCTTGTACTTGAATAAAAGTAGAAGTACCCAGATCTTGTAGTTGAGTAAAAGTAGAAGTACCAGAGTGTAGGAATACTCTGTTACAGTGAAAGTCCTCATTCAAAATGTTCCCTCAAGTGAAAGTAGAAAGTATTCTCATCTAAATATAGTGAAAGACAGTGAAAGTAGTCGTTGTGCAGATTGGTCCATTTCAGAATAATATATATGATATGTTTTATAATGATTGATCATGAAAGTGTTCTCAAAGCTGGTGGAGGTGCAGCTAGTCTGAAGTACTTTGTAGACTGCAGGGTAGCTGGTGGAGGTGCAGCTAGTCTGAAGTACTTTGTAGACTGCAGGGTAGCTGGTGGAGGTGCAGCTAGTCTGAAGTACTTTGTAGACTGCAGGGTAGCTGGTGAAGGTGCAGCTAGTCTGAAGTACTTTGTAGACTGCAGGGTAGCTGGTGAGGTGCAGCTAGTCTGAAGTACTTTGTAGACTGCAGGGTAGCTGGTGAAGGTGCAGCTAGTCTGAAGTACTTTGTAGACTGCAGGGTAGCTGGTGGAGGTGCAGCTAGTCTGAAGTACTTTGTAGACTGCAGGGTAGCTGGTGGAGGAGCAGCTAGTCTGAAGTACTTTGTAGACTGCAGGGTAGCTGGTGGAGGTGCAGCTAGTCTGAAGTACTTTGTAGACTGCAGGGTAGCTGGTGAAGGTGCAGCTAGTCTGAAGTACTTTGTAGACTGCAGGGTAGCTGGTGGAGGTGCAGCTAGTCTGAAGTACTTTGTAGACTGCAGGGTAGCTGGTGAAGGTGCAGCTAGTCTGAAGTACTTTGTAGACTGCAGGGTAGCTGGTGAAGGTGCAGCTAGTCTGAAGTACTTTGTAGACTGCAGGGTAGCTGGTGAAGGTGCAGCTAGTCTGAAGTACTTTGTAGACTGCAGGGTAGCTGGTGGAGGTGCAGCTAGTCTGAAGTACTTTGTAGACTGCAGGGTAGCTGGTGAAGGTGCAGCTAGTCTGAAGTACTTTGTAGACTGCAGGGTAGCTGGTGGAGGTGCAGCTAGTCTGAAGTACTTTGTAGACTGCAGGGTAGCTGGTGAAGTGCAGCTAGTCTGAAGTACTTTGTAGACTGCAGGGTAGCTGTGAAGGTGCAGCTAGTCTGAAGTACTTTGTAATGCAGGGTAGCTGTGAAGGTGCAGTAGTCTGAAGTACACCATGTACCTCTGAACTGCAGAGGAGTAGAAGTACACAGTAGCATACACTCTCCTACCTGATGGTGAGGATCTGACCAAAGTTCATCTCCACGTTGTTGACCTGGGCTATAAAGATGGCCGCCAGCGCCTCATAAAGCGCCGTTCCATCCATGTTGATCGTGGCTCCCACCGGCAGCACGAAGCGCGTGATTCTCTTGTCAATTTTGTTGTTTTCCTCCAGACATTTAAAGGTGACAGGCAGGGTTGCAGAGCTGAGCCAAGAAAACAAATGGAAACAGGTTCAAAACACAGTAAATAGTTATCAACGCAATAAACCGTATTTAACTTAGCTATGTACATTATTTAATTTCATATTCTGTTCCTGTACATATTCTATTTACACGTATATTGACTTTTTGATTCTGTATGTTGCATCGTTGGAGGAGCTCAGGTCAGAAGAATCTCATTGCCATTTCTACACTGTAGCTTTTGTGCATATAATGATAAAACCTTTGAGTCTAATAAGTGGTGCGTACAGAGACACGGACATATGGACGTATACTTCTTAATAAATCATAATAATACATTGCATCTTTCTGCTCGAAGACGCTTGACATCAAATCAGAACAGAGACTATGGGTTTTTTTTCCCTATCTGTATTCAAGAGCGTGGTATTTGAATTTGAGAGCATACTTTATGTATTTCTTTCCCTCAAACCCTGTCCTCGCGCTCAGGCTGTTTCTGTGCGCTCGTGAAATAATAATAATAATAATAATTCCTTACATTTATTATAGCGCTTTTTCAATGACTCAAAGCGCTTTACATATACACACATTACACATATAGCATACATGCAATGGTCAGATACTGTGGACAATACCCACAGGAGCAAGTTCAGGTGAAGTGTCTTGCCCATGGACAAATCTGCTCTCAGATTTATTCTGTGCGCGCTCGAAACTTTGGTGCAACAATCCTGTCAAAATCCCTCAACCAATAGGAGGCCAGGTGCTTGATTTGACTGTCCGTTTTATAAACATATACTAACTGTGCTTAGTGCTTACCCCCCCCCCAAAAAAAAGTTATACAGTGACGGCCCCTACACACGGCGGCGTGCGTTGCCGCTTCAACGCTTCTGCCCATTCACTTTGAATGGGGTGACGTCACGATTCGCCGAACTGCATTCTGGTAGTAAAGCGTAGCTTCTCTCGAGGTGCTCGCTGCAAAAGTAGAGCAATGTTCTACTTTTGCCGCCTCGACGGAGGCGTCTGCCAATCAAATCCCTCGTATGTAAATCTGACAGTACAAGCAGTAGCCAATCAAACCGGGTGTATGTTGGGAGAGCCAGACCGCAGTTATTTCCATATGTCAACAAAAGGAGGAGAAAATGATCGTGGCGATAGGGAACATACAGGGACACAAACCGGAGGAGCCAGGCATGGGGGGAGGGGGCAGAGACAGTGGGGGAAACTGGTAGGTTTTCGCTTATTTGGGGAGTTTATATCCAGTGTATTTCGTTTGAATGGACAGCTAGCAAGCATAGACAGTATATTTAGCC
Organism: Champsocephalus gunnari; assembly: GCA_036324595.1. NCBI lineage: Eukaryota > Metazoa > Chordata > Actinopteri > Perciformes > Channichthyidae > Champsocephalus > Champsocephalus gunnari. The sequence continues at coordinate 3,780,318 of CM070435.1, read as the reverse complement.
AGCATGGATGTAGCATGAATGCTTTGCTTTGTATGTCCGGGGCGGGACATTCATGTGGTTGGTTGTTGGTCGGGCTGCTCGCCTTGACTCCCCAAGCTCAAGACACGCCCACCGCCAAGCGGCAACGCACGCCGCGGTGTGTAGGGGCCGTGAAGTACATGCTATGTTATAAAGCCGTGGAGGGCGGGAGTTTATAAACCAAAGAGTAACCGCCCTTACGGGACGCTGTAATAAGTAAAGCGAACGCACCCGCAAGGACACCTGGCCTCCTATTGGTTGAGGGATTTTGACAGGGTTGTTGCACAAAAGTTTCGAGCGCGCACAGAATAAATCTGAGAGCAGACATTTCACAAGCGCACAGAAACAGCCTGAGTGCGAGGAGAAGGTTTGAAGCTGGAACACAGGAAATCTGAAAGCAGCAATATATATATCTGAGTGCAAGCTACTGTTTGAGCAGAAGCAGCGCGGATCTAAGCGCAAGCAGGAACTATTTGAGTGCGAGGACAGGGTTTGAGGGAAGTGTGTTGTTGGTCAGAGTTTGAAAGAGAGTGAATAAGTGAGATGTTTTTAAGGATTCAAGAGTGTTGGGCTGCGTCTCACTTCGGTTATTTTTAATTTCCTCGCTCCTCGGTCTCACCGGAAGTTGATTTGTCTGCGCCATCTTGAGTAGCGTCCCAGTGGCCTTATTTCTGCCGGAGGATCGATAATCGAGGAACCACCAGACCATCCTCCGGTGAAATCCTCAGCCACTCGCCCCGCCCCCTTACTGTGTATCGCTCACTGATTGGACGATGCAGCGCATGCACTGATCTGGCTGCTGTCAGACGATCGGCTGTGCGGCGTCATCACAAACGGACGTGGCTTCACGTGACGCTCCGGAGGAAACGACGTCCCATTGCTCTTAGAACTCATTTCCCTGCTTCTCGTGGTTTCCTTGCGTCCCTCCATGCTTCCTTGGTGGGAGGGACTAGACGCAGGGAAAGGACGCAAGTGAAGGACGCAAGGAATCCATTTAACCGAAGTGAAACGCACCCTGGGTGTTTCTCAACGTCAAGGAAGGCTGCTCCAGAGCCACTATTTCAAGCATACTACGTCATCGAGTCCCACCCAAGGACTGTTCCAATGCATACTTGGAATCCTACCGAGCCCGGCGTACTTCGTAGCGAGAAATGTGGAGGCTGCACATGTGTAGACTCCGCGGTCTTAAAATCCCCACAATGCTTTGCGCACGCACCAATTCCCAAATCTTTGGCGGAAATAGCGCTCCACGTAAGGCGGGGCCTCTCTCATGACGCACACTTGCACACTTGCACACTTGCTCGCCTGTTCCACTGTTCGTTTTCCGAATGCCAGGAAGGATTCTTGCCTCGCTTCTGAAGCAAGTGACTCGGAAGACATGTGCTACCAAGTAAGCGTCCTCGACATTGAGAAACACCCCGAGTCTTGCTCGCTCTCTTGGTGGAAGGATCTGTGTTTGAGAGCAGCTGCCCGACCTACATGCCCCCACCACACCACGTCCACACACTACAGGAAACACTACTGATTAACACGTTCCCTTTTGTTTAGTTAAGTTGAGTTATTATTATAATACATATCGTTCCTTAAACCGTGTCCTTTCCACGTTCTTTGTTATGGCCAAGACAAAGGGCCTGTCTCTAACTGTAGACTTCTTTGTGCTAAAAACTAGTCGAGATACGCTACCTAACGAACTCTAAACAAGCCGAGCTGTTTAAGATAAAAGCAACTTGTCTCACGAGCTGCATCCAAAATGTCAGTGAGTGCCGACGGCTGCTTCTGTATTTCTGTCACATGCTGGTTGCCTCAGGCTAAAGCTAACATGACTTACTGTCATTTAAGGTCACATCCACAGTGTTGAGTGAATCCACGGATACGTTCTGTGGTGACAATAGCGCGTTCACACTGCGGTACTTTTCCCTCAAAGATTCATGCGAACTCGTTAGTTCTCATGAACTAAGTACAGATCGCGTTCACACCGGAACAAGTCCCTGAGGGAGGATTAGGCAAATGAAGCCGCTGACGTCACTTCTTCTTCTTCTGCTTTGGGTTTACTGGCAGGCCGCAATCCACTTCACGGCGTATACTGCCACCCCAGAGTCCCCGGCCGGAAGTCCCCGGAGTTGGGGAAGGCTTCAGTAGCAGCTGCTGGGAGTCCCAGCAGCTGCTACTGAAGCCTTCCGAGTAAATCGCCAGAACGCCGACACCTCCTCATCTCCACCGCTCCCATGTTTTATTTTGTGTTGCCATAAGTTAGTCTCTCTGCGTTTCTGCGCGGGGCTAATGCTAATGCTAATAATGCTAATGCGAGGATAATAAAATGGCGGCTTCACAAAACGTTTTGGGAGTTTTACGGGGCGTGGTTTGCAATCCGCCCAGCCAATCAGGAATATAGCTCTTTTCTCACAAAAGAGCCGCTCCAAAGTCCCTGCTCTCTAGCAGGGACTTTCGAGGGGTACAAAGGTTCGCATGAACTACTTTTAGTACCGGCTCTTTTTGGTGTGAACGCGATAAAATAGTTCGCATGAACCTTTGTGGGAAAAGTACCGCAGTGTGAACGCGCCTAGTGATTCTGTATTTGCTAGAGCTTGTTGTGAACTTTGTGTATCCATGTCATGTGTTCATTTAAATCCACTACATTGGTGTTTTTGCGTTTTGTATAAGGCTAAAATTGTACTAATCTGCATTTTAATCTTGCATTGGTAGAAAATTAGACGGACATCGATGAATCTCATGTTTTCAACAGTGATGTTTGATGGGTCAAGATGAATCAGCACCTAATGCGGAGTAGTAGATAGTAGTAGATAGTACCAAGATCTGACCACATGCCACAGAACATTAAAACACGTTATACACTCAAAAGCAAGGAAAGGGGACGGTCTCAGCGAGGCAATTTACATTACAGGAAGTGTTGGCCGGATTGTGAAACTTGCGTACATTTGAATTATAAACCGATGGTCGAAAAGACAACCTTCTGTCTGTTCTAAGGAAGTGAGAATTAGAGATGTGAATTCAAACCACGGCAGAACCAAACCAGAGAAGATAGTTATACTTAAATGAGACTTAAAGGTAGACTAGGTAGGAATGGAGAAACCGGCTCGAGTGCGCTAGAATTTGAAAATACACAACCGGAACAAATCTGCCTCTTCCTTCGAGTAATAATGAAACGAGAATTATAAACATACCCAAAACTAAATTAACAGTGTTGTTTAATATACATATAAAAGACATAAAAGACCATATTTTTGAAATTCTCAACTAAATTAACAGAATATATATATAAACATTCATGTGAACGCCCGTTGACCGTCACGTGCCGCCGTCACGCGGGACCTGTGTGTGCGGTTCTGTAACTGCTGTCTCCGACGCTGCATTCGCCTATTTCATTGTTTCTCTGTAGATTTCAGTAGGCCGTATGAGGCTGAAAGATGGTGTACTGAAGACTGTAACGGAGCGTCCACACTACAGCTTCAAAAATAGCTTGGAGCTGGGCGTGTCTGGAGCTTGGGGATTTTATGCGAGCAATATATATATATATATATATATAAACTCCCCAAACAGGCGAAACCCTACCAGTTTCCCCCACTGCCTCTCCACCTCCCTCCATGCTGGTTCCTCCGGTTTGTGTCCCGGTAGGTGAAGAGGGTCTGGTCATACACAACCGGGTGAGTTGCTACGGCGATAATTAGTTTCTCCTCCAACTTTTTTTGAAATATAGAAATGAACGGCGGGATATCTCTCCCAGCTTAGACGCGGTTTGATTGGCTACGGCTTCAGCTGTCAGATTTTGGGAAACGGGATTTGATTGGCTGGCGCTGGCTACTCCGGCGACAACTTCTGTCGCCTGAGACGCCTGAGACGCCTTGCTCTGCTACCCACAATTCAGTTCGGCGAAAAAGTGAAGTGAATGGGCAGATTGGAGCTTTCGACGCTGTCGACGCTGTAGTGTAGACGGGCCGTAACTGCTGTCTCCGACGCTGCAGCTTTATACTATTGCTTCCTTCAGCCTTCCTCACAGAGCCCCTCCTCCAACACACACAAACGCGCACATGACCAATGAGGGCACGAGGTAAGTCTGTGCCCCGATGGAAGGCTGACAGGCAGGTAGGCCGTCCAGTTACTTTAGCCGGCTCAGATGATTGGTCGTGCTTTTCACAGCGCCACGGCTTCCAGAGATGCATTTTTTTAATGTATTTATTGTCAAAGCACTTAATCTTTTCATTGCTATCAGGATATATAACAACAACTGTTTCTGAAGTGAATTACCTACCCCACCTTTAATGATACATTCACTACAACAGAGGGGAGGTGTTGTTGGACTCACCTGGAGGACGTTCCCAGGGCGGTGACCAGAGCTTGCAGGATGCCAGCGATGAAGGTGAAGGGGTTTTGCCGAGTGATAACAAAATAGAGAGTGGGAAGAATGAGAACTCCGTGGATTAGTAACCCGATTATCACCGTGATGGTATACATGCCCAGCTGGCCGCCCATCTGAGTCAGGTCGTCCATCTCCACGATCTTTCCTGCGATCAGGAACAGGATCCCGATAGGAGCGTACCTGAGAGAGGAAGAACGAGGAAGATGATGGTGGCATTTATGTTCAACAGGAAACACCTCTCATCAGAGAGGGCACAAGTACACACTTCCTTTACTCAAGTAGAAGTACAGATACGCGTGTTTAAAAATACTCTGGTGAAAGTAGAAGTACTGACTAAACTTCTGTACTCAAGTAAAAGTAAAGAGGCTTTGAAGTGTACTTCAGTAAAAAGTACCCATAACTAGCAGCTGCTTTAAAGAGTACCTGACCTCCCTTTATATCAATAGAACAATAATGTCAATGTTAGCTAATGAATGTTTCCATGGTGACCAACGGCAACATGACTTTGGGTTCAACATGTAAGAAGTAGAAAGTACAGGTATTTGAGTTCAACATGTAAGAAGTAGAAAGTACAGGTATTTGTGTTCAACATGTAAGAAGTAGAAAGTACAGGTATTTGAGTTCAACATGTAAGAAGTAGAAAGTACAGGTATTTGAGTTCAACATGTAAGAAGTAGAAAGTACAGGTATTTGAGTTCAACATGTGAGAAGTAGAAAGTACAGGTATTTGTGTTAGAAATGTAAGAAGTAGAAAGTACAGGTATTTGTGTTCAAAATATGAGAAGTAGAAAGTACAGGTATTTGGGTTCAACATGAGAGAAGTAGAAAGTACAGGTATTTGAGTTCAACATGTGAGAAGTAGAAAGTACAGGTATTTGAGTTCAACATGTAAGAAGTCAAAAGTAAAAGTAAAATAAGTAGTGGAGTGAAGTACTGATACCAGATAAATGTACTTAAGTAACAAAGTATTTGCACTCCACCACTTCCTGCCTCTCACAGTGAACGTTTACCACATGATGATGGCCACCAGGCGCATGATGGCTTCATTCATGGCGTCGAAGAAGTCCCTGAGGACCTGGCCCTGCTCCTTCATGTTGCCAATTATCAAACCAAAGCACACGGAAAAGACCACCAGCCCGAGAGCGTTGACCCCGTTGACCTGGCCCGGCACCGGGATCACTTCCTCTCTGGAGATCTCCATCACCTCCTGGGTCGCATTGGTGGAGTTGAAGAGGGTTTCGTTCACCGTCATCGTCACGGTGACAATCCGCTTTCCATACTTGGTTTTGAACTGGAGAAAAGAGAGAATGAAAGGTCACCTATTGTGCAAACAATCTTAGAAGATGTCAGTAGCAGTTCCTGCAGCTGATGAATATCCATGGCCTTTAAGAAAGACCATAAATAAGACTAAACGCTCCAGAGCAATCAAATTAATTGACGTTTGATGTCTTCCAGGCAGGGGCAGTTCTAGGGGGGGGCAGGGGGGACCAGTGCCCTAAAAAACAAACCAAAAACTTTTCATTGTTAGGGGGGCCACAGGAGGGTTTCCTGTGGCCCCCCTAACAATGAAAAGTTATTATTTATTTTTTTAAATGTATATTTTCTGGTACTCAGGATTTTGTTGCTGTAATGTGAGATTGTGCAGACACCCTTATGTAAAGTAGAGATGTAACTGTTCATTGCCTTTATTTTTATATAAATATGGTGTTAGTGAAAACATTGCACTATAACTTAAGCTGAAGCTAACAGTAATAACTATAAGATCTATCTGAAATAAATAAGTGTACTGAAACAAATACCAATAACTGTATTGCATTGTTTTCTTATGCGCAATGACTTCATACTGTCTAGTTCTCTTTTTCGTCCTGCATTTATTGGGCCCCCTCAGAAAATAACTGGCCCCCCCAGTCAAACTGGTCTAGAACCGCCACTGCTTCCAGGTCACAATACCTTTCACAATGAAAGCTCAGATAAAATAGCATGCGTATTAGCTTAAAGGTCACCTGTTGTGCAAAATCCCCTTTTCCCTGTAAATGTGTATCCATCACTTCCTGGTCTTCTCTAAAGAAGAGGGACCAATGGAAACGTTGTCATGTTGCCGTTGGTCACCATGGAAACATTCATTAGCTAACAATGACATTATTGTTCTATTGATATAAAGGGAGGTCAGGTACTCTTTAAAGCAGCTGCTCGCTATGGGTACTTTTTACTGAAGTACACTTCAAAGCCTCTTTACTTTGACTTGAGTAAAGTTTAGTCGGTACTTCTACTTTCACCAGAGTATTTTTAAACACAAGTATCTGTACTTCTACTTATAGACATTTTATTTATTGGGATAAACCCCTTGAGATGCAGCATCTCGTTTTCAAGGGGGTCCCGACAATAGCAACAACTTACAGACTTGCATAAACAAAAAGACAAAAAGCTTGAGTAAAGGAGGGACTTTTGCCCTCTGTGTTAAAAACAAACCAGTGGCTCTGGATGGTCAGGCTTGGAAACAGTAAAAGGCCAACATGTCCACACACCCCAACTATCCATTCACCACCACAAGGGTCAAGCTAAGCCACTCCCCTTCAGACCGACCCAGCTATCCATTCACCACCACCAGGGTCAAGCCAAGCCCCTCCCCTTCAGACCGGCCCCAACTATCCATTCACCACCACCAGGGTCAAGCTAAGCCACTCCCCTTCAGACCGACCCCAACTATCCATTCACCACCACCAGGGTCAAGCCAAGCCCCTCCCCTTCAGACCGACCCAACTATCCATTCACCACCACCAGGGTCAAGCTAAGCCACTCCCCCTCAGACCGACCCCAACTATCCATTCACCACCACCAGGGTCAAGCTAAGCCCCTCCCCTTCAGACCGACCCAACTATCCATTCACCACCACCAGGGTCAAGCTAAGCCACTCCCCCTCAGACCGACCCAAACCATCCATTCACCACCACCAGGGTCAAGCTAAGCCCCTCCCCTTTAGACCGACCCAACTATCCATTCACACCAGAGTCAAGCTAAGCCCCTCCCCTTCAGACCGGCCCCAACTATCCATTCACCACCACCAGGGTCAAGCTAAGCCCCTCCCCCTCAGACCGACCCAACTATCCATTCACCACCACCAGGGTCAAGCTAAGCCCCTCCCCTTCAGACCGACCCAACTATCCATTCACCACCACCAGGGTCAAGCTAAGCCCCTCCCCTTCAGACCGACCCCAACTACCCATTCACCACCACCAGGGTCAAGCTAAGCCCCTCCCCCTCAGACCGACCCAACTATCCATTCACCACCACCAGGGTCAAGCTAAGCCCCTCCCCCTCAGACCGACCCAACTATCCATTCACCACCTCCAGGGTCAAGCTAAGCCCCTCCCCTCAGACCGACCCCAACCATCCATTCACCACCACCAGGGTCAAGCTAAGCCCCTCCCCTTCAGACCGACCCAACCATCCATTCACCACCACCAGGGTCAAGCTAAGCCCCTCCCCTTTAGACCGACCCAACTATCCATTCACCACCACCAGGGTCAAGCTAAGCCCCTCCCCTTCAGACCGACCCAACTATCCATTCACCACCACCAGGGTCAAGCTAAGCCCCTCCCCTTCAGACCGACCCAACTATCCATTCGCCACCACCAGGGTCAAGCTAAGCCCCTCCCCCTCAGACCGGCCCCAACTATCCATTCACCACCACCAGGGTCAAGCTAAGCCACTCCCCTTCTGACTGACCCAACTATCCATTCACCACCACCAGGTTCAAGCTAAGCCCCTCCCCCTCAGACCGACCCAACTATCCATTCACTACCACCTGGGTCAAGCTAAGCCACTCCCCCTCAGACCAACCCAACTATCCATTCACCACCACCAGGGTCAAGCTAAGCCCCTCCCCTTCAGACCGAACCCAACTATCCATTCACCACCACCAGGGTCAAGCTAAGCCCCTCCCCTTCAGACCGGCCCAACTATCCATTCACCACCACCAGGGTCAAGCTAAGCCCCTCCCCCTCAGACCGACCCAAACCATCCATTCACCACCACCAGGGTCAAGCTAAGCCCCTCCCCTTTAGACCGACCCAACTATCCATTCACCACCACCAGGGTCAAGCTAAGCCCCTCCCCTTTAGACCGACCCAACTATCCATTCACCACCACCAGGGTCAAGCTAAGCCCCTCCCCTTCAGACCGACCCAACTATCCATTCACCACCACCAGGGTCAAGCTAAGCCCCTCCCCTTCAGACCGACCCAACTATCCATTCGCCACCACCAGGGTCAAGCTAAGCCCCTCCCCCTCAGACCGACCCAACTATCCATTCACCACCACCAGGGTCAAGCTAAGCCCCTCCCCTTCAGACCGACCCAACTATCCATTCACCACCACCAGGGTCAAGTTAAGCCCCTCCCCTTCAGACCGACCCCAACTATCCATTCACCACCACCAGGGTCAAGCTAAGCCCCTCCCCCTCAGACCGGCCCAACTATCCATTCACCACCACCAGGGTCAAGCTAAGCCCCTCCCCTTCAGACCGGCCCAACTATCCATTCACCACCACCAGGGTCAAGCTAAGCCCCTCCCCTTCAGACCAACCCCAACTATCCATTCACCACCACCAGGGTCAAGCTAAGCCCCTCCCCTTTAGACCGACCCAACTATCCATTCACCACCACCAGGGTCAAGCTAAGCCCCTCCCCTTTAGACCGACCCACCTATCCATTCACCACCACCAGTGTCAAGCTAAGCCCCTCCCCTCAGACCGACCCAACTATCCATTCACCACCACCAGAGTCAAGCTAAGCCCCTCCCCTTTAGACCGACCCACCTATCCATTCACCACCACCAGTGTCAAGCTAAGCCCCTCCCCTCAGACCGACCCAACTATCCATTCACCACCACCAGGGTCAAGCTAAGCCACTCCCCCTCAGACCGACCCAACTATCCATTCACCACCACCAGGGTCAAGCCAAGCCCCTCCCCCTCAGACCGACCCAACTACCCATTCACCACCACCAGGGTCAAGCTAAGCCCCTCCCCTTCAGACCGACCCAACCATCCATTCACCACCACCAGGGTCAAGCTAAGCCCCTCCCCCTCAGACCGACCCAAACCATCCATTCACCACCACCAGGGTCAAGCTAAGCCCCTCCCCTTCAGACAGACCCAACTATCCATTCACCACCACCAGGGTCAAGCTAAGCCCCTCCCCTTCAGACCGACCCAACTATCCATTCACCACCACCAGGGTCAAGCTAAGCCCCTCCCCTTCAGACCGACCCAACTATCCATTCACCACCACCAGGGTCAAGCTAAGCCCCTCCCCTTCAGACCGACCCAACTATCCATTCACCACCACCAGGGTCAAGCTAAGCCCCTCCCCTTTAGACCGACCCAACTATCCATTCACCACCACCAGGGTCAAGCTAAGCCCCTCCCCTTCAGACCGAACCCAACTATCCATTCACCACCACCAGGGTCAAGCTAAGCCCCTCCCCTCAGACCGACCCAACTATCCATTCACCACCACCAGGGTCAAGCTAAGCCCCTCCCCCTCAAACCGACCCAACTATCCATTCACCACCACCAGTGTCTAGACCCAGGGCGTTTTAATCGAATCGGTTCTCCCCTCCCGAATGATACTTCCTGCACAACGGGACCTAATCGCCAAAACTACTGTCACATTCATTTGTGTATCTGCGCATTAAATATGTATCATCACATCAAAACCGTCTCTCCTGATTGAACCGTTATCTTGTGGGTGACATCAACACGGCACGGCTTTCAGAGACCTCAACACCCGTATAAAGCTCACCTGCTGGGTGCAGGCCTGGACCAGGTTTGGAGGAAACATGTTTCTGGAAAGAGAAATAACAAAGTTGTTAGGAGACGATGGTGTCCACTCAGACTCAGAATCCCTTTATTAGAATTAGTTACAAAAAACACATCCTGCACGGTTTGACACACGAGCTGTTTCCTGTAGTTATTGAACTGCTCAGTTTTATTATTGTCGTAAGATTAAGATGGACTTTTATTAACCCCTCGTGGGGAAATGGTTTCTCTGCATTCGACCCATCCTAGTGTTAGGAGCAGTGGGCAGCCATTTTGAACGGCGCCCGGGGAGCTGTGTGGGGAACGGTGCCTTGCTCAGGGACACCTCGGTAGCCCTTGGTCTTGCCGGGACTTGAACCGGTGACCTTCCGGTTGCCGAGCCGAGTCCCTATCGACTTGTTGTGCCGTAACTCTGGCACAACAATTTCCTTCGGGATAAATAAAGTCTTATCAAAGTCGACTTTATTGTCAATCTTTCAGTTTGTGTGTACAGACAGAGAGATCCAAATACCGTTTCCCACAATCCCAAATACAGTAACAAAGATATATAAAATCATATGTCATACACTGAACTAAAATATAAACGCAACACTTTTGTTTTTGCTCCCATTTTTCATGAGATGAACTCAAAGATCTAAAACATTTTCTATTTACACAAAATAACCATTTCTCTCAAATATTGTTCACAAATCTGAAAGAATCTGTGACAGTGAGCACTTCTCCTTTGCCGAGAGAATCCATCCCACCTCACAGGTGTGGCATATCAAGATGCTGATTAGACAGCATGATTATTGCACAGGTGTGCCTTAGGCTGGCCACCATAAAAGGCCACTCTGAAACGTGCATTTTTGCTGTATTGGGGGGGTCTGGGGGTGTCCGAAAACCAGGCAGTATCTGGTGTGAGGGGTAGGGGTAGGGTAATGTTGTGAATCGAGTGGCCTGTGTTCGTTGTCCATAACATACGCCTGCCCATACCATAACCCCACCACCACCATGGGCCACTCGATTCACAACATTACCCTACCCCTAACCCTAACCCTACCCCTAACCCTACCCCTACCCCTACCCCTCACACCAGATACTGCCTGGTTTTCGGACCCTCCCAGACCCCCCCCAATAAAGCAAAACTGCACGTTTCAGAGTGGCCTTTTATGGTGGCCAGCCTAAGGCACACCTGTGCAATAATCATGCTGTCTAATCAGCATCTTGATATGCCACACCTGTGAGGTGGGATGGATTCTCTCGGCAAAGGAGAAGTGCTCACTGTCACACATTCTTTCAGATTTGTGAACAATATTTGAGAGAAATGGTTATTTTGTGTAAATAGAAAATGTTTCAGATCTTTGAGTTCATCTCATGAAAAATGGGAGCAAAAACAAAAATGTTGCGTTTATATTTTAGTTCAGTGTACATATATACACACAGACACATTTAGACGTAAATAAAAGCACAACAATCAATACAAAATAACAGTCACTTCACTTTGAGAAATGCGCATCGTGTCTTTTCTCACCTGATCAGATCTAAGAAGGCGTCTGCAGGACTGACTTGCTCGATCTTCTGCTGCTTTCCAAACTCCGCTTTGGATCCTTTCCCGGGGTGAATGATGAGGACAACGATGATCCCGGTGAAGACTGCGATGAAGGTCGTGGTCATGTAATAAATCAAGGCTCTCATGCCCATCTTTCCCGACGCTTTGCTGTCCAACGCGGCCATCCCTAGAGCACCGGGTGAATACAGAGAATTACTAAGACATCTCTCATAACGTGGTTATTTTGAACCGGTCGGCATTTTCTTTCTTTTTCTTATGCGTCCACCCGGTTTTCACTTGTACTCAGTGTAATTAGAGCTCCGCCAGGCCATTTCGTACATCTGCTACTTTGACACGTTGCTAATTTGTGGAGCGGGAACTCATAGAAAGGTGTTTGAGAGCAGCGGCTGGGAACCAGGAGATTAGCCCTGAGGACGGAGCGCCTTGTGTAATTAAATTGGAAAGAAAGTGTGCTCTGTAACTGAGTCAGTGGGAAGTTCTTCATCTCGCAGCTGGGTAGAGGGCAGCCTCCTCAGTCACTCCTGACCTCCCCCCGAACCAGCTCGGGGAAAAACGAAAGTTTATCTGTGACCTGTTTCGCAATTTGAGCAAACATTGATTTTCAGGCATTTTCAGAACATGAAACCAACAGGATAAATAAAACTGATTTCCAGAGTTGTATATGCAGAGAATAATATAAGTCCTCTACGGCCCTTTCTCATTTCTCTATCTCCCCTCCTCGACTCCTATCCTCGTGTCTTAGTCCCGCCCACAGGAGGTGCGAGCGGAGGAGTCGAGGAGGGGTAATTAGTGAAATGAGAAAGGGCCTATGTCTTTACTTTTTATTTTGTAATTTTCAACCTATAGTTAGAGCTGGTTTCAGTTGCTATGGTTACCAGTCGCTTTTACGCTGCTATGGACATATTTTCACACTTTGTACACGTACTCTTTTTTTATATATATATCCTGCTTACTTGAAGTAAACAGTTATTTTGTGTTTTTTTATCCAAAGCGACTTACATACTCAATACTGTGGACAATCCCCCCAGGAGCAAAGTGTCTTGCCCAGGGACACAACGACATGCTGACTGTAGTGGGGTTTGAACCTGTGACCCCCTGATCCCAACACCAACGCACTATCCCACTGCGCCACACGCCTCCCGTTCTTGCATTTTAATGTTTTATTTTTTTAGATTTCGATCTTTCTGTGTATACAAACATATTTTGAGATTGACAATACAGTTGACTTTGACTTGACTTTGACTCATCCTCCTGGCTCCCGCATTTTAAAGTATTTATTGTATGTTTTTTTTGTCTTTTGTTTTATTCCATTTTTTTTGCCATCACAGAGACGGTGTTTCTCAATGTCGAGGACGCTTCCTTGGTAGGACAAGTCCCTCAGAGTCAGTTGCTTCAGAAGCGAGGCAAGAATCCTTCCTAGCCTCGGAAAACGAAGAGTGGTGGAACAGGCTAACAGGCGTGGTCATATGAGAGGCCCCGCCTTCAATGGAGCGCGACTTCCGCCAAAGATTGGGAAATTGGTCCGTGCGCAAAGCATTGTGGGGATTTTAAGACCGCGGAGGATACACACGTGCAGCCTCGAAATTTCCCGTAACGAAGGACGCCGGCCTCGGTAGAATTCCAAGCATCCTGGACATTCGAACAGTCCTTCGGCGGCACTCGATGACGTAGCATCCTTGAAATAGTGGCTCTGGAGCATCCTTCCTCGACATTGAGAAACACCCAGGGACTTATATAGACAGATACAAATAATAGAGACAATAATACAAAAAGAAAAGACAAAGATAACATATAGGGAATCCCTTTCCCATGCCACCCCGTCCCTCCCCCTTCTCACCCATCTTGCCATTTCACAGCAAATCCTACCTGATGTTTGTTAGCAATCGTCTGAGTTCATCTATCTATTATATTATTTACATTATAGCATAAAAATGTGTCCACATCAAATACATTCATACATATAATTTTTTCCCCATAACATTTCATCTGTTTAAGCTGAATTGAGATTGACTCCTAATAATCTACAAATGCACCAAGGTGTGCGTATATGTATCTTAATTTACATGAATGATATAACCCGATCAGCAGCTCTTTGAGTAGCCCCTAATGTTCTCCCTTAGCCTTATTAGCAGAAGCGATTGACAGCTCTGAGACTAGTAGGTCATGGAAGGATGATATCCATTGCTCAAAGGTCCCATGTCATGCTTTCCTGGTTAATACCCGTCCCCTTGTTGTTATGAAGCTTAGGGCTCACAGGGAGGGGGGGGGAGGGGCTCCAACAAGGCGTGTAGGACAGAGAGTGAATACACATACTATATTCTAGTCGACCTCAACAATGGAGTTATGATCAGTAGAAATGGCCACCTTTAATAAATGTGGGGGTTTCCATCGTATTGACTGGAGGGAAAGTGAACCAGAGCAAAGTGAAGTGCACGGCGGTGACCTGTGCGATGCAATGCGTGTTACCTGTTATCAGACTGGACACCAGTAAGGGGAGCACGAGCATCTGGAGCATTCTCATCAACAGCTCTCCGGGGAAAGAGAAGTACTTCACTTCTCGATAGGTCATCTTATACGGACGCAGCGCGAATCCCAGAACGATGCCTGCCGAGAGAGAGCACTGAGTCTTTGATGCATTGAGAAGTCGGTGTTGTCAAGGTAACGCAGACACAGACTGTATCGGGTCTCAGACGTTTGCATTAAAGGTCTCCTATTATACTATTTCTAGGCATATATTATAAATCTCAGATATATAAAAACATGTCTATGAAGTATTTTGCTCAGAATACCAAACACCCATTCTAGCCTCTATTTCAGCCCTGTTACTAAAGTGCTGATTCTGATAGAAGTATGGAGCTCAAAAAAGGTTTACCGCAAGGTGTGTATACTTTTTTTACTTCCTGCATCTTCACACACATGCTCTCCAGTACAGGTTAGCTCTGAGTGTTAGCGATGCTAACGTAAACACCGACCATATAGAGGCGAAGTCCCTCCCTTTCCTCCACGGGACCTTATTTCTGAAAAAGTACGTATTGAAGTCAATGGAGAGAGAAAAGTTATCTTTCGATCCCGTTTGAATTGAGCCATGAATTACACACATGATGTTTGTCAATTTAAAAGATAATTTTGCAAGTTAAAAAAATCAAAATGTGTCGTAAAACTGTGAAGTTACACTTTGTTTGTGTGAACCGCTCAATGAACTACATCTCCCATCATGCACCACACACCCAGACGGCCGTCACGTTGAAACATTTCACTCCTTTCTTTCAGAACGAGGCGGAAAGTATTCAAAGAGGTGGAAATCACTCCGAGTCTGGGCGCGTTGAGAGCTGTGCACACACAAGGGGAGTTAGTCGGTTCCTGAGAGCCAGCATGCGGGACCGGGACTCTGGGATTTGTAGTCTTTCTAGTTACGTATTTTTCATCGTCTTATATTTCAACAGTTTTACGACAAACTGTGACTTTTTTGACGTGGAAATTATTTTTTAAGATCGACAAACATCATGTGTGTAACTCGTGGCACAATTCAAACGGGATCGAGAGATACGTTTTCTCTCTCCATCGACTTCAATACATACTTTTTCAGAAATAAGGTCCCATGGGGTCGGAAGTAGATGGGCGGGACTTCGCCTCTCTATAACATCCAAAATTGCACATTGTTTCTGATTGGGCCGTGGGTGTAAAGCCCGCCCACATTTCAGATATTACGTCATATCGGACGCAAATCTGGATCAGCTCCGTTGTTCCCCCGTTTTTAGAGATGTGGGGACGGAGGGTTTTATTTTCTGACACTTTGTGAGTTCCCCGAAACACCGGCGACATATTTATGTGTAAAAGACATCAAAAAAGTGCATTTTGCATGACAGAGGGATACACACCTACGACGACTGCTGCCACTGTGAAGAGAACGAAGGCGTTATTCTTGAAGAAAGCCAGGACGTTCTCTTTGGAGATCTCCTCCACTTTCCTCTTGGCCTTCATCGTCCGGATGTGAATGCCTTCTCTGAAGCGCTGCATCCTGCTGTGAGAAAGACATGCACATCAGTTCATACTGGCAGCAAGCAGATACCACAATAACAACAGAGGTGTGAGGTAATAAAGTACAAATACTGCGTTACTGTACTTAAGTACATGTTTCTGGTATCAGTACTTTACTCCACTACTTATTTTTCTGACGACTTTTTACTTTGACTTCTTACATGTTGAACTCAAATACCTGTACTTTCTACTTCTCTCATGTTGAACTCAAATACCTGTACTTTCTACTTCTCACATGTTGAACTCAAATACCTGTACTTTCTACTTCTTACATGTTGAACTCAAATACCTGTACTTTCTACTTCTTACATGTTGAACTCAAATACCTGTACTTTCTACTTCTTACATGTTGAACTAAAATACCTGTACTTTCTACTTCTCACATGTTGAACTCAAATACCTGTACTTTCTACTTCTTACATGTTGAACTCAAATACCTGTACTTTCTACTTCTCACATGTTGAACACAAATACCTGTTCTTTCTACTTCTTACATGTTGAACTCAAATACCTGTACTTTCTACTTCTCTCATGATGAACTCAAATACCTGTACTTTCTACTTCTCTCATGATGAACTCAAATACCTGTACTTTCTACTTCTCTCATGTTGAACTCAAATACCTGTACTTTTACTTCTCACATGTTGAACTCAAATACCTGTACTTTCTACTTCTTACATGTTGAACTCAAATACCTGTACTTTCTACTTCTCTCATGTTGAACTCAAATACCTGTACTTTCTACTTCTCTCATGTTGAACTCAAATACCTGTACTTTCTACTTCTTACATGTTGAACTCAAATACCTGTACTTTTTACTTCTCACATGTTGAACTCAAATACCTGTACTTTCTACTTCTCACATGTTGAACTCAAATACCTGTACTTTATACTTCTTACATGTTGAACTCAAATACCTGTACTTTCTACTTCTCTCATTTCCCAAACAGCTGGTTCCTTTAGTCTGAATGTGTGTTTGGTGCGTGGTCATTATTCTTTAGAGTCATTGCGTGCCTATTGATCTGAACACGATCCGTGTATCCATCACTTCCTGGTCTTCTCTAAAGAAGAGGGACCAATGGAAACGTTGTCATGTTGCCGTTGGTCACCATGGAAACATTCATTAGCTAACAATGACATTATTGTTCTATTGATATAAAGGGAGGTCAGGTACTCTTTAAAGCAGCTGCTAGCTATGGGTACTTTTTACTGAAGGACACTTCAAAGCCTCTTTACTTTGACTTGAGTGAAAGAAGTTTAGTCAGTACTTCTACTTTCACCAGAGTATTGTAAACACGAGTATCTGTACTTCAACTTGAGGAAAGGATGTGTGTACTTTTGCCACCTCTGAATAACAACAACAATAACAACAAACATGCTTCATCTGTACAACAAAAGGCAATCATATTAAAACATTATGTCTCTTGACCTTTAGATACATTCAGATCCTTAATGAAGGGCCTCCATATGTTCTCAAACTCATGCTGTCTGCACATAAATGTATAGGACATCTCCTCCAATGGAAGGCCTGACAGCATCCGTCCCAACCAATGAGTGATAATTGTACCGTGAGCCTTTTTTCCAAAACAATGCAATTCAGGTTTTGGCGTAGAGCAAGCTGAGGTCTATAAATACTTGAGTAAAAGTAGAAGTACTCAGATGTTGTACTTTAGTAAAAGTAGAAGTACTCTGATCTTGTACTTTAGTAAAAGTAGAAGTACTCTGATCTTGTACTTGAGTAAAAGTCAACCCGATACGCAAGAGTGAACATGTGACGATTTACCACGCTGGGAGACGTGAAGATGTCACGATTTCGTCCCTTCAAACGTGACAGCTACACGGTATTGTTAACCATTGGAGAAATAACCGGAAATGCCAAGCAAATGCTCCCCGACGGTCGGTTGTTATTGTCAATATTAATATAATAATGATTTATTTTTTAATAGTCACACTCGATTACGCAAATGTTCTTGTTGCCCCAGCTGGTCGACTCCTCTTTGAGCAGAAACAAAGGCTACATTAATGTATTAAATCAATGTTAATCCGTGCGTGTGGATGTGGAATTAACGGACGTGACGTTGTGCGATTGAGTTGCCAGGCAACAGCTTCGGTTCATGTTAATTTACAAACTCTTCAACTACAACCGTAGTTATATTTAAAAACATGTTAGAAGGCCTCACGAAATACTTTAATGCAAATTCAAATGTAAATGTGAAGGAATGTGTGTATAACAAAATACATCGGTGATAAATGAAACCGGAAACTGACGTAGGCAAGATCCTCAGCTCGATGATTGGATGGTTTAGCCGCAATGCATGCTGGGATTTGGGGTTTATGTGAAATCTGAAAACGTTTTTTAAAAACAAAATAAAACTTTATTCCGAGTGTTCTTGCTTTTCTCTTTGAAAGTGATCACATAACGGCATTGTAATACACGGTTCGGCTGCATTAAGTATTACATGTCTGCCGTAGTTCTCTATTTATAGAGCCCTGCTGAGAAGACTTCTCGACAAGCAGGAAGAACTGCCGCCAAAACTGAAAACGTGACGTGGATCATAAATATATCAGCAATTAAACAACATCTTACATTTCTTTTCACACAATGCGTCTCCTTGCAGTCTCAACACTAATTCGGCTGACTTTTATATCTGATCCAATTGGTAGATAGGCTGTATTTACACCATAACGGTGCACAGCTGATAGAAAGGGACACCTGGTGGTTAAAGCATGTCCGTTAATTCCACATCCACACCAGATCCACACGCATGGATTACCATCGATTTAATACATTAATGTAGCCTTTGTTTCTGCTCAAAGAGGAGTCGACCAGCTGGGGCAACAAGGAAATTGGCGTAATCGAGTGTGACTATTAAAAAATAAATCATTATTATATTAATATTGACAATAACAACCGACCGTCGGGGAGCATTTGCTTGGCATTTCCGGTTATTTCTCCACTGGTTAACAATACCGTGTAACTGTCACGTCTGAAGGGACGAAATCGTCACATGTTCACGTCTTGCCGTGATATCGGTAGTACTCAGATCTTCTACTTGTGTAAAAGTAGAAGTACTCAGATCTTCTACTTGAGTAACAGTAGAAGTACACAGATATTGTACTTGAGTAAAAGTAGAAGTACTCAGATCTTGTACCTGAGTAAAGGTAGAAGTACTCTGATCTTGTACTTGAGTAAAGGTAGAAGTACTCAGATCGTGTACTTGAGTCAAAGTAGAAGTACTCTGATCTTGTACTTGAGTAAAAGTAGAAGTAATCAGATCGTGTACTTGAGTAAAAGTAGAAGTACTCAGATCTTGTTCTTGAGTAAAAGTTGAAGTACTCAGATCTTGTACTTGAGTAAAGGTAGAAGTACTCAGATCTTGTACTTGAGTAAAAGTACAAGTACTCAGATCTTGTACTTGAGTCAAAGTAGAAGTACTCAGATCTTGTACTTGAGTAAAGGTAGAAGTACTCAGATCTTGTTCTTGAGTAAAAGTAGAAGTACTCAGATCTTGTTCTTGAGTAAAAGTTGAAGTACTCAGATCTTGTACTTGAGTAAAGGTAGAAGTACTCAGATCTTGTACTTGAGTAAAAGTAGAAGTACTCAGATCTTGTACTTGAGTAAAAGTAGAAGTACTCAGATCTTGTACTTGAGTAAAAGTAGAAGTACCAGAGTGTAGGAATACTCTGTCACAGTAAAAGTCCTCATTCAAAATGTTCCTCAAGTGAAAGTAGAAAGTATTCTCATCTAAATATAGTGAAAGACAGTGAAAGTAGTCGTTGTGCAGATTGGTCCATTTCAGAATAATATATATGATATGTTTTATAATGATTGATCATGAAAGTGTTCTCAGAGCTGGTGAAGGAGCAGCTAGTCTGAAGTACTTTGTAGACTGCAGGGTAGCTGGTGGAGGTGCAGCTAGTCTGAAGTACTTTGTAGACTGCAGGGTAGCTTGTGGATTTATCTGTGAAGTACCTAAAGGTATTAAATACATGTAGTGGAGTAGAAGTACACAGTAGCATAACATGAAATACCCAAGTAAAGTACAAGTACCTCAAAATTGTCTGTCTGTCTATTTTTGCACACCTTCTTCTACTTCTTGGACTCATATTTATTTCCTTTCTATTCAAATAATCAACAATGTGATCAAAATAAGATGCATGTCACCCCTTCGTCCCCCAAACATTTAAAGCACAACAGAATGAAAGCGTATTAAATTAATCACTAACCTCTTCAGGTGTGTGTGAGTTCTTCAGATCTGCAGGAAGATGGAGGATGGAGCTCCAACAGGAAGAGTGTGTGGAGGAATCATGGATCTGTAGTGGTTGGAAACAGGGAGGGAAGACATCCAGGAGAGAGAGAGAGAGAGAGAGAGAGAGAGAGAGAGAGAGAGAGAGAGAGAGAGAGAGAGAGAGAGAGAGAGAGAGAGAGAGAGGAGAGAGAGAGAGAGAGAGAGAGAGAGAGAGAGAGAGAGACAGAGAGATAGATAGAGAGAGAGAGAGGGAGAGAGAGAGGGAGGGAGAGAGGAGAGGAGAGAGAGAGAGAGAGAGAGGAGAGAGAGAGAGAGGGAGAGAGAGAGGGAGAGAGAGAGAGAGGAGAGACGAGACAGACAGACAGAGAGAGAGAGAGGAGAGAGGAGAGAGAGAGCGAGAGAGAGAGGAGAGGAGAGAGAGAGAGAGAGAGAGAGAGAGCGAGCGAGAGAGAGGGGTCCTCCCACAATAACACTTAGCCCTGTGACACAGTTTCAGGTAAAGCCCAGATGTCAAAACTTTGTTGAGAGTTGTTTCAGAAATCCTCAGACGGTTATTACGGAGCGTCCATTTTAGATCGGATCCCTTTGTTGTCGCTACGCCCAGCACAGCGACACTCCAAGCATTCCCGACGGTGCATTCTGACAACACAAGCTAACACTGTTAATATATAAAGTGACTATAAACTGGACCTATGATACATTGAACAGTACGCTTACAAAACAATACGTTACCATACGGGCACGGCAGTACAAAGTGTAAACAAGTCAATCATTATTTGTTCTGTCTTTGTATACATGTATGTATGTCGGTAGGTACGTGTATGTATGTACATGTGGGTATACATATGAGTATATGGGTACAAGTATTACTGTTACTGTTCTTTATTCCCTTATCTATACATTTTCTTTTAATATTATCTTCTATATTACTTTGACCTATACAGGTATCTATCTTATTTATTTAGTTAGTTATTTATTTTACTAGCTAGGACCGGGAGGGAGGGAAAGGGGGAAATAAATAAAAATATTGACGGTATAAATGTAAACTGTAAAAAAAAGTCAATAAGTAAGCTATTGTAAGTTGATAATTACAAAACTAAAAATAAATATATAGAGTAAGACATCTTCCTCAGCTCTCCTCATCCTCACCTTCCCTTTTCTCTCACCTCCTCCTGATTAAGTGTACGAGTATGCACCTTACACATATTGTTTATTCCATAAGCCAATCGGCAGGTTTAACTGATCAGCTCACCGGGGACGCGTTATAGTTTGAGGTTATTCCCCAGAGTACAGGACACACCACAATTAGCTGAAGAAGTAGAGCTGGTACTCTAATAAGTGACCTCACTGTACGGGAAGTATTCCCCGGAGAAGAGGAATATAATTAGTGAAGAATACCCCTCAAATCAGGTCATAAAGCCTCTTACAATCACTATTCCCTACTCTGCGTTCCACCCGTGAATGAATCATTTCTGTAAGTAAGTCATTGACACGTCTCAGACATTTACTTTCTCTACTTTAAAGAGTCCTCTCCTGCTGATGTTCAGGTGTATATCAGTGTGTAGTGTCTCTACTTTAAAGAGTCCTCTCCTGCTGATGTTCAGGTGTATATCAGTATGTAGTGTCTCTACTTTAAAGAGTCCTCTCCTGCTGATGTTCAGGTGTATATCAGTATGTAGTGTCTCTACTTTAAAGAGTCCTCTCCTGCTGATGTTCAGGTGTATATCAGTATGTAGTGTGTCTACTTTAAAGAGTCCTCTCCTGCTGATGTTCAGGTGTATATCAGTATAGTGTCTCTACTTTAAAGAGTCCTCTCCTGCTGATGTTCAGGTGTATATCAGTATGTAGTGTCTCCACTTTAAAGAGTCCTCTCCTGCTGATGTTCCGGTGTATATCAGTATGTAGTGTCTCTACTTTAAAGAGTCCTCTCCTGCTGATGTTCAGGTGTATATCAGTATGTAGTGTCTCTACTTTAAAGAGTCCTCTCCTGCTGATGTTCAGGTGTATATCAGTATGTAGTGTCTCTGCTTTAAAGAGTCCTCTCCTGCTGATGTTCAGGTGTATATCAGTATGTAGTGTCTCTACTTTAAAGAGTCCCTCCTGCTGATGTTCAGGTGTATATCAGTATGTAGTGTCTCTACTTTAAAGAGTCCTCTCCTGCTGATGTTCAGGTGTATATCAGTGTGTAGTGTCTCTACTTTAAAGAGTCCTCTCCTGCTGATGTTCAGGTGTATATCAGTATGTAGTGTCTCTACTTTAAAGAGTCCTCTCCTGCTGATGTTCAGGTGTATATCAGTATGTAGTGTCTCTACTTTAAAGAGTCCTCTCCTGCTGATGTTCAGGTGTATATCAGTATCTAGTGTCTCTACTTTAAAGAGTCCTCTCCTGCTGATGTTCAGGTGTATATCAGTATGTAGTGTCTCTACTTGAAAGAGTCCTCTCCTGCTGATGTTCAGGTGTATATCAGTATGTAGTGTCTCTACTTTAAAGAGTCCTCTCCTGCTGATGTTCAGGTGTATATCAGTATGTAGTGTCTCTACTTTAAAGAGTCCTCTCCTGCTGATGTTCAGGTGTATATCAGTATGTAGTGTCTCTACTTGAAAGAGTCCTCTCCTGCTGATGTTCAGGTGTATATCAGTATGTAGTGTCTCTACTTTAAAGAGTCCTCTCCTGCTGATGTTCAGGTGTATATCAGTATGTAGTGTCTCTACTTTAAAGAGTCCTCTCCTGCTGATGTTCAGGTGTATATCAGTATGTAGTGTCTCTACTTTAAAGAGTCCTCTCCTGCTGATGTTCAGGTGTATATCAGTATGTAGTGTCTCTACGTGTGTGGCGTGGCTGTATTTGAAGAAGCACTGCAGCCCTCTGCCATCAGCAAGCTAAAAATAACAAACACAACACAAGTATATTTCAAAACAAACCTGGGGTTGGTTTTCACCCTTTAATCTCAACACTTGAGACGGCCAGGTGAGGATATTGTAAGCTGATTATTAAATAACGGGTATTTTTCACACAACCTTTTTTGATATGCGGCAGTAAGACAGATAATGAAACAGAAGATGGCTGAATTCCATCGAGCTGCCAGTTTCAGTGTCCCGGTGTTGGCTCACTATCTCTCTCTGTCCTGACACTTGAACTGAACAAAGTCATTAATGTAATAAATATTGCTCGAGCCTCTCCTGCTGTGAAAAAAACGTCTGCTTTAAAAAATATGTATATCACGGGCACATTAGTCAGCATAACCTCACGAAAACAAATGTCACAGTGAGTTCATCCAGGTCTTACGAAGCAGCATCCTAAACCTGCATGACTCTTAAAACTCTTGAAAGCAGATGGAGGTGTTGTAACGCCTCAGCAACAGCCCTCTTTTCTTAAATACTGTGAATTCCTAAAAGTGGCTTTTATGTCATTTTGTCTCAGACTGAAACTGTTTTTTTGGACACTGTTTTTCCCGTTTGTGGTCAAAAGCATGTGATCAATGTTGCAAGCAAGGAAGTGGAATAGGGTGCAGTTTGCAGTATGCCATTATCAACCCTATACGCTGTGATAATAACTGCTCTGCTTCATGCTGTCCATCATTGTTGTGTTCAGGTACAAAGTCATTTACCTTTGAGGACCAGTCAAACCAAGGCCCAATGTTTCTTCATCATATATTAGTTTTACAGAGTAGAACGGGCTTAAGGCCTCTCTACTTCGGCTTTTTACAGTTACACCTACACGTTAACATGTACATTCAGTGAATGACGCAAAAAAAAACGTAGTCAGTATTTTAGGGCAAAGCCAATAACCCTCTTTGAAGGGCATAACAAAGGAAATGTCAAAGGTCAATCCGCCTGAAAGAAATTGAAGGGTCATAGCTTTCATTGAAGTCATGCCCATTCTAGGAATTTCTAGAAAACCATGGTGGGTGTTTTATAAGCTAATAATATTTGAGATAAAATATATTTAGATGTACGTTATGGCCTTTCAACAAAGACATTCATAAGGATTATAAGTGTTTAACAATTTAAACAATTTAAAGACTTTATCTAGGTGTCTTGGGGACTCGGGGCCTCAGTTGG
This sequence comes from Champsocephalus gunnari, assembly GCA_036324595.1. Lineage (NCBI taxonomy): Eukaryota > Metazoa > Chordata > Actinopteri > Perciformes > Channichthyidae > Champsocephalus > Champsocephalus gunnari. Next base: position 3,756,204 of record CM070435.1, on the reverse strand, counting down.
CCTACTTCTTAAATCATGCCCTCGGCCACGTTTGGGCTTATTTATCACTGAAAGCTAGAACGAACAGTTTTTTCTGCTAGTATTTACTAGTGACTTTTCCCAGTCTTACGTGTGTCTTTGAACGCATCATGGATCACGGGCGTGCTGTCAGCCAAAACAAAACGTATTTGACTGACAGGCGCGCAGCCAATAGGAAGTTACGTCGCGTACGTAAACCCAGGCTACTACGTGCCAACCTTCATGGGACGTGCGGTGCTGCCAGAGTTTCTTGTGTTGTCGTTAATTCTTCAGCTCAGGTGTTTCTGCTCCAGTTTGAACTCTTCTGGACTTGAGTAATGAGGCAGAGCCGTGTGTGGTGTGTGGAAAGAGTGAACCCAGCCGTTACAGTTCGTAGGAAGCCTTGAAAGCAAACGGCTAGCTTCGTTTAGCTTGTTGAGCTCAGCTCGTAACGCTGTCTTTTAACCTGACTAAATACGGTTGGCATGGTTACTAACGTCAGTGAACCCGCGAGCTGAATTGTGTTTTCGTTGAATCTCCGAGGAAATACTCCACTTGGAAAAGGCATATTTTGGAGTCATAAACGGGTAACTAGAGCTTGATTGACAGGACTGGTGACCTTCCCTGGCAGCTGGGCGTGGTGTGACCTTATTTGGCCTTTCCAAATTCAGTGAATTAACCTAATCTGACCGGAGGACCGACATATACCGCAGTATGTAACCGCAGAGTCCTCAGTAACCTGTGTTCCTCGGACATGTGATTGAGTTTATGGGTGTGTGGTCACTTGTTGTGAGAATGCCTCGCCGCTCGGTGGTGAACTTGCTGGGTCTGGGGACTCGAGCTGTCGGTCTGCAGAATGGACACTCACTTCAGACCTTCCACTCTTCACTGAAGCACGCCTCCTCGCTGCCGAAAGCCGGGTTCAAACCGCAGAAAGTAGCAGTGGTTACAAAGACCACCAGGTTTGAGTTCGAGCAGCAGCGATATCTGTACGCAGGGCTCTCAGAGGAGGACCTCAAACACCTGGTGAGTGATTCTCCTTCACCTTTACCCTAGCAACAGTCTAATAGTCTTAAAATACTCGATTACAAGTCAAAACTACTGAGTTCAAATGATTTGGTTGTGTACAAAAGTATTTACGTCAACAAGTGTTTATTCTGCTCAAATGCCCTATTTCAGAATGTATATAAATACATGAGTATATACACAGACCCTTTACCTGAGCAAAAGTCTAATGGTCTTCAAATACTCGATTACAAGTACACAAATACGGAGTTAAAATGTTTTGCTTGAGTACACAAGTATTTACACAGGTACAAATCTCAGACCAGGAGTGTCTGACTGTTTTCACTGAGGGCCACATACAGAAACACATGCATAGAAGGGCTGGGCCACTCGAGAGAGTTAAGTTATAAGTTTATAAAATGTAGTAATGTAAGCTTGATACTTGAATATGCTTTAAGAAAACAAGCAGCCTCCGTCACAGCTCTCCACATGGGTTTAATGTGTTGTTACAAAAAGTGTTGACAGCTCACTCCTTCGAACAGAAGTCTCAAATTGCCCATAAGAATAATAAGAATAAGAAAAACTAACAGATACAGTTAGTGTCATATCATTTTAATGTAGTAGAGACTTCACAAAATACACGGTTGATAAGCAGCAAAGTAATGATATCACATAGGCATGTGTACTAACTGTCGTGGAGTAAAAAGTACTTATTTTGAATTGAGTAGAAAGAAGTAGAAATATTATTATGTCAAAATAACACTTAAGGACCGTACTTAAGTCAGTGTACTTCCACAGCTGCCTTTGGGCTGTGACCTCTGACGGTAAACAACCTCTTACCCGTTTCTTCTACATCTCGTGTGTGTGTGGTGTGTGTGTGTGTGTTTTGCAGCTCGCTCTGAAGGGCTCCAGCCACAGCGGCCTGCAGGAAAGACACAAAATCCACACCAACAACGTGGAGCACATTGTGAAGAGCCTGCGGTGAGATTCCCCAGATAACCCCAGAGCAGACGGGAAGCTCGTTTTAAACGACTGTTCAAACGGTTTCATTGTGTCGTGTTTGCAGGAGCGAAGGCATCGAGGTTCGGATTGTGAAGAGGGGAGAATATGACGAAGAAGTGGTCCGGTGGGCCGATGCCATCATCTCTGCTGGAGGTAGGAACCTCAATCAGAATCAAACCGTTCCTTAGAATCTGTTAGGAACTGTGTCCTTGGGAGATTTGAAAGGCGCCTCGAATAGAATTTATTATTATCAGAATACCGCAGAAAAGAGCCAAAGACGGCTTCATGTAATATATGTGTTTGTACTTCAGAATTACAAATAAAGAATCCATGGCATTCATTCAAGGAAAGTCAACGTTTGTAAACATGCTTAATATCTAAGCTATCTGTTAACAACGTAATGAAGAATCCTCCTTGAGCACCAGCTGCTGTGCCCACCTTCATGTGCTGACGAAAGCTGAGACCCTTAACCTGGGTACAAGTACTATCACTGCAACCTAAATACACTCTGTTACAGGTAAAAGTACTGCTTCGAGAATGGTACTTAAGTAAAAGTATTTAGGCATGATCAGGAACATGGACTTTAGATTTTAGGAGTACAATTCACATCTTCACATTTCAAAAGCTGGAACTGTGAAATAATTGTACACAAAATGATGATGATCAAACCATTGGTCAAATTGTCTCAAATAACCTTTTTGTCAACGCACTCACTGTTTGTGGTGTACTCAATATCGTTTGGGACAGTTCTAAGTTCTTTAAATGATAAAGTTCGTCGTCATTAACGCCGTAACGAAGATGGGAGTGGAGTCGAAGTATAAAGTAACTCTTAAAGGCCTATTATACTGTTGTTCATCAATATATGACAGGTCTCAGATACATCACACAGCCTGTCTCTGATTGGCTGAAACACCAAACAGATCATTGCAGCATTACCCATAATCCCCTCTGTTTCAGCCCTGTTTCCAAAGTGCTGATTCTCTGTCTGTTACTTTAGATGAAGATAAGGAGCCCCTCCCCCACGCCCCTCTGAGAGACATTTGGTTACAAAGAACTCAACAGCCGCTTTCACACCAAGTACTTTGCCGTACTTAGTTACCAGCACTTAGTTACCAGCACTTAGTTCCCAGCACTTAGTTCCCAGCACTTAGTTCCCAGCACTTAGTTCCCAGCACTTGGTTACCAGCACTTGGTTACCAGCACTTGGTTACCAGCACTTGGTTACCAGCACTTGGTTACCAGCACTGGTTACCAGCACTGGGTTACCAGCCCCCTAAAGAGCAGATCGACGTCACTTCTTCTTCTTCTTCTGCTGCTTTGGGTTTACTGGCAGAACCACTTCACGGCGTATACTGCCACCCGACCGCGTTACTTTGCTCGTTACTTTACACGCAGGGCCGCCCCTCCCTACAGGCAGATCAAGCAGACTGCGGAGGGTGCTTCATCTGAAGCGCAAATGTGGCGCACCTACGGTGTAAGCGCGCCACCGTTTTCGCCGCCGCGAGGCTCCACGAGCAACACAGAGGGCCTCGTCACATCACTGTGTGTTTGCTGTTTACTCGACATCCTCTCTGGATTCACCGGTTAGAAAGCGCCCAATGGAGCTCGAGGAGGGGATTCAGGTGATCAGGGGGGGGGGTAGAAGAGACATGAAGAAGAGGGGACACATGTTGATGTAGAAGAGACATGAAGAAGAGGGGACACATGTTGATGTAGAAGAGACATGAAGAAGAGGGGACACATGTTGATGTAGAAGAGACATGGAGAAGAGGGGACACATGTTGATGTGAGAAGAGACATGGAGAAGAGGGGACACATGTTGATGTAGAAGAGACATGGAGAAGAGGGGACACATGTTGATGTAGAAGAGACATGGAGAAGAGGGGACACATGTTGATGTAGAAGAGACATGGAGAAGAGGGGACACATGTTGATGTAGAAGAGACATGAAGAAGAGGGGACACATGTTGATGTAGAAGAGACATGTAGAAGAGGGGACACATGTTGATGTAGAAGAGACATGAAGAAGAGGGGACACATGTTGATGTAGAAGAGACATGGAGAAGAGGGGACACATGTTGATGTAGAAGAGACATGGAGAAGAGGGGACACATGTTGATGTAGAAGAGACATGGAGAAGAGGGGACACATGTTGATGTAGAAGAGACATGGAGAAGAGGGGACACATGTTGATGTAGAAGAGACATGGAGAAGAGGGGACACATGTTGATGTAGAAGAGACATGAAGAAGAGGGGACACATGTTGATGTAGAAGAGACATGGAGAAGAGGGGACACATGTTGATGTAGAAGAGACATGAAGAAGAGGGGACACATGTTGATGTAGAAGAGACATGAAGAAGAGGGGACACATGTTGATGTAGAAGAGACATGAAGAAGAGGGGACACATGTTGATGTAGAAGAGACATGAAGAAGAGGGGACACATGTTGATGTAGAAGAGACATGAAGAAGAGGGGACACATGTTGATGTAGAAGAGACATGAAGAAGAGGGGACACATGTTGATGTAGAAGAGACATGAAGAAGAGGGGACACATGTTGATGTAGAAGAGACATGAAGAAGAGGGGACACATGTTGATGTAGAAGAGACATGGAGAAGAGGGGACACATGTTGATGTAGAAGAGACATGGAGAAGAGGGGACACATGTTGATGTAGAAGAGACATGGAGAAGAGGGGACACATGTTGATGTAGAAGAGACATGGAGAAGAGGGGACACATGTTGATGTAGAAGAGACATGGAGAAGAGGGGACACATGTTGATGTAGAAGAGACATGAAGAAGAGGGGACACATGTTGATGTAGAAGAGACATGGAGAAGAGGGGACACATGTTGATGTAGAAGAGACATGAAGAAGAGGGGACACATGTTGATGTAGAAGAGACATGGAGAAGAGGGGACACATGTTGATGTAGAAGAGACATGGAGAAGAGGGGACACATGTTGATGTAGAAGAGACATGGAGAAGAGGGGACACATGTTGATGTAGAAGAGACATGGAGAAGAGGGGACACATGTTGATGTAGAAGAGACATGGAGAAGAGGGGACACATGTTGATGTAGAAGAGACATGAAGAAGAGGGGACACATGTTGATGTAGAAGAGACATGGAGAAGAGGGGACACATGTTGATGTAGAAGAGACATGGAGAAGAGGGGACACATGTTGATGTAGAGAGACATGAAGAAGAGGGGACACATGTTGATGTAGAAGAGACATGGAGAAGAGGGGACACATGTTGATGTAGAGAGACATGGAGAAGAGGGGACACATGTTGATGTAGAAGAGACATGGAGAAGAGGGGACACATGTTGATGTAGAAGAGACATGGAGAAGAGGGGACACATGTTGATGTAGAAGAGACATGGAGAAGAGGGGACACATGTTGATGTAGAAGAGACATGGAGAAGAGGGGACACATGTTGATGTAGAAGAGACATGGAGAAGAGGGGACACATGTTGATGTAGAAGAGACATGAGAAGAGGGGACACATGTTGATGTAGAAGAGACATGGAGAAGAGGGGACACATGTTGATGTAGAAGAGACATGGAGAAGAGGGGACACATGTTGATGTAGAAGAGACATGGAGAAGAGGGGACACATGTTGATGTAGAAGAGACATGAAGAAGAGGGGACACATGTTGATGTAGAAGAGAAGAGGGGGACACATGTTGATGTGAAGAGACATGAAGAAGAGGGGACACATGTTGATGTAGAAGAGACATGGAGAAGAGGGGACACATGTTGATGTAGAAGAGACATGGAGAAGAGGGGACACATGTTGATGTAGAAGAGACATGAAGAAGAGGGGACACATGTTGATGTAGAAGAGACATGAAGAAGAGGGGACACATGTTGATGAGAGAGAAGAGGGGACACATGTTGATGTAGAAGAGACATGGAGAAGAGGGGACACATGTTGATGTAGAAGAGACGTGGAGAAGAGGGGACACATGTTGATGTAGAAGAGACATGGAGAAGAGGGGACACATGTTGATGTAGAAGAGACATGAAGAAGAGGGGACACATGTTGATGTAGAAGAGACATGGAGAAGAGGGGACACATGTTGATGTAGAAGAGACATGAAGACTTGAGTGAATGTACTCAGACGTCCTCTGATTGTACCCGGGGGGCAGAAAGCCTCGTGAACGAAGCCCGTCCACTGACTGCAGTTTGTTTTGTCAGGTGACGGGACAATGCTTCTTGTTGCCAGTAAGGTTTTAAGCAAAGACAAACCAGTTGTTGGAGTGAACACGGACCCTGAAAGGTAAGCCACTCTACAGCACTTTAGGGGAGGGGCTTAAAACAATCGGACATATTGATATATTGTGAATCAATGAGAGAACCTATGTGTGACAGTAGAAGTATATGTTGCAGTAATGGATTACTCTCACTACAGTAAAACACATGTACTTCCTGCTCATCGTTAGCGTTCAGCATTCCTCCCACGTGTGTTTGCGCCCCAGGTCAGAAGGTCACCTGTGCCTGCCCGTGCGCTACACGCATGCCTTCCCAGAGGCCCTGAAGAAGCTCTGTTGTGGTGAGTTCAGGTGCGTATTTATCCACAGATATTCATAGCACTGTAATGTTGGGACGTCCATGCTGCCCTGTGTGTCCTCTGTAGCTTATATGCAGTCGTGGAGTCACCTATATATAGATATAGATATAGATATATTTATATATAGAGAGAGAATCTCCCAAATGACTCCCAGCTGCCGTCTGTAAACAAGTAAACAACTTAGAGCTGGTGTTCTGCTATTGGCTCAGAGGTCATGACAAGTTTAAAGCTGTGTTGTCTGGAAACAAGTAAACTGACCCTAATTACTCTGCACGACCCCCCGTTTGTTAGAGAGGAGGCTGAGCTTCATTTATATAATCTCTACCTATACCTACCTACCTACTTCCTTTCCTTCCTACCTACCTACCTACTTTCCTTCCTACCTACTTTCCTACCTACCTACCTACCTACTTCCTTTCCTTCCTACCTACCTACCTACTTTCCTTCCTACCTACTTTCCTTCCTACCTACCTACCTACCTACCTACTTACTTCCCTACCTACCTATCTACCTACGTACTTTCCTTCCTACCTACCTACCTACCTACCTACCTACCTACCTACCTACCTACTACTTTCCTACTTCCCTTCCTTCCTACCTACCTACCTACCTACTTTCCTTCCTACCTACCTACCTACTACTTTCCTACTTCCCTTCCTTCCTACCTACTTTCCTTCCTACCTACTTTCCTTCCTACCTACCTACCTACTTCCCTACCTACCTATCTACCTACCTACTTTCCTTCCTTCCTTCCTACCTACCTACCTACCTACCTACCTACTTCCCTTCCTTCCTACCTATATACCTAATACTTTCCTACTTCCCTACCTACTTTCCTACTTCCCTTCTTCCCTTCCTACCTACCTACCTACCTCCCTACCTACTTTCCTACCTACCTTACCTACCCTACTTTAAGACAAATGTCGTGGCACTCACACAACAGGAAATAATGAAACGGAGAGGAATCAATAAAACACAGATATAGCTGATCAATAATTTATTTAGTTGTTGCACCAAACAAACAACGATGGGAAGTCCATCACCTGCTGCCCCCCCCACAGTAGCAGCAATCATACAGCATATAGAGCCAGTGCAATGAACACACACATGTGATCATGCAGCCTGCCACGCAAAGGTCACATGTTTCTCTCTGAAAGCTATGTTTACACGTCATCGTCTCATGACGTCTTTAGGAGTAGTTAACTAACAACGGTTAACTGTTTTATAACCCGAGGCCTTCTCTGAACTTCCTCTTCCCTCGGTGTCGGCTCACTTAAAATGAATACATCTATTGATAATTCAGAACGACCATTGTCTCTCTAACGTGTGTGTGACCCAACCGAGTAACGCATCATATGGAGTACCATGTGACCTCTGATGGATATCAGGCCGTATGAAACACTCTGCTATAACACTCGTCTAACGCAGGCTTGTTTCAGACATGACTGTTGGATGTATTTAAATTGTGTCCGCCTAAAACATTAATTATGTTATAGACCCTCAAGTTAGTCCAATAAAGCAGACCTATATCCTAACGTGTTTTCAAGTACTTCCAGTCATCTATGGATAATGGCAATCGTTACGAACTGGGACCAGGTAGTAAGAGTCTAATACAAATATGCTATCAAGTTGCATTGTGGGAAATGTAGGACTCACACATTTCTGAGACTGAGCCATAAAAGAGACCAAGAAAGGGAATATCTGTTGGTTTGCTGTTTTCATTTCGATCTTATTTCTTTAGCCTTCTAACGAAACGTAGTCTAGCGGTTCCCACTGGTGTGTTTTAAAAAGGTGTGTGTGTGTGTGTGTGTGTATATGCAGGTGGCTGTGGCGTCAGAGGATCCGTCTGCACTTGGAGGGGACGGGAATCAACCCGACGCCCGTGGATCTTCACGAGCAGCAGATGAGCCTGGAGCAACACAGCCGGGCGCACAGAATCACCACCATGCTCCGTAAGACCCGGTTACAAGAACTATGACCATTTCTATCACGGATTGACACCAGGTGTGTTTAGTAGGTTTATTGATTTCCCTTTGGGGTGCGAGTCAGGTCTCTCTCCCGACTATAGGATCGGTTATAGTCACAGTTGAGTAAGTCGGCACGGCATAAAAGTGAATACAACTCACTGCAAACAAACACCCAACATTGAATGACATTAGAAAATAAGAAAAGACTAAATTATTCTGTATCACGAATAGCAACTACCGTACTTTTCGGACTATAATCCGCGACTTTTCCCCCCATTTTCTTTTGTTCAGCTACCGGCCACTAGGGAACCTCCTACATATATGGGATTTTACAGGTAAAATTAACCACCTTTAACACTACGGGCTCTAGGACCGGTCCGCGCCCGCCACCTTTAAGCGGCGGGCTCCAGCAGCGAAAGCTGGAGGCCGGAAAAGAGTGAGACAGGTAGCGCGCCAAAGTGAAAGTGGAACCGAGAGACAGAACGAGAGCAAGACAGACGGACAATTTAGCGCTGCGGCTCATTAGATTAGATAGAGTTTTATTGTCTCCCTTAGGAGAAATTTGTCTTGGGCATCGAGATAATACACATAAAACATTCAGGTCAATCAGTCATAGATACAGAACAGAGATCACATATATCGCATGGCAAAGAAACAACAAGAAACATTCAGGTACCGAACTTTCCCTATTGCATTCATCATTACCGTACATAATCAAATATTGCACTTTCCCTATTGCATTCATACACAAATCAATATTGCACTTTCCCTATTTCACCTATGCATAGTGTCCGTCAAATTGCACATATCCCTATTGTGTCCATATTTACACACAATGCACTTCCCCTATTTAACCTTCTCGATGCACACACCACACTGTAAACATTGCACCTCCCAACAACTCCTCAACAGCATAATCACAATGTTCCTGACTGTTCAGCAGCTTGAGTGACAGCGGAACAAAGGAAAACTTATACCTGTTCAATTTACAGTTTGGTAATCTATACCTTCTGCCCGAGGGCAGCAGCTCAAACTCTCTATACAGGATGTGTTTGGGGTCGCATGTGATTTCACGGCCTTGCTTTCTCACCATCTCCTCAAATATCTCCTGAAGAGAGGACGGTGGAAGCACGCCAATTACTTTTCCAGCCCTTTTTATCAAGCTCTGGAGTTGTGATTTAGATTTAACTGACAAGTTACCAAACCATGTTGTGATGCCATAACGAATAATAGACTCAATTGCTGCCCTGTAGAACATTAACATGATGCATTTATCCACTCCATGAACCCTGAGCCCACGCAGACAATGCAGGCGCTGGCTTATCTTTGAGCTACCTGATCCACCTGATGGGCCCAGCCTAACTGAGCATCAAAATAAATCCCCAAATATTTAAAACGTGTAAACCTGCTCAACTCCCTCCCTGTGGATAAGGACGGGGCTGTGATCGCCTGCTGACTTGGGGTCAAAGATCATTTCCTTTGTTTTTTTAACATTTAAAACCAGGTTGTGCGCCTCACACCACTTCACGACCTCTTCAATCTCAAGTTTATAAAGAGAAATGTCTGAGTCTCTAGTCAGTAGACTAAGTATGGCTGTGTCATCAGAGAACTTTATAATGTGGTTGTGTGTGTGCTGACTCCTACACTCATTTGTGTAGAGTGTGAAGAGAAGAGGCGAGCTAACGCAGCCTCGTGGCGCCCCTGTGCTGATGACCTGTGTGTCAGAGAGGGTCGAGTTCACTTTCACCCGCTGCCGTCTTTCAGTTAGGAAGGAGTGATACCATCTGATTAAGTAAGGGTTCACATCCATCTGTTTGAGCTTTTTTAACATAATTTGGGGAAGAATAGTATTAAAAGCTGAGCTAAATTCCATGAACATTAATCCAGCATAAGCTAAAGGGTTTTCCAGGTGTTTTAGAATAAAGTGAGTTGTAGAGGTCAGAGCATCATCTGTACCTCTACCATCGCTGTACGCAAACTGGTGTATGCCGGTGCGCTTTATAGTCCGAAAAGTACGGTATATTTCAAATATCCCACAACACAAACCCTCCTCCCACAGGTCACGAATAAATCCAAAAACGTCCACTTCGGGTTTTCTATAACACAAATATGCAATAGTCCACGAATCACAGTCCCTTGTCAAAGGACTAAAACCAAAGGCCTGCGTTTAGCTGATGGCCCCACGATGTTGCCGGACAGGGGGACCCTCGATCAGTACTGAACTAAAGGTGTGACTGGGCTCTAGACCAGGGGTTCCCAACCGCACAACAGCGGTAATTAAAGTTTCAAAGTCTCAAAAGCTACAACTGCTGTCACAAACTGGATAATGTGGAGTGTGTTGTTAAAGGACGATGAAAGCGTAATCAAGGAGAACTATTGGAGTGACTTTGATGGTTATTGGACTCAGGATTAATTCATGTGGATTCCCGCTGTATGAAGAAATGAAAGGACGGCGCAAGTGGAATTCACAAAGGGATTAAACTGTTTAAAACACGTGCTCAAAGGAAGCCGGATTTTGCCGATGTGTTTATGGGGATTCAAAAGTAATCTACAAAATGGAGGAGACCGATCTGATCGGAGCAACTGACAAATAATCCAACTGAAACCGGCATGGACGATGACTATGTTTTAAAAATGCGCTTATCCAGACAAGCCCGGTTTGGACACTTTACGGCAGAAGAAACATTTCTATAGAAAGAATTACACATGTCTTTCTTGTTATGCCTTTAATACTAACTTGAAGTAATATAATGTTGGGAACCGCTGCTCGAGACAGATGTGTTTTCCTGCACTCCGTGTTGATTACAGATGTTAGCACTGAGATTTGTCCGTCCATGATCAGCTGATATTCCCACGTCCTTAAGAGGAGCTCTGCTGGAGCCACATGCTGTCTGATAATCCCCTGCTGGCTTGAGATGTTGAAACTGAAACGGGAACCAAATGAATGTTTCTATTCTCTCAATGTTTCTCTACTAATCGACATAACTGTCGCTATGTCCGTTTGACAAATAAAGAACCTTGAACTCTGACATTTCACAGGGACAGGAAATCCCTACGAGAGCCTGTCCAAGCCTCACCTGCTGCCGACCAGAAGCCTGAATGAGATCTTCATCGGAGAGTCCCTGTCCTCCAGGTACCCGTCATCCCGTCTGATAAACGCCTAAAGCAGTTGACTGTCGGCATGTTGTTTCCCTCGTTGATCCTCAGACGACGCTCCGTCACCCGGCCAGCCTGCAGAACTCACCGGTGCACTCTCTGTCCACCACAGGCTGGAGTTACACTCGATCAAACCGCATGTTAAACTCTTGCTCCATAGGGCGTCCTACTATGAGATCTCCGTGGACGACGGGCCGTGGGAGAAGCAGAAGAGCTCGGGGCTCAGCATCTGCACGGGAACCGGATCCAAAGCCTGGTAAACCCACTCGCCTCCGCTTGTTGCATCGTGGTGTCTATGAATTGTGTCTGTGTGCAACGTACTGTAAGAAGTGCACCATGTACCAGAGTCTCGTCCTCGTCCACTTGAAGGTGGGGAAGGTCATCTGGGAGAAACCAGCTCGGGTGCGCTAGAATATGTAACCCTGTATGAATCCTCTCGTCGTCTTGCTCAGGTCATATAACATCAACAAACTGGCTGAACAGGCGGTGGAGGAGGTTCTCAACATCGGTACGTTCGACTTCTGATTCTCAAATGACGTCTAACGGGAACCAGGTTCTTAAAATGCACCGTTTTCTTCTTCAGGGAAGTCTCAGACCGGTCTTGATATCCCGCTGAACCGTGACTTCATTGAAAAGGGTGAGTTAATAACCCTCTTATTTTAGATTGAACATGTTCTGTCGCGTAGTTTCGTGTGTGACGATGGTGTGTGTGTGTGTGTGTGTGTGTGTGTGTGTGTCCTCAGCGACCGATCTGTACAACGAGTCTCTGGTGTTCAGCCCGGACGACAGACGCATGTTCTTCAGCATCAGAGAGCCCATCGTCAACAGAGTGTTCTCCAGCAGCCGGCAGAGAGGCTTCGCCAGCAAGTCAGTGAACCTCCTCAGACTCTAGTTCCACCAGCTGCCCTGCAGTCTACAAAGTACTTCAGACTAGCTGCACCTTCACCAGCTACCCTGCAGTCTGCAAAGTACTTCAGACTAGCTGCACCTTCACCAGCTACTCTGCAGTCTGCAAAGTACTTCAGACTAGCTGCACCTCCACCAGCTACTCTGCAGTCTGCAAAGTACTTCAGACTAGCTGCACCTTCACCAGCTACCCTGCAGTCTACAAAGTACTTCAGACTAGCTGCACCTTCACCAGCTTTGAGAACACTTTCATGATCAATCATTATAAGACTGGATAAAGCGCTATATAAGTACAGTCCATTTACCATTTTACCGTGACAGAGTATTCCTACACTCTGGTACTTCTACTTTACTAAAGTACAAGATCTGAGTACTTCTACTTTTACTCAAGTACAAGATCCGAGTACTTCTTCTTTTACTCAAGTACAAGATCTGAGTACTTCTACTTTTACTAAAGTACAAGATCTGAGTACTTCTACTTTTACTCAAGTACAAGATCTGAGTACTTCTACTTTTACTACAGTACAAGATCTGAGTACTTTTACTAAAGTACAAGATTTGAGTACTTCTACTGTTACTCAAGTACAAGACCTGAGTACTTCTACTTTTACTCAAGTACAAGATCTGAGTACTTCTACTTTAACTCAAGTACGAAATCTGAGTACTTCTACTGTTACTCAAATACAATATCTGAGTACTTCTACTTTTACTCAAGTACAACATCTGCATACTTCTACTGTTACTCAAATACAAGACCTGAGTACTTCTACTTTAACTCAAGTACAACATCTGCATACTTTTACTGTTACTCAAATACAAGACCTGAGTACTTCTACTTTAACTCAAGTACAACATCTGATACTTCTACTTTTACTCAAGTACAAGACTGAGTACTTCTACTTTTACTCAAGTACAAGATTTGAGTACTTTTACTAAAGTACAAGATTTGAGTACTTCTACTTTTACTCAAGTACAAGATCTGAGTACTTCTACTTTTACTCAAATACAAGACCTGAGTACTTCTACTTTTACTCAAGTACAAGATTTGAGTACTTCTACTTTTACTCAAGTACAAGATCTGAGTACTTCTACTTTTACTACAGTACAAGATCTGAGTACTTTTACTAAAGTACAAGATCTGAGTACTTCTACTGTTACTCAAGTACAAGACCTGAGTACTTCTACTTTTACTCAAGTACAAGATCTGAGTACTTCTACTTTAACTCAAGTACAAGATCTGAGTACTTCTACTTTTACTCAAGTACAAGATCTGAGTACTTCTACTTTTACTCAAGTACAAGATCTGAGTACTTCTACTTTTACTCAAGTACAAGATTGAGTACTTCTACTGTTACTCAAGTACAAGATCTGAGTACTTCTACTTTAACTCAAGTACAAGATCTGATACTTTTACTTTTACTCAAGTACAAGACTGAGTACTTCTACTTTTACTCAAGTACAAGATTTGAGTACTTTTACTAAAGTACAAGATTTGAGTACTTCTACTTTTACTCAAGTACAAGATCTGAGTACTTCTACTTTTACTCAAATACAAGACCTGAGTACTTCTACTTTTACTCAAGTACAAGATCTGAGTACTTCTACTTTTACTCAAGTACAAGATCTGAGTACTTCTACTTTTACTACAGTACAAGATCTGAGTACTTTTACTAAAGTACAAGATTTGAGTACTTCTACTGTTACTCAAGTACAAGATCTGAGTACTTCTACTTTTACTCAAGTACAAGATCTGAGTACTTCTACTTTAACTCAAGTACAAGATCTGAGTACTTCTACTTTTACTCAAGTACAAGATCTGAGTACTTCTACTTTTACTCAAGTACAAGATCTGAGTACTTCTACTTTTACTCAAGTACAAGATTGAGTACTTCTACTGTTACTCAAGTACAAGACCTGAGTACTTCTACTTTTACTCAAGTACAAGATTTGAGTACTTCTACTTTAACTGAAGCACAACATCGGTGTACTTTGAGCAGCTGTTCATCAGTTTTGACTTTCAACAAACCGTTAAACCGACGTCTGACTTGTTTTTCGATGCCTCCTCGGCTGCAGGGTGTCGGTGCGCTCGCGCTGCTGGGACGCCTGCATGGTGGTCGACGGCGGGACTTCCTTTGAGTTCAACGACGGAGCCATCGCTACCATCAGTCTGAGTGAAGAGGACCAGCTGAGGACCGTGGACCTGGAGAACTGAGGGGTCCAGAGCTCTGATGCTCTCCGTTCAAAGGGAAGCTAGCTGTTAGCCGTTAGCCTCCATACCTGAGACGCAGGTATCACTGTTACTATTGTTCATCAAGTGTGTGCATTGTTCCCAACTAGATTACCTTTCCTCATTTTCCCAACACACTCTCCAGGATATAATGACAATCTATTTAGTAGGGAATATGTCGAGCAACATTTGAATGATGTTACTATAAACTGTCTCAGCAGAGAAAGGGATAAAAGATCAGGTATGATTATTACATATAATTGATATCGTTCTGTTAAAACAATTGTTTGGATTTGTATTTCAGATGTGCTGTTGCTTTATGACTTTGAAAAGAATTATGAAATATTCTATATTTACGTTTTTTCAACAAATCCCAGTTAGTCAGACTCTCACTACGTCCTTTTGTCCCCAGCTGTCACTACGTCCTTTTGTCCCCAGTTGTCACTACGTCCTTTTGTCCCCAGCTGTCACTACGTCCTTTTGTCCCCAGCTGTCACTACGTCCTTTTGTCCCCAGCTGTCACTACGTCCTTATGTCCCCAGATGTCGCTACGTCCTTTTGTCCCCAGATGTCGCTACGTCCTTTTGTCCCCAGCTGCCGCTACGTCCTTTTGTCCCCAGCTGTCGCTACGTCCTTTTGTCCCCAGCTGCCGCTACGTCCTTTTGTCCCCAGCTGTCGCTACGTCCTTTTGTCCCCAGCTGCCACTCAACCCTGAGTCTCTTACTGACGACAAACCTCTTTAGAAATGGCTCACAAATTTAAAAAATGTAATGTTTGTGTTGTACTCAAACAAGAGGAATTGGTGTATTTGTTGGGGACTATTTTCAGCGGCGGATTAATCCACATTTGCTGCTCTAGTGAGTAATTGTGTGTGTGTGTGAGAGAGATTAGATCTAAATAAATGACAGTGTAAAGGTAATGAAGGACCACACACACACACACACACTTGTTGGTCTGCACGTGGGATTTGTTGATAAATGTAGAGTAAGTGGACTTTAAAAGGTCAGAGTGTTGCTAAGATATACAGGGTGGGGGTGAACTGAGTGGCTTTTTGTCAACTAAAGATATTTTTGGAACAAAGCTTATATATTTTTTTCTAGATCGTTTGGGCTTTGAGAGCAGGAGAGTTCAGTTCACTGAAAAATAAACTCCACGATTTAAAAAGGGGGCATTTTTGCTCATGTTTTTAGCTCAAAGTGTGTCTTGTGTTCTCGCCTCTCTCAAGACCTGAAATGCAGCTTTTGGAAATGCTACTGAAGCGGAATGTGCCTGAGGTATTCAAACACTCTCTGATATGAACAGAAACGATCATGTCACCGCTTAGGAATGATTTCAAATATTTAAAACATGTCCTGTTCTCCAGTAAACGCATTGTCGGTGCATCTTTTCCAGGACTAGTTTACAAAGCGGAGGGTAAAGGGTTAATTTGCAGCGTGCCAGGAGAAGTGTTGTTTAGTCAGATACAGTGTTATTACAAATAAACGTGTGTGCTTGTTGAGCCTCATTACTGCCTCTGTGTGGATTTATAACAAAAGCACCGCTAACTCACAGTTCCCGTTAGTATATTTTTTCGCTGTCAAACATGTCCGTTAAAGTTTAAATCTTCCGGACAAAATGAGGAAAGGGCCGGTCAAAGGTCTTCTTGTTATTTATTGAGCTTTAAAACAAATTGATATGATTCAATATTAAACTAATTATAGTAGATTAACTACATTATTAAAAAGTGTACAGTAACTGACAATAACACGGGAATAATAAACGGAGCGCTGTCTCTCTCCTGGCCGGTAACATGCAGCTCGCAGATCCATGGTGAGTGACCCGACGGTAAAACTAAACATATCGATAACTAGTTTGAGAGGTAACTAAAGTAGCTACGTGTGATATTCTAAACATATCTGACATGTGAGATGAGTGTCCATATCGATCAGATATAGTTAGTTCTAGCTAATGATAGGACTACCTGCTTGCTTATTAAAAGACACCTAAACAATAAGCGTCGCTATGCAACCGGGTGAGGCGGCAAAGTATAGCGCAGCCCCCTCAGTTGTCTTATTTGCCCCCTCACCTTGAGCATCATTCATTCATCCATCAAAAAGTACAATAAATGTCACGGTTATTAAATAACTTTAAATAATTATTTCCCCCAACACACGTTACTATGGTTACATCAGATGTATGGGTCAAGCAACGTGTAAACAAGCCTCAACCCCAAGTGAGCTTGTAGTCTTAATGTTAGCATGTGTGCTAGGCAAATTCCCCGTTTTCGGTGCCCGGTACCCGGTTGAAACTCCCGAAAATGTTCCCGTTTTTGAATGTGCGTAAAAAAACAGAGCAAGGTGAAATAAAATGTTACATATCAGTAAAAACAGAGTAACAGTGTTGTGCCTTTGTGTAGCGTTAGCGTATTTCTTCTTCGTCTAATTCATGTACCTGCCCGCGAGATATTGGACAAAAGAAACTCTGCTAGTAGTGTCAACTAAATCCATAGCAGGCCCGGTTCCAGAACAAAAGGACAAAGGGTGCATCTGAGATTAGAGAGGGTGCAGTGGTAAAGTGCTATTTTTATAAGTGGGGAGTGTACCCAGAGCCCTAGTAGCCTACTATGGCTCTGAGTGGACCTAATACCCTCTAGGGGGGTCCTCACCTCCTCTAGGGGGGCCCGCGGGCATGCTGCCCCGGGAAGATTTTTTTGGAAATATTGAAGTCAAAAGCATCAATCTGGTGCACTTTGAGAACAAAATGAAGAGATATGGATCTATGTGCTCTTTGCTTGATCATGCCTTCCCAGTCCCTTATCACGTACAAGAGCATGGCACCAGTTGTTGTAGCCAGTTGTGGTGAAGGCATCTGACTTACTTGAACCGAAATGTCTACATGCATAGCAGAAGATGGAATCTTTTTTACATGAATATTCCAGCCAATCTCGGTTTTGAAACCGTGAGCTGCAAAATGAGCGCCTTACCCCACTGTACAGGCGAGTTGGGTACTTTTTTAAATATACATGCAGGCTCCATTTTGCCGAGGTCCTCTGGCACTTGCGCCGGGGGGGTGGCGGTGTTTGGGGCCACGAAGACGGCCGTGGCTGCTCTGCCTCCGTGGGCGGGCAAAGCGGGCGGGAGGACGTTAGTGTTCACGACAGTGGCCGCGGGTAACGTAATGTCCCCATGATCTGAACTGTTATTACCAGTAGATGCAGTGTTACTGATAAGGGCTGGTTGTTTTGAACCATTTTCTGATCCATCATTGACGGCTGTGTAAGCACCTTGCAGATGACGAACGCGCAGCGCACAGGTCACACGCACCTGACATAACATTACTTACCGTTTAAATTGACCAAATAAATGCAGCAGACAATGTTATTTAACCACAATTTATTTTATTTAAACTATATTCTTATTACTATTATTATATATGCAGGCCTACTATTTTTCACTAATTTTTTTTCACTTTTAATATTTCAAATGAGGGTGCAATGCACCCTTATGCACCCCCATAGAACCGGGCCTGATCCAAAGTATTACAACAAAAGTACTTTAAACGAGGTAAATTACGAATGTATGTTGTCAATCGCAAAGTATGTGATTGAATATTACATTAGATTAAATATTTTATTGTCATGTAGTCATTTGCACAGCTCTGTTGTGGTAATCCGTATTATATAAACCGTATTGGTGCAATGAGCGACATCTAGTGGCGGATTGTGGAACATTGATTTCCTCATGGCAGTTTGACTCTAGAGACAAACCAGGGGACTTTACTTTTAATCTGCGTCTGTCCATTTGGTGTTGTGTTTTACCAATACATTTGGTTTATATATTAGTCACTTTCTTATGAAATGCCAGGTTTTAGGCTTTGGTCCGAACATTCAATCCTGAAAATAAAAAATCAACCAGATACATGTTTCTAGATAGAAGTAGTAAATCTGTAAAGGAAGAGAGTTAGGGGTAGGGAAAAAGTAGTATAATTACTGAGAAATTGAGGAAATCAATGTTAATCTGTTAACCAAAGTGCAGCCATGTAATCCTGTACCATCTGTTATAAAGATCAGAGCGAGAGGGGTCAATCCGGAATAAAATATTTGACCGGTCATAGTCCGGCTAACGGGAACTCTGCAGCTAACTGTGTTATAGGATAATCAATCCTCTAATGTGCACTGCAGAATGCTTTTTTAATATGCTCAGAATATTAAACATTTTCCTGAGAAGACAGTTTGGATAAATAATTAAATGTCATTTAGCTGCTTCAGTTTTCCCCGTCATGCTTTACTGGCGCACTAAACATACAGAACATTGTTATATTAGTTACTATGAGAAGTCATATCATTCGTAGACATGTTTTTAATTCACAAAAGTAATCCTTCAAATTCCAATATCCCACAAAAAGGGGAAATAATAAGTGTAGGAGGATTTGTACATTTCCGTATTAGCTGAAAGGAAGCACACTCAGACACAGGTGGTGCATTCAGTGGTTTACTGTAAGACTCGGGAGAAAAGGAACAGTTAAAATTCACACCCGACATTAATGATCAACAGCCTGCAGTGAAAACACGGTGACATAATGCAGTGATGGGAGGAGAAGTGCGTGTTCATCATTTTACATTCAATCTTCCGAACTCTTTAAAACCACCTCATTATTCCCCGAGAACAATCGTCTCAAGTTTTAAAAAAGACACCATACGTCTTCATTTCCAATGGCTCTTTAAAACCATGTTTCCCTTACAAAATATTTTTTAAATAAACATTATTAGAACCTAAAACTGATTCAAAAATCCATCAACCGTTTGTGTTAAAACATTCCAACAAGAACTGGATTCAACGTCAACATGTGACTTTTCTAAAATCGAGAATCAAAATGACCTTTAACCTCTTCAGGCCAGATGACACCGACGACATGTGTAGCAGCAGACACTCTGGAACATGGGACATGCACCAGACACTCACTCAGCTTAGGGAAACACGGCGGCTACAGTTTGAACCTCAGCTGGCACTTCCTGTTCCACATGAAGCCGCCGGTGAGGCCCGAGGAGGGCGAGGGGCGGGCGATGCTGGAGAACGGCCTGGAGTTGATGCTGATGCGAGGAAGCTCCTTCTTCAGAGAGGACAGGTGGCCGTCGTTCACGATGCCAAACACGTCCAGCAGAGAGAGAACGGGGAACATGGAGCCCAGGTCCCTGCGGAGAGAGAGAGGAGGTTTGTTTCAAGGGTCATTCAAGACTAGACGCTAACATGTAAACATCGCAATAGAAAGAAAATTAAATATATACATAAGGTTAGGTAGATAAGAAGTCGTTGAGTTCGACACCCCTGTGCTACGAAGCCGGTTCAACAGACCCTGGATATGTTCGAGTTACCCGGGTAACCTAACCCTTAAGCCAGGGGTGTCAAACTCAATTTCATCGCGGGCCACATTAGCATTATGGTTGCACTCAAAAGGGCCGGTTGTAACTATATAATATATTATATAATATATATACAAAATAATGTATTATATTACATTATTGCCTCTGAATTGGATTATTATCGGGATAGGATAATAACTTAGTAATTAACTACGTCTGAAAGCAGAAGTCCAGGGCAAATAATTGCAAGTCTCTTCAGTGCCATGTCACAAAACGAGATGCATTGTGGGACATGTAGTTTATGGGCAACGTGCTTCTGTAGCATGTAACCGTATAATAATCGTATTATATTCTTTGCAAGCTCTTGCGGGGCCACATAAAATGAAGTCGCGGGCCGGATTTGGCCCCCGGGCCTTGAGTTTGACACCCCTGCCTTAAGCGGTCCCTACGACGCTGGTTATCACCTCGGTAACTCAAGCCAGGGTTTCTCCGTCCGGCTGCGTGTTCACGCGAAAGGGGCGGGGCTAGCAACATTCGACCAATCACAAACATGGAGAAGCGCACTGACAGCGCAGCGTCATACTTCCTGAATGAAAAGTGAACTATAATACTAGACATATGAAGAAGTTAAACTTTAAACATCCATGACTCAAACACTTGATCAGGATCAAAGCCTCAGAGCTGCACCTGCAAGGTGAATACAGCTGGAACAGAACAAGTGTTTGAATGCGTCCATCAACAGGTTATGATATCACTGCCCGTCTAACACACGATCTGACTTCAATTACATTTGTCTCGAGTGTTTCGTCAACTTAATGTGTTGCATACAAATAATACTTCTGCATCCAGTCTGTGACGCTGTGAGTGTTGCACGGCCAGATACGGCTCAGCTGACTCAGATCAGGAGATATATGATACATTATGAAGTGATATGCCGCGGACTGTACTTAATGTACTCTGATCCGGTTACTGATGCCGTGGCAGATATTTAATTAAGCTTTCTTAACGCTGATGTTATAACAGTCAGATTGCTCTGAAGATGGAGGTGATATTCTATTACGTTCACACAGTCGGTGATTTGAACTGCGTTTCCTTTCTCCTGTAAAATGACTCGATCGCTTTAAACTCTGCTGTCATCAGCTGTTCCACCACGGTCTCCCCCTCAACCTGTAACCGATGCATCCTTCCCTTTGAAACGGTTACATTCAATGAAAAATAGAAATCAATGTGCAGGCTTACGTCCACACTGTTCTACACGAACAATACGGGCAGTTTATACATTAAATAAATCAACAGTAGGTGGCGATATGCTCCAAGTGGAAGCGATTCGCCATTAAAGCAAAGAAGAAGAAGAACTCCGCACAGTTGATCTCTTATCCTGGAACATATCCTGCTTCGGGAGCACAGACTAGGTTCCAGGATAAGTCGCCATGGAGATCTAGCCCGCTAAAAAGTGAACCAGCTTCGTAGGACCGGAAACCCCAGAAGTTATCTTGCTAAACGAAAATCCTGCTTCGTAGTATACCCCCCAGGTTAGCCGCTAAGCATCAGTTACCATGGCGATCTAGCCTGCTAAAAAGAGAACGAGCTTCGTAGTATACCCCCCAGGTTAGCCGCTAAGCATACGTTACCATGGCGATCTAGCCTGCTAAAAAGAGAACGAGCTTCGTAGTATACCCCCCAGGTTAGCCGCTAAGCATCAGTTACCATGGCGATCTAGCCTGCTAAAAAGTGAACCAGCTTCGTAGTATACCCCCCAGGTTAGCCGCTAAGCATCAGTTACCATGGCGATCTCGCCTGCTAAAAAGAGAACCAGCTTCGTAGGACCGGAAACCCCGAGTTAACCCTGAAGTTAGCCGCCAAGCGAACATCCGGCCTCGTCGTGCAGGCCTCAGGACGAGGGGAACCAAGCAGCGTTTTTCCCACGAATGCCTGAGCGCCCCTCGTAGGAATACACAAGCCTTCTCCGAAGCTATATCCACTTCTTTTAATACGTTCCTGCATTTCTCACAGAGACGAAGGGAAAGCGGTTAGCAGCTGGTGTTGAGGATACTCACGTGAGGGCAGCGAGGTGGATGTGGTAGCAGCGGCTCAGCGAGAGATGGAGCAGACCCTTCAGCTGCCTGAGGACCGGGAAGCTGTCGGCCATCAGGGGAGTGCTGTCACTGCAGCACACAGAAAACACTCAGACCCGAGACGTGCAGGCATTTAAAGATCGTCGCGCCGATCTAACGTTCGTTTCTAGGGTTACTACATCTACCGAATGTTAATGAAACAGATCTCACCTTAAATCTAGCGCTTGAATGTTTGGACACCTGGACACCAGCACCTTCACATCTGAAACAGACACGTCGTGGGTTAACAGAGGGTTTCACCCTTCATACTGGCACGGTAATGAGTGTGTCGGACGCTCACCTTCCAGCGCGAGGCCCTCTCGGTACCCGCTGAGGTTCAGGTGAGTGACAGCCGGGTTCAGATTATCAACAACGCTCTTCACGTGGTCGTTGTCGAATTCACACCACGATATGTTCAGCTGCTCAATCCTGAGAGGAGCACAGAGCACGCGGCGTGAGGAGGGGAGTACTCGCATTACAGGTATTTGGGTTCAACATGAGAGAAGTAGAAAGTACAGGTATTTGGGTTCAACATGAGAGAAGTAGAAAGTACAGGTATTTGAGTTCAACATGTAAGAAGTAGAAAGTACAGGTATTTGAGTTCAACATGTTAGAAGTAGAAAGTACAGGTATCTGTGTTCAACATGTGAGAAGTAGAAAGTACAGGTATTTGAGTTCAACATGTAAGAAGTAGAAAGTACAGGTATCTGTGTTCAACATGTAAGAAGTAGAAAGTACAGGTATTTGAGTTCAACATGTAAGAAGTAGAAAGTACAGGTATTTGTGTTCAACATGTAAGAAGTAGAAAGTACAGGTATTTGAGTTCAACATGTAAGAAGTAGAAAGTACAGGTATTTGTGTTCAACATGTAAGAAGTAGAAAGTTCAGGTATTTGAGTTCAACATGTGAGAAGTAGAAAGTACAGGTATTTGTGTTCAACATGTGAGAAGTAGAAAGTACAGGTATTTGGGTTCAACATGTAAGAAGTCATAGTAAAAAGTGGTCAGTAAAACAAGTAGTGGAGTAAAGTACTGATACCAGAAACATGTACTTGAGTACAGTAACATAGTATTTGTACTCCACTCCTCAGATCAGAGGCTCTAAGGGAAACAGAATGTCTGACCTGCTGCAGGACTTCAGCATGTGAGCGAGAGCAGGAGCCGAGAAGCCGGAGCAGCCGCTCAGATTCAGCTGCAGCAGGTTAGGGTTCATGGACAGAGAGCTGAGGAAGAACACATCCACATCATCATCATCATCATCATCATCATCATCATCATCATCATCATCATCATCATCATCATCATCATCGGTTACCGAGAGAAGACCTCTACACCACCTGATAAACACACTGCTTTGGGAGAAGGGCTTAAAGTGTGTGTGTGTGTGTGTGTGTGTGTGTATGTACCTGATGATGTGTGTGTGTGTGTGTGTGTGTACCTGATGATGTAGATATGTGTGTGTGTGTGTGTGTGTGTGTGTGTACACCTGATGATGTGTGTGTGTGTACCTGATGATGTTGATGTGTGTGTGTGTATGTGTGTGTACCTGATGATGTTGATATAGATGTATGTGTGTGTGTGTACCTGATGATGTAGATGTGTGTGTGTGTGTGTGTGTGTGTGTGATGTGATGTGTGTGTGTGTGTGTGTGTGTGTGTGTGTGTGTGTGTGTGTGTGTGTGTGTGTGTGTGTGTGTGTACCTGATGATGCCGTCTGAAAGCTGCAGCGCCTCCAGGCTCAGGAACTCCAGCAGCCTGCAGTGAGAGAGGATGCTCTGCAGGGCGGAGGGGGGGATGATGGAGCTGGAGAGGTCCATCAGCACCATCTGGAGGGGGCTGAGGAGACCAGAGTCACGTCAGGTGGGGCTGTGGCTGAAGCCCACCGTGTGTGTGTGTGTGTGTGTGTGTGTGTGTGTGTGTGTGTGTGTGTGTGTATCTGCCCTGCTGCTGGAGTAAAGGACAGTGTCCTTCGGAGACTCACCCCGAGCCGCTGAAGTGGAAGTCCTCCACAAAGGAGCGAGGGCAGCGCAGCATGTGGACCCCGTTCTTCAGAACCTGCTGCAGAGCCGGACCCACGTGGGTCAGACCCTCCAGATCCACGCTGTGCCACAGAGACTCGTCCAGCCTGAGAGGGAGAGAGAGTGAGAGAGTGAGACACAGAGAGAGAGAGAGTGAGTGAGAGACAGAGAGAGAGAGGGAGAGAGAGAGACAGACAGAGAGACACAGAGAGAGAGAGAGAGACACACAGAGAGAGAGAGAGAGAGAGAGACACAGAGAGAGAGAACAGAGAGAGACACAGAGAGAGAGAGAGAGAGAGAGAGACACAGAGAGAGAGAGAGAGACAGAGAGAGAGAGAGAGACACAGAGAGAGAGAGAGAGACACAGAGAGAGAGAGAGAGAGAGGGAGAGAGACACAGAGAGAGAGAGAGATATAGACAGAGAGAGAGAGACAGACAGACAGAGAGAGAGACACAGAGAGAGACAGAGACAGAGAGAGAGAGGCAGAACAGAGACAGACAGAGAGAGAGAGAGAGACAGACAGAGAGAGACGGACAGAGAGAGAGAGAGAGACAGACAGAGAGACAGAGAGAGAGAGAGAGAGAGACAGTGAGAGAATGAGAGAGAGACAGACACAAAGAGAGACAGACACAGAGAGAGAGAGACAGACCGAGAGAGAGACAGACAGAGAGAGAGACAGAGACAGACAGAGAGAGAGACAGAGAGAGAGACAGACAGACACAGAGAGAGACACAGAGAGAGAGACAGAGAGAGAGACAGACAGAGAGAGAGAGAGAGACAGAGAGAGAGACAGACACAGAGAGAGAGAGAGACAGACAGAGAGAGACAGACAGACAGACGGAGAGAGACAGGGTTTCAAAGGACTGATCATAAAGCCAGATCGCAGCGTCCCAGATGTCGGGGACTCGGCGTGTTGCACTGACTCGTTAGCGTTCAGTCAAACGATAAACTGACCATAAGAAAAGTTGCACGTATAGTTCTGATTGTTCTGGGGCTCTCAGGGCGTTCTGTGGGTCATCAAATGCGACCCATTACTAAAACAAAGGGAACCATTAGGAGCTGTTGTTATTTATAGGTTACGTTGCCATGGCGTTACTGGTCCGACCCACTTGAGATCAAATCGGTCTGTACGTGGCCCCCGTGTTTGTACACTCGGTTCGTCAGCTATCTTTACATTTAGTTTCAGTCTCCTTCATCCTGGTTTTATTTAGTCAAGTTTTAGTCGACTAAAAGTCTGAGCATCCTAGTCTCATTTCAGTCAAAGAAAACGGTCGAGTCTTTTTTAGCCATCAGATGATAGAGCATTTCATTTCAGTCGAACTCGTTTCACAGCAGATGACATCTTGTACTTCGTCTCGTCACTTTGCGTCGACGATACTGCGTGTTGATTTCGTTACAGCTACTGTTTACTGCCGTCTCGCTTTAGTCATGGAAGAACATTTAGTTTCAGTCGACGAGATGAACGCGAGTCCACGCGGTGGCTGTTGGCCGTAATGCGCGTGTGAATGATTAACGCAGGCATAGCGTAGACGAAAAGTCTCAGGATGTTCGTAAATGTCCCCGTGTCCCCTCTGCACTGACGGCCCGTCCACACTACAGCGTCGACAGCTCCAATCTGCCCGTTCACTTTCAATGGGGTGACGTCACGTAGCCGCGCTTTTTCGCCGAACTGAATTGTGGGTAGCAGAGCGGTCCGTCTCAGGCGTCAGAAGTTGAACAATGTTCAACTCTGACGCGGAGACGCCGGAGTAGCCAGCGCCAGCCAATCAAATCCCGTTTCCCGAAAATCTGACAGCTGAAGCCGTAGCCAATCAAACCGCGTCTAAGCTGGGAGAGATATCCCGCCGTTCATTTCTATATTTCAAAAAAAGTCGGAGGAGAAACTAACTATCGCCGTAGCAACTCACCCGGTTTTGTATGACCAGACCCTCTTCACCTACCGGGACACAAACCGGAGGAACCAGCATGGAGGGAGGTGGCAGAGACAGTGGGGGAAACTGGTAGGGTTTTCGCCTGTTTGGGGAGTTTATATATATATATATATATATATATATATTGCTCGCATAAAATCCCCGGGGGTTTTTGCTTTGTATGTCGGGGGCGGGAGATTCATGTGATTGGTTGTTGGTCGTGTTGCTTGAATAAAATCCCCAAGCTCCAGACACGCCCAGCTCCAAGCTATTTTTGGAGCTGTCGTGTGGACGCTCCGTGAGACAGAGGGACACGCGGGAGCTGCTGGTCCGACCCGCCTGAGCTCTAACCGGTCAGCACGTGGCCCCCGGGCGAGAGGGAGGCCCCTGGACGAGAGACTCACGCTAAGCGATGCCAGCGCTTGCAGACGGACGACATCCTGCAGAGGTCCTGCAGCGGCACGAAGACGAGGATCCTGAGCAGCAGCTCGTCGGGAAGGTGGTCCCACGAGACGCCTGCGGGGGAGAGGGGAGTGAGACCGGGGTCCGACAGACGATGCTCTACTGTCACACGCACAAAGCTTCAGAGGAGACATGGCAAGGAAAGTATTCTGACCTGAGCTCCTCCAACATATATAACAAATACAAATATACAAAAAGTCTATATACATGTAAACAGAGTACAAATACTTTGTTACTGAACTTAAGTACATTTCAAAGCCCATACTTCTACTCGAGTAAAGAAGCACAGTCAGTACTTCTACCGGAGTATTTTAAAACACGAGTATCTGTACTTCCACTCGAGGAAAGGACGTGTGTATACGATGTGTACAAAGAGGTCCCTTACACGACGTGGACTCCTTCTTCCTCCGCGACCTCCTGCTGAGGACAAACTGGCTGCACTCGTTCTCTTTGCCCACGCCGAGCAGCCTCTGGTGTTTGGGGAGGGGGGACAGCTGCACGGTGGACTCCGTGGGGGTGCACTCCACGTCCAGACCCTCGGAGGACTTGCGTTTGCTCATCTTGTTGGACTGAGACAGCATGGAGCCCTGGAGCGTCCCCGAGGGGAGATCCTGCAGAGGCATGCTGCAGGAGAGGGACGGGTTAACACGAGATCACACGACTGCTGTGTACTTCTACTCCACTGCATGTATTTATACCTTCAGTTACTTCTCAGATGAATGATGTGAAATATAATCTAGTGTTGAATCAGACTTTAGTTCCACCTGGAGTAAATCCACCAGCTACCCTGCAGTCTACAAAGTACTTCAGACTAGCTGCTCCTCCACCAGCTACCCTGCAGTCTACAAAGTACTTCAGACTAGCTGCACCTCCACCAGCTTTGAGAACACTTTCATGATCAATCATTATAAAACATGTCATATATATTATTCTGAAATGGACCAATCTGCACAACGACTACTTTCACTGTCTTTCACTATATTTAGATGAGAATACTTTCTACTTTCACTTGAGGGACATTTTGAATGAGGACTTTTACTGTAACAGAGTATTCCTACACTCTGGTACTTCTACTTTCACTCAAGTACAAGATATGAGTACTTCTACTTTTACTCAAGTACAAGGTCTGAGTACTTCTACTCAAGTACAAGATCCGAGTAGTCTTACTTTAAATCAAGCATAAGATCTGAGTACTTATACTTTAACCTAAGTACTATATCCGAGTACTTCTCCCCCCTCTGATACTTAGTTACTTCCCACCACTGATACCTCCCTCCCCGCCATATTGACGCTACAGACCGCGCCAAATCTAACTGCCCCAGAGCAGGAAAACACTTGGTAACTTGTATTTCCAGCTTCATGTCCGTGCAGACAGTTCGAGGATGCTCTTCTCCTCTCCCTGATCTGGTGCACTTTAGATCCCGGCAGCAGGAAGTGGAGACAGTCTGCACTGAAAGCGCGGTATCGATCCAACTAGCTACAGTTGTCAACCAAAGCTGCTCACAGTAATGGCGACTCTCAAACGCAGAGGACAGCACTTGCACAGACGCGCAGAGCCGCGAGAGATACTTTTAATAAAGAAGAGGCCATCAAGTGAACAGCGTTGGCCTCTTCTCGTGCATGACGCGATGTAAATAATGCGATCGCTAGTTCCAACCTGTAGCGCCACAGACATGCACACACACGGTGTGTAAGCTCACCTGTGCTTTGGCATCTCCTCCGGGGCAAAGGAAATGTTGAAATATGAATAATATGTACAGAAAGTGCAGAGAGGAACTATTTTCCTGCAGCCCTCCAACAGAAGAGACTCTTTAAACTAGCCGCGCTACAGCAGGACGGTCTGCTGACGTCATTGCGTCGTGCGTCATACGTCATACGTTTCACGTCAGTAGTCCATGTGGCGTTCTAATCCTGCAGTTTTTTCCGCCTTTTTCTGCTTTTTTCCGCATTTTCCCTCTAAAATGTACAGAGGGGGGAGGAGTACTCAGATCCTGTTGTACTTGAGTAACAGTAGAGTACTCAGATCATGTTGTACTTGAGTACAAGTAGAAGTACTCGGATCATGTTGTACTTGAGTAACAGTAGAAGTACTCAGATCATGTTGTACTTGAGTAACAGTAGGAGTACTCAGATCATGTTGTACTTGAGTAAAAGTAGAAGTACTCAGATCATGTTGTACTTGAGTAAAAGTAGAAGTACTCAGATCCTGTTGTACTTGAGTAAAAGTAGAAGTACTCAGATCATGTTGTACTTGAGTAAAAGTAGATGTACTAAGATGTTGTACTTGAGTCAAAGTAGAAGTACTCAGATGTTGTACTTGAGTAAAAGTAGAAGTACTCAGATGTTGTACTTGAGTAAAAGTGGAAGTACTCAGATCTTGTTGTACTTGAGTAAAAGTAGATGTACTCAGATGTTGTACTTGAGTAAAAGTAGAAGTACTCAGATGTTGTACTTGAGTAAAAGTAGAAGTACTCAGATCATGTTGTACTTGAGTGAAAGTAGAAGTACTCAGATCTTGTACTTGAGTAAAAGTAGAAGTACTCAGATCATGTACTTGAGTAAAAGTAGAAGTACTCAGATCTTGCACTTGAGTAAAAGTAGAAGTACTCAGATCATGTTGTACTTGAGTACAAGTAGAAGTACTCAGATGTTGTACTTGAGTACAAGTAGAAGTACTCAGATGTTGTACTTGAGTAAAAGTAGAAGTACTCAGATGTTGTACTTGAGTAAAAGTGGAAGTACTCAGATCTTGTACTTGAGTAAAAGTAGAAGTACTCAGATGTTGTACTTGAGTAAAAGTAGAAGTACTCAGATGTTGTACTTGAGTAAAAGTAGAAGTACTCAGATCATGTTGTACTTGAGTAAAAGTAGAAGTACTCAGATCTTGTACTTGAGTACAAGTAGAAGTACTCAGATCATGTTGTACTTGAGTAACAGTAGGAGTACTCAGATCATGTTGTACTTGAGTAACAGTAGGAGTACTCAGATCTGTTGTACTTGAGTAAAAGTAGAAGTACTCAGATCATGTTGTACTTGAGTAAAAGTAGAAGTACTCAGATCCTGTTGTACTTGAGTAAAAGTAGAAGTACTCAGATCATGTTGTACTTGAGTAAAAGTAGATGTACTAAGATGTTGTACTTGAGTCAAAGTAGAAGTACTCAGATGTTGTACTTGAGTAAAAGTAGAAGTACTCAGATGTTGTACTTGAGTAAAAGTAGAAGTACTCAGATCTGTTGTACTTGAGTAAAAGTAGAAGTACTCAGATGTTGTACTTGAGTAAAAGTAGAAGTACTCAGATGTTGTACTTGAGTAAAAGTAGAAGTACTCAGATCATGTTGTACTTGAGTGAAAGTAGAAGTACTCAGATCTTGTACTTGAGTAAAAGTAGAAGTACTCAGATCATGTACTTGAGTAAAAGTAGAAGTACTCAGATCTTGCACTTGAGTAAAAGTAGAAGTACTCAGATCATGTTGTACTTGAGTACAAGTAGAAGTACTCAGATGTTGTACTTGAGTACAAGTAGAAGTACTCAGATGTTGTACTTGAGTAAAAGTAGAAGTACTCAGATTTGTACTTGAGTAAAAGTGAAGTACTCAGATCTTGTACTTGAGTAAAAGTAGAAGTACTCAGATGTTGTACTTGAGTAAAAGTAGAAGTACTCAGATGTTGTACTTGAGTAAAAGTAGAAGTACTCAGATCAGTTGTACTTGAGTAAAAGTAGAAGTACTCAGATCTTGTACTTGAGTAAAAGTAGAGTACTAAGATCTTGTACTTGAGTAAAAGTAGAAGTACTCAGATGTTGTACTTGAGTAAAAGTAGAAGTACTCAGATGTTGTACTTGAGTAAAAGTAGAAGTACTCAGATCATGTTGTACTTGAGTAAAAGTAGAAGTACTCAGATCTTGTTGTACTTGAGTAAAAGTAGATGTACTAGATCTTGTACTTGAGTAAAAGTAGAAGTACTCAGAGTTGTACTTGAGTAAAAGTAGAAGTACTCAGATGTTGTACTTGAGTAAAAGTAGAAGTACTCAGATCATGTTGTACTTGAGTAAAAGTAGAAGTACTAAGATGTTGTACTTGA
Source organism: Champsocephalus gunnari (assembly GCA_036324595.1). Classification (NCBI taxonomy): domain Eukaryota; kingdom Metazoa; phylum Chordata; class Actinopteri; order Perciformes; family Channichthyidae; genus Champsocephalus; species Champsocephalus gunnari. The sequence continues at coordinate 3,725,439 of CM070435.1, read as the reverse complement.
GTAAAAGTAGAAGTACTCAGATCATGTTGTACTTGAGTACAAGTAGAAGTACTCAGATGTTGTACTTGAGTAAAAGTAGAAGTACTCAGATGTTGTACTTGAGTAAAAGTAGAAGTACTCACATCTTGTACTTGAGTAAAAGTAGAAGTACTCAGATGTTGTACTTGAGTAAAAGTAGAAGTACTCAGATGTTGTACTTGAGTAAAAGTAGAAGTACTCAGATCATGTTGTACTTGAGTAAAAGTACCAGAGTGTAGGAATACTCTGTTGCAGTAAAAGTCCTGCATCCAAAATGTTACTCAAGTGAAGTAATAAAGTTTTATCATCAAAATATAGTGAAAGTAGCGACAGTAAAAGTCGTCATGGTGCTGATTGGTCCATTTCAGAATAATATAATCACATTTCTTTCTAGGTTCTGTCTCAAAGAGAGTTTTTCGTGCACTTCTTTCAAATCCTTGCACCTGCAACGAGGATGCAGCTGTTAGGAAAGGAGGCATCACAGTGAGACTCGCCCAAAGAACATTGTCCTGCAGGAAAAGGAAGTGAGACAAAGCGGAAGGCCAGAGACTGATTCTTTCATCATTTACATTGGATTTTATACAGATTTTAAATAAATTAAATACAAATAGACATGACTTAAAGGTCCCATGTCGTGCTCTTCTGGTTCTGACCCGTCCCCTCGTGTTATGAAGGTCTGCAGAGTCTCAACCCCTCAAAGTGCACCCTGTAGCGAGTAAAGCTCTGACTCAGAGAAGACCTGTCTGCTGTCCCTGAACGCCTCGTTGGGGATTTCTCTTTCTCCATTGTTTACTTCTTGGGTTTCGTGACGTATTTCGGGTAGAGTGACGTAACGTACTGTAGCGGCTCCGCAGATTTTTACGTTACGTCCGCGGAGCCGTTACATTTGGACCAATCAGCAGACTTCCTCACACACACACACACACACACACACACACACACACACACACACACGGCGGGACGTTGCGAGGCTCGCTGCTTCGAGGAGCGGGACCCTGAAAGCTGCATGAGAGCTGGCTCACTGGTGTGGGGTCGGCGAGACAGCGCGGAACTCAGCCTGAGCACACACATACACTCCCAGCCAGGCTGCGGGTGCGGGTGTGTGTGTGTGTGTGTGTGTGTGTGTGTGTGTGTGTGTGTGTGTGTGTGTGTGTGTGTGTGTGTGGGGGGGGTGTGGGGGTGTGTGTGTGTGTGTTTCAGGCTGGGTTTCGCTGTCTCGCAGACGGCCACTGGGCTCACAGGGAGGGAGGGGGGAGGAGCTCCAACAAGCCGTGTAGGACAGAGAGGGAACACACAGACTACACAGAGAAGCTGTGAGAAACCAATGTGAGTTGAACATTGAACAATATACATCTATTCTAGTCGACCTCAACAATGATTATGATCAGGAGAAATGGCCGTGACACGGGAGCTTTAATACACTTAACTAGTCCCTAAAGCACGCGGCATGATATCCCATCCCAGTCTGGTGATTCATGTTTTATTTCTGACATCGCCTTTCGCCCCTGCTGTCGCTTCCCGTCTCTGTCTCCGCCTCTCCTTCCCTGTGTTCAGCTGGTAACTAGTCTCGCTGGTATTTACGTTCCGCGTGTTGTCAGATCCTTGATGTTGGATGTTTGTCGGTGAGGGAGAAAGAGTTTTGTTTTTTTTTGCCGGACAATAAAGCATTTTCTGCAAAGTAACCTTGGGTCCTGAGACCGGGCAGAAAGTCTGTGCCGTTTTGAACAGGAAGATCCTCGTTTCCTCTCTCCTAATTTAGACTGAGCGTCAGGAAGCTCCTCGTTTCCTCTCTCCTAATTTAGACTAGCGTCAGGAAGCTCCGAGGTTCCTCGGCGTGATTTGTGCCGAACAATCCCTGTTGTTGACTCTCCTCTATTCAGCAGCATTACAATGCATCAGCACTCCCACTGGATCATTGCCCTGAATGTCAGCTGATTTGGATGAAAGCATCGGCTGAATGAAGTGTAATGTAATCAATGTAAATATATATATTTAAGTCCTTAATAAACTTTATTTTTTTATTTGATATTTTACTTTATTTTTTGTGTTTTTTGTTTTTCAGTACGACATATTTTTGTAAATATTTATATTAAATATATATGTTTAAATATAGTTGAGCACTTAAAACTTCCTAAAATAAACAAAGTGTTTTATAATTTTTACATTATTTATTATTCATTAATTATTAATGTATTATGTATTATTGATGATGTATTATTTATTATTACTATTTATCATTCATTATTATTATTTATTATGTATCATCATTTATCATCTATTATATTTTAGTATTTATCATTCATTATTATTATGTATTATTATTATTAATTATGTATTATTATGTATAATAATGTATCATCTATTATTATTATTTAGTATTTATCATTCATTATTATTATGTATTATTATTAATTATGTATTATTATTAATTATCTATTATTATTAATGATTTATTATTATGTATAATAATTTATCATCTATTATTATTATTTAGTATTTATCATTCATTATTATTATGTATTATTATTAATTATGTATTATTATTAATTATGTATTATTATTAATTATTTATTATTATGTATAATAATTTATCATCTATTATTTATTATTATTATTTGTATTTTATTAATTAATATTATTGCGGAAAACTATTATTATTTTACAATATGATTGTGAATGAAGAAAAGCAAACAAACAGTAATGAAATAAAAAAAAGACATTTATTTGAACAATTAATTTGTTACAATTCTTCATAAATGTAACAAACAAAAACAAAAGCATCCTCTTCTGCAACTCCTCGTCCTCCCCTGCAAAAAAAAATAAAGACCATTATTTTAATTCCTCATTTTAAATTCTGCTTTATAAATAATACGCACTACCTAAAATTAAAGCATTATGTTGGGGAAATCCTAAATCTCTATGGAGAGAGACATCAAGCATGCTCATTTCTGACGTGGAGCTAATCTGAAGTAAACATTGAGACTGCTTTCTGTTCCTCCATCTTGAGACTGTGTGACTCCCTCTCTTGATATCAGCGTGTGAAGGACACTGCTCAGGAACTAGTTGATGCTCTGTATGTGATGACTCCTTCCCTTCAGGAGAGGATCCCAGATACACGGATCCTGAGGCTGAAGCTCAAGCCGGGGATATCATTATAACTCACTGAGTTGTCTTCACACCACGGCGCAGGATCGAGGCTCTCTGAAGGGGTTGCTCCCCGTGGGGACCCCGACCAGAAGCGCGTCTTTAGATGCGTTCTGCAGACAAAACTGTTGCAGCTCCGCAGCCGCCTCAGACACCTACACAAATACACAACAAATACACAACAAGTACTTTTAAATTCTGATATCCAGAGGTGGGATGTAGTGGAGTACAAATACTTACTGAACTTAAGTACATTGTTCTGGTATCAGTACTTTACTCCACTACTTATTTTTCTGACGACTTTTTACTTTGACTTCTCACATGTTGAACTCAAATACCTGTACTTTCTACTTCTTACATGTTGAACACAAATACCTGTACTTTCTACTTCTTACATGTTGAACTCAAATACCTGTACTTTCTACTTCTCTCATGTTGAACTCAAATACCTGTACTTTCTACTTCTCACATGTTGAACACAAATACCTGTACTTTCTACTTCTCACATGTTGAACACAAATACCTGTACTTTCTACTTCTTACATGTTGAACTCAAATACCTGTACTTTCTACTTCTCACATGTTGAACACAAATACCTGTACTTTCTACTTCTTACATGTTGAACCCAAATACCTGTACTTTCTACTTCTCACATGTTGAACACAAATACCTGTACTTTCTACTTCTTACATGTTGAACTCAAATACCTGTACTTTCTACTTCTTACATGTTGAACTCAAATACCTGTACTTTCTACTTCTCACATGTTGAACACAAATACCTGTACTTTCTACTTCTTACATGTTGAACACAAATACCTGTACTTTCTACTTCTTACATGTTGAACACAAATACCTGTACTTTCTACTTCTTACATGTTGAACCCAAATACCTGTACTTTCTACTTCTCACATGTTGAACACAAATACCTGTACTCTCTACTTCTTACATGTTGAACACAAATACCTGTACTTTCTACTTCTTACATGTTGAACCCAAATACCTGTACTTTCTACTTCTCACATGTTGAACACAAATACCTGTACTCTCTACTTCTTACATGTTGAACACAAATACCTGTACTTTCTACTTCTTACATGTTGAACACAAATACCTGTACTTTCTACTTCTTACATGTTGAACACAAATACCTGTACTTTCTACTTCTTACATGTTGAACACAAATATCTGTACTTTCTACTTCTTACATGTTGAACCCAAATACCTGTACTTTCTACTTCTTACATGTTGAACACAAATACCTGTACTTTCTACTTCTCACATGTTGAACACAAATACCTGTACTTTCTACTTCTCTCATGTTGAACCCAAATACCTGTACTTTCTACTTCTTACATGTTGAACTCAAATACCTGTACTTTCTACTTCTTACATGTTGAACACAAATACCTGTACTTTCTACTTCTTACATGTTGAACTCAAATACCTGTACTTTCTACTTCTTACATTCTGGTAATTTAGTGAAAGAAGTACTCAGATCTTGTACTTGAGTAAAAGTAGAAGTACTCAGATCTACAGTTGCAAGAAAAGGTATGTGAACCCTTTGGATTCTCCACACATAACGTTGTGTATTCCTTCCAAACAACTCAACTTTGGTTTCATCTGTCCACAGAACATCCAGGTGCTCTTTTGCAAACTTCAAACGTGCAGCAATGTTTTTTCTGGACAGCAGTGGCTTCCACAGCCAGTGGCAGAACGCCAGTGTTAGTATTATTAGATCTCAGTGCTGCGTTTGACACTGTTGACACAGCATATTACTCGACCGACTGGAAAACTGGGTGGGACTTTCGGAAACAGTTCTAAATTGGTTTGAATCCTACTTAAAGGACAGAAACAACTTTGTTGCTATCGGTAAATACACATCTGAGTTGACAACAAATATGACATGTGGGGTTCCTCAAGGCTCCATCTTGGGGCCTCTTCTCTTTAACATCTACATGCTACCACTGGCTCAGATAATGAAAGAACAACAAAATAAGTTACCATAGCTATGCGGATGACACACACATTTACGTAACAATTTCACCAGGAGACGATGCTCCAATTCAAACACTGAGTAAGTGCATTGAACAAATCAATGACTGGATGTGTCAGAACTTTCTCCACTTAAACAAAGATAAAACTGAGGTAATTATTTTTGGAGCCAAGGCAGAAACAGTATAAAAGTTAGCGCTGAGCTTCAGCGTGCAATGTTCAAACCAACAGATAGAGCCAGAAATCTAGGTGTACTCATGGACTCTGACCTGAGTTTCAACAGTCACATTAAAACAGTTACTAAAGCAGCCTACTATCACCTAAAGAACGTATATAGGATTAAAAGACTAATGTCACAGCAGGATTTGGAAAAACTTGTCCATGCCTTTATCTTCAGTAGACTCGACTACTGCAAATGGTGTCTTCACAGGTCTCACTAAAAACATCTATTAGGAAGCTGCAGCTGATTCAGAACGCCGCTGCTCGAGTCCTCACTGACACTAAGAAAGTGGATCACATCACTCCTGTTCTGAAGTCTTTACACTGGCTTCCTGTGTGTCAAAGAATAGATTTCTAAATACTGCTGCTGGTTTATAAAGCACTGAATGTTTTAGGCCCAACATACATGTCTGACCTCCTGCTAAATGATGAACCATCCAGATCTCTCAGGTCTTCAGGGACTGGTCAGCTTCCTGTCCCCAGAGTCAGAACTAAACATGGAGAAGCAGCGTTCAGTTACGGCCCGTCCACACTACAGCGTCGACAGCTCCAATCTGCCGATTCACTTTGAATGGGGTGACGTCACGTTGCCTCGCTTTTTCGCCGAACTGAATTGTGGGTAGCAGAGCGGTCCGTCTCCGCCGTCAGAAGTTGAACAATGTTCAATTTCTGACGCCGGAGTAGCCAGCGCCAGCCAATCAAATCCCGTTTCGGAAAATCTGACAGCTCAAGCCGTAGCCAATCAAACCGCGTCTAAGCTGGGAGAGATATCCCGCCGTTCATTTCTATATTTCAAAAAAAGTCGGAGGAGAAACTAACTATCGCCGTAGCAACTCACCCGGTTTGTGTATGACCAGACCCCTCTTCACCTACCGGGACACAAACCGGAGGAACCAGCATGGAGGGAGGTGGCAGAGGCAGTGGGGGAAACTGGTAGGTTTTCGCCTGTTTGGGGAGTTTATATATATATATATATATATATTGCTCGAATAAAATCCCCGGGGTTTTTTGCTTTGTATGTCGGGGGCGGGAGATTCATGTGATTGGTTGTTGGTCGTGTTGCTTGAATAAAATCCCCAAGCTCCAGACACGCCCAGCTCCAAGCTGTTTTTGAAGCTGTCGTGTGGACGCTCCGTTATATGCTCCAAACATCTGGAACAAGCTCCCAGAAACCTGCAGGTCCGCTGCAACTCTGACTACTTTCAAATCCAGCAAGAAGACTTTTCTTTTTGTCGCTGCTTTTAATTGAACTATTCATATCTTAAACTGCACTGTAACTTGTATCCATGTATCTTTTCTTTTAATGTTTATTTTATTAGCTTTTCTTTTTAATGACTGATTTTAAATGCCATTTTCTGAATGTCTTTCATTTTTTGTAAAGCACTTTGAATTGCCTTGTGTTGAAAGGTGCTGTATCAATACACTTGCCTTGCCTTGCCTCGCCTTCCTCCGTGGTGTCCTCCCATGGACTCCATTCTTGGTCAGTGTTTTACGTATGGTAGATTCGTCCACAGAGATGTTAGCCTGCGCCAGAGATGTCTTTAAGTCTCTCGCTGTCACTCCAGGATTCTTCCTCACCTCATTGAGCATCCTGCGCTGCGCTCTCGCAGTCATCTTCACAGGACGGCCACTCCTAGGGAGAGTAGCAACAGTGCTGAACTTTCTCCATTTATAGACAACTTGTCTCACCGTGGACTGATGCACATCGAGGCTCTCAGCGATGCTTTTGTAGCCCTGTCCAGCTTTATGCAAGTCAACTATTCTTAGTCGCAGGTCTTCTGAGAGCTCTTTTGTGCGAGGCATGGTTCACATCTGGCTTCTGAAGAATAGCGAATTCTTCTTCTTCTTCTTTGGTGTTTATTGGCGGTTGGCAAACCAAGTTGTAGGTGCGTTACCGCCACCAACTGGACTGGAGTGTGGACACGAGACTACGCAGAAAACAATAAACAAAATAACCAAAACTCTAGATTATTTTAAATTAATCAATTTCTATTAGAAACGTAATAATCTCTCAATATATATTGCCTGCTGTTTTCCCTAACAGCCCTGAGAGCGACAAGTCATGGCATGTTGCTTTCTTCAGTGTGTGGAAAAGCACATTCTCTGAGTACTATATTTCCTGCTCAACAGTTTCTGTCTGCAGTGTGTACCCTTTCCGGTTGGATGCTTTCCTATTATACTTAAAGTATGGTTGAGACCTGTATGACCTATTCTCATCCGATGTTCCTCCCTTCTTTCAAACCCCACCTTCCTTCCACCCCCCACATACCTGTGCATTTTATAAAGATGTCTTCCTGTATCACTGAGGTCCCAATGGTCTTGCCATGCTGTTTGTGCATATTTCTGAATGAATGTTTGAACCTCCGCTTTGCTGAGTGGAACTTCTCTGTCTATGTTCAAACTTCTGAGTGTTTGTTTGGCCAGAATATCCCCCTGTTCATTACCCTCCACACCAACATGAGCAGGAACTCAGAGGAAACCAGTTGCTATGCCTTTGATTTGCATTTTATATCAAATTAGAAATATTTGATTTATTATGTCCATTCTAGGTGAAGATCTGCCTGATCGTATACTGGATAATGCTGAACAGCTGTCAGATGCAATTACACTATTATGTATTTCTTTCTCTACTATCCATTTCCATGACAACAGCTCTGTGGTGTATACTGACACATGGTCTGTTACCCTTTCTCTATATGTGTATTCCTCACTGGGGTATACACTGCTGCCCCTGCACGCCCTGCCTCTGGGTCTCTGGAGCCATCTGTAAATATGATTGTTGAGTCTGAGTGATATGCGCCATACTGGTAGTTCTTTCTTTTCCTTTAACTCCTCTCGTATATTGAAGTCTTTGGCAACGGGAACAACCAGGGTGGATGGACGAGATTGGAGCTGTGGGGCAATACTGCATTTGATTCAAAGCGATACTTGCTGCTTTAACATCGCCAATCCATCCAGCACTTGTTAAATGTGACTCGTTGTGCTCCCAGCAGTCTTTCAAGATACTTTCCGCAGGATGACTATCACTATGCCCCTGAAGGTTTACCCAGAATGCAACATTAACTTCACTCTTCTTATCCTTAAAGGCATTTCTCCCATGTCCACCTGCATTGCTGATACTGGAGATGTTTTAAAAGCCACTGCATATCCTCAGGGCCTGAGCTTGTAGGACATCCAGCAGGTTTGATTCTGCTGCTGCCATGAACGCTACACACCCTTCATCGAATACAGGTCTCACGAGCGTCCCGATATACATTCAGAAGTGATGACCCACTCGCCCCGCCAAACACGAAGTACATTGTTGACCTTCTTTTATGTTGAACCTTTCCGATATGACTGCTCCATTTTAGCTTTCCGTCAAACCAAACACCAAGAAGTCTTATTGTATTTACCTGTTCAAGAGGTTGATCATACCATTTCAACGATATAGGAGCAATGTTATGCCGTTTTGTAAAACAAATGACCTGCGTCTGAGCTACCGACAGTTTGAATCCCCATTTCTCCACTTCGACTATTGCAGCTTGTATTTTCTTCCCAACATGTGCTACATTGCGGCCTTTTGCCCACAAAGCCCCGTCATCTGCACACAAAGATTTCCCCACACTTGGATGAACTTGATTAAAGACGTCATGCATCATTATATTGAATAGCAACGGACCGCACACACTGCCTTGCGGAGTACCACTTTCCACAGCATGAACACTTGAATATTCTGCACCTACTCTTGTATTTTTCTGTCCATTAAAAAAATCATAACCCAATTATATGCTTTCCCACCAATTCCCAATGAGTGGAACTTGATTATAGTCCTTCCTTCCAGAGCATGTCAGAAGCCTTTTCAACATCAAAGAAGACTGCAGTCACTACTTCCTTGTTGGTCTGTGCTTTCCTGACGTCTGATTCTCAGCACAATACAGAATCCGTTGTGTCCCGACCCCTCTGGACCCCACTTTGATGTGGGGACAACAGAGCGTTACTTTCTAAGATATACGTCTGTAACCGTTCTCTCCATGGCTTTGCACACATGAGATGTCAGGGCGACAGGCCGGGAGCGAGATGGGTCTGAAGGGGCTTTCCCTGGCTCCAGGATGGGCACTATTATCGCTTGTTTCCACTCTGAAGGACGTTGGCCAGAATCCCACACCCTGTTAAGCAACCTCAACACAAAGACTAGACGTTATCCGTCATGTGTTCCAACGTCTTTCCCAGCAGTGGTTTGGCGAGCACTAATAATTGCCCTTCTCAACTCAAACATACTAAAATGCGCGTCCAACTGATCTCCCAACGCTTCTACTCCATCCAATATCCTCGGGTTTTCCATTCGTGTATTATGTCGGCGCTGCCGGGCTTCCTCTGTCAGGTTATCTGAACTATGGACTTTCCTAAATGTTCGAGCTATAAGTTCCGCCTTTCCTACGTTAGAGACTCTGCCTCTGCTCAAAACTGGCAACTCATAATTCCTTCGACTTCCCCCCATTCACCTAATCCTGCCCCGAACACCTGCAAGCTGTACTTCTCTTCCAATACTATTGCTAAAGCACTAGATACTAGTCAGATCGAGTACTGTTTCTATATTCCATTTGCAATTAAACTTCTAGCATTCCACTGCAGTACAATTACCACCATCAGGATGATCCAGTGCATGTCTGAGGTTGTTGGACGTCATCATTTAGGACAGGGGTGTCAAACTCAATTTCATCGCGAGCCACATTCGCATCAAGGTTGCACTCAAAGGGCCGGTTGTAACTTTAAGACTATATAAAAATACATATATAAATATATAATATATATAAAATGATGTATTATATTACATTATTGTCTCTGAATTGGATTATTATCGGATAGGATAATAACTTAGTAATTAACTACGTCTGAAAGCCAGGGCAAATAATTGCAAGTCTCTTCAGTGTGCATGTCACACAACGAGATGCATTGTGGGACATGTAGTTTATGGGCAACCTGCTTCTGTAAAGCGGAACGTAACCGTATAATAAATGTATTATATTCTTTGCAAGTTCTTGCGGGGCCACATAAAATGAAGTCGCGGGCCGGATTTGGCCCCCGGGCCTTGAGTTTGACACCCCTGATTTAGGATACCTTTCACGTGTCCCCAGTGCATCGCTTTCACATCGAGGTGCTTTTCAGATGATTCGACAATTATTTAGATTCTTTCCTTCCGGCGTGTAGTCTGCGCTGAGCAGCTGATCCTCTCTGCCACACACAGCTCTCGTGTACTCACTATCTGAGTGTCCTCCTTCAACTGAACACAGGTGTGGACTTGTCCTGTGTCTTTGCTATTATTGCTGTTTCCCATTGTACCCTGCGTTCCCTCCAGAAACTGTCTTCGCAGCCTCTGCAGCCAACTCCCTGCGTCACCCTGACCTCTCATGCTGTCTTGCTAACCTCACATCCCCGGGCACGCTGAGCTGAGCTCCCCTCCGCAAGCTTTCCGTCTTCATGATCTCCACCACATCCACCGCACCTTTGTGTCCCCGCCCCCTGCCGCCACCTGTCCAGATCCCTGACATTAACACATCTTAGTGGTGGTGATAGCACATTCAAAAGTGGTGTGTACTTGCTATAGGGCCGCTTTGAGCAACACCTCCTATCTCGTCTCCTTGATAGGACTCCAGGTTGGCTGACTCGTAGCTCTTGAAGAAGTCTTTAGCCTCGGGGTTCACGTCCTCTTTCCACCCTGCACTGTGAATGTGCACGTGGTGTGTTCAATACAAACATGAACACATATCATTGTTTGTGTGGCATTAGTTTAAGCGGACTGTGTGTGTCTGTTGTGTGTGTCTGTTGTTGTGACCGAAGATCAGAACACGTGTTATCACCTTTATATATACAGTCTATGGTTATCACCAACTTCTGCAGGAATCCAGGTCCCTCCAAAGGGTTCACTTGTTCTGCAACTGTACTTAGTAAAAGTAGAAGTACTCAGATCTACTTAGTAAAATAGAAGTACTCAGATCTTGTACTTGAGTAAAAGCAGAAGTACTCAGATCTTGTACTTGAGTAAAAGTAGAAGTACTCAGATCTTGTACTTGAGTAAAAGTAGAAGTACTCAGATCTTGTACTTGAGTAAAAGTAGAAGTACTCAGATCTTGTACTTGAGTAAAAGTAGAAGTACTCAGATCTTGTACTTGAGTAAAAGAGAAGTACTCAGATCTTGTACTTGAGTAAAAGTAGAAGTACTCAGATCTTGTACTTGAGTAAAAGTAGAAGTACTCAGATCTTGTACTTGAGTAAAAGTAGAAGTACTCAGATCTTGTACTTAGTAAAATAGAAGTACTCAGGTCTTGTACTTGAGTAAAAGTAGAAGTACTCAGATCTTGTACTTGAGTAAAAGTAGAAGTACTCAGATCTTGTACTTGAGTAAAAGTAGAAGTACTCAGATCTTGTACTTGAGTAAAAGTAGAAGTACTCAGATCTTGTACTTGAGTAAAAGTAGAAGTACTCAGATCTTGTACTTGAGTAAAAGTAGAAGTACTCAGATCTTGTACTTGAGTAAAAGTAGAAGTACTCAGATCTTGTACTTGAGTAAAAGTAGAAGTACTCAGATCTTGTACTTGAGTAAAAGTAGAAGTACTCAGATCTTGTACTTGAGTAGAAAGTAGAAGTACTCAGATCTTGTACTTGAGTAAAAGTAGAAGTACTCAGATCTTGTTCTTGAGTAGAAGTAGAAGTACTCAGGTCTTGTACTTAGTAAAAGTAGAAGTACTCAGATCTTGTACTTGAGTAGAAGTAGAAGTACTCAGATCTTGTACTTGAGTAAAAGTCGAAGTACTCAGATCTTGTACTTGAGTAGAAGTAGAAGTACTCAGATCTTGTACTTGAGTAAAAGTAGAAGTACTCAGATCTTGTTCTTGAGTAAAAGTAGAAGTACTCAGATCTTGTACTTGAGTAAAAGCAGAAGTACTCAGATCTTGTTCTTGAGTAAAAGTAGAAGTACTCAGATCTTGTACTTGAGTTAAAGTAGAAGTACTCAGATCTTGTACTTGAGTTAAAGTAGAAGTACTCAGATCTTGTACTTTAGTAAAGTAGAAGTACTCAGATCTTGTTCTTGAGTAAAAGTAGAAGTACTCAGATCATGTACTTGAGTAAAAGTAGAAGTACTCAGATCTTGTACTTGAGTAAAAGTAGAAGTACTCAGATCTTGTACTTTAGTAAAGTAGAAGTACTCAGATCTTGTACTTGAGTAAAAGTAGAAGTACTCAGATCTTGTACTTGAGTAAAAGCAGAAGTACTCAGATCTTGTACTTGAGTAAAAGTAGAAGTACTCAGATCTTGTACTTGAGTAAAAGTAGAAGTACTCAGATCTTGTACTTGAGTAAAAGTAGAAGTACTCAGATCTTGTACTTGAGTAAAAGTAGAAGTACTCAGATCTTGTACTTGAGTAAAAGTAGAAGTACTCAGATCTTGTACTTGAGTAAAAGTAGAAGTACTCAGATCTTGTACTTGAGTAAAGTAGAAGTACACAGATCTTGTACTTGAGTAAAAGTAGAAGTACTCAGATCTTGTACTTGAGTAAAAGTAGAAGTACTCAGATCTTGTACTTAGTAAAGTAGAAGTACTCAGATCTTGTTCTTGAGTAAAGTAGAAGTACTCAGATCTTGTACTTGAGTAAAAGTAGAAGTACCAGAGTGTAGGAATACTCTGTTCCAGTAAAAGTATTCAAAATGTCCCTCAAGTGAAAGTAGAAAGTATTCTCATCTAAATATAGTGAAAGACAGTGAAAGTAGTCGTTGTGCGGATCGGTCCATTTCAGAATAATATACATGATATGTTTTGATTATAATTAATGATGCGTTAAAATGTTATCAAGTACTTTTGAAATCCTGATATCTTATGAAACGAGAAGTTCCCTCGACACCAAGTCTCAATCGCTCGTTGGGAACTTCCAATAAAGAAAGTCCGAAGTATAAAAAATAAGAAATAAAAAATGCCCTTAACTATTAAAAAAGTTTAAATGTAATTGTCTGTAATCGGTTCTGCTCGTAATATGGGGTGGTTTAATATTTAAGAAGTGTCATGTTTTATAAGCAATACATGTGTTAAGCTAAAAGCACGAGACGTCTCTACCAACAAAATTAATTAATTAATTTGCGACGAAACGACAGATTACTAAGAATTATTTAGTGCAAAACACACATTTGACACTTGTTGTATTCGGTAAATGTATTTTTAAATGATTAATTGATAAATAATACGTCACAGAATGGATCTGATGTGTGGAGAAACAGGGCTCGAACATGCTGAAGAAGAAGATAAGAAAATGGGAAAAGGATCAATATATTGTTTAAAATAAAGCAAAAGCAAACGGGGAAGTGTTGAATCGATACAGCGTGCTCAAAGTTAAGTCTTTCTTTACCTTGATTCTCTCCACGCTCGCCTCCAGCTTCAGCTGCTCGACGAGGCGTCTCATGTTGGAAACGTTGCAATTCGAGGTCATGTTGCTGGAGATGTTTTAGGGAGAGTTGTTCTTCGTAAAAAATGAAAGGAAAAAGGAAAAGTGCGTCCCGTTCAGTGTTTCGACGCCGGAGCAGAGTGCAGGAAGCAGGAAGAGAGGAAGTGTCTCTCTCCAAACAACCTCCAACGAGGAAACGAGGAGACAAGGAAGCACACTGACCTCTAAATACCTACCTTTACTTCTGGGGAATGATACAGGATTCTGACGTTACAGCATTTCTGCCTCTACTTTAAAGAGTCCTGCTGATGTTCAGGTGTCTCTACTTTAAAGAGTCCTCTCCTGCTGATGTTCAGGTGTATATCAGTATGTAGTGTCTCTACTTTAAAGAGTCCTCTCCTGCTGATGTTCAGGTGTATATCAGTATGTAGTGTCTCTACTTTAAAGAGTCCTCTCCTGCTGATGTTCAGGTGTATATCAGTATGTAGTGTCTCTACTTTAAAGAGTCCTCTCCTGCTGATGTTCAGGTGTATATCAGTATGTAGTGTCTCTACTTTAAAGAGTCCTCTGCTGATGTTCAGTGTATATCAGTATGTAGTGTCTCTACTTTAAAGAGTCCTCTCCTGCTGATGTTCAGGTGTATATCAGTATGTAGTGTCTCTACTTTAAAGAGTCCTCTCCTGCTGATGTTCAGGTGTATATCAGTATGTAGTGTCTCTACTTTAAAGAGTCCTCTCCTGCTGATGTTCAGGTGTATATCAGTATGTAGTGTCTCTACTTTAAAGAGTCCTCTCCTGCTGATGTTCAGGTGTATATCAGTATGTAGTGTCTCTACTTTAAAGAGTCCTCTCCTGCTGATGTTCAGGTGTATATCAGTATGTAGTGTCTCTACTTTAAAGAGTCCTCTCCTGCTGATGTTCAGGTGTATATCAGTATGTAGTGTCTCTACTTTAAAGAGTCCTCTCCTGCTGATGTTCAGGTGTATATCAGTATGTAGTGTCTCTACTTTAAAGAGTCCTCTCCTGCTGATGTTCAGGTGTATATCAGTGTGTAGTGTCTCTACTTTAAAGAGTCCTCTCCTGCTGATGTTCAGGTGTATATCAGTATGTAGTGTCTCTACTTTAAAGAGTCCTCTCCTGCTGATGTTCAGGTGTATATCAGTGTGTAGTGTCTCTACTTTAAAGAGTCCTCTCCTGCTGATGTTCAGGTGTATATCAGTATGTAGTGTCTCTACTTTAAAGAGTCCTCTCCTGCTGATGTTCAGGTGTATATCAGTATGTAGTGTCTCTACTTTAAAGAGTCCTCTCCTGCTGAGGACAACATTACATTAGAGAAATTAAGACACAAGAAATAAACAGTCCAAAATATTTCTGAAATAGAAATAAAATAGCATTAAAAAGTAAAAAAATATATAAATACTCATTAAACACAGATTTAACGAGATATTACCCCGTTTTTATATAAAAACATTCTACATTTTATTTCCCAAACATATGTTCTTGGTATAAGTATTTACTTGTATATATACAGTCTATAGTAATTACCTGTATATATACAGTCTATAGTAATTACCTGTATATATACAGTCGATAGTAATTACCTGTATATATACAGTCTATAGTAATTACCTGTATATATACAGTCTATAGTAATTACCTGTATATATACAGTCGATAGTAATTACCTGTATATATACAGTCGATAGTAATTACCTGTATATATACAGTCGATAGTAATTACCTGTATATATACAGTCGATAGTAATTACCTGTATATATACAGTCGATAGTAATCACCTGTATATATACAGTCTATAGTAATTACCTGTATATATACAGTCGATAGTAATCACCTGTCAAAGTAGAATATCTATCGTTCTTAACCTCATTTACCTGCAGTGTCCTCTTTAAGAAAACGCTCGTTTGCTCTGCGCATGCGCCAAGCTTGCTGCCGGAAGTTGCAGTCGCGCAGTACTATCATTAGAACAGCTGACCCGTGAACACATGGATGATAAAGTAGACCCCGGATCAGCTGTAAGGAGCTTACCTGCAGACAGGTAAACACCGCAGGAAGGTAAGAGACGCACACACACACACCTCCGCTGAAATACGAGCTAAACACACTGAAATGTCTCGTGACTGCTGTGAACCTCTTATTTTGTCATAATGGCATTTTATTTCCTCCGTTTTTGGGTGTTTTTGATGAGTTAAAGTTTAATTTTTCTTACGATCACATTTGATTTATGTCATTATCTCAACACGAAAAACATGTAGCAGGATAAATATGATTTAAACTTTTTAATTTCTATGTGCAGTCCTTGATAACGGGTCAGTTAATTATATTTTATCCAAGTTATTTACATTTCAAGTTATTCATCTCAAAATAATAGGCATTTGTTTTTCAGAGATGCATTTAAAAAAATCTCAGGAAAACAATATAAACATTTGTCAATTTTTTTCAAATATAATTTCATTATACTCAGTTTATTTTGTATATTTAAATTTGGTGTAAATACTTGCTTTTATTCTTTTTTAATGACAAATATTATATTTCAACTTATTTCCTATTGTAATAATACACTTTATTTATAAAAGCGGCTTTCAAAGGTACACAAAACGAAATGGCACAAACCAACACAATATAATCAGATACAGATATTGTAGTATTGTATCACCAGGTCGGTTAACGATACGATACGTCCACACGGCAGCGTCGCGTGTTTCAACCGTGGAGGAGAGAGCTATGAGAGCTGCTCGTTGGCGCATGAGGACAAAACGTCACAGATTACCCAGCATGCCTAGCTGTCAGAGCAGAAGAACCCGTATGTGCGCTCATAGAGCATGCGCAGTTGAGTTGCCCCGCCCCTTAAGCCCCGCCCCCCGAGCTCCCACTCTCAGATGCGCGTTCATAATGCCGAGGAAAATAACTCTCAGAATAATAATAATAATACATTTACATACAAGGCAATACAGCAGCATAAAAGCGTAAAGAATAACGTTATTAGCACATTTTTACAACTTGAGGACCGAATGTTTTTAATAAGGGTTATACAAACGTTCATACTGGGCAGTTTATTTGGTTAAAAAAAAATTATCCAACGATTTACAGCCGTCTCTTTCCCGATGTTAGTCAATGGGAAAAAGTCTTTCCGGGCCCAGCGACTGATACGGAAGTGCAGTACCGCCATTTGGCCACAACGAATATTTTCCTCAGAGTCCGGCGCACTTCCTGGGGGCTCGGCTTCAACGGAGGCGCTTCCCATTCACTTTGAATGGGGCGACGTCTCGCTTTGCCGAACTGCATTGTGGTTCCCTCGCGTCGCTTTGCCTCCGTCGCTCGCTTCGGAAGTTGAGAAAAGTTCAACTTTTCAAGCCCTACCTACCTACCTACCTACCTACCTACCTACCTACCTACCTACCTACCTACCTACCTACCTACCTACCTACCTACTACCTACCTACCTACCTACCTACCTACCTACACATATCTACCTACCCACCTACCCATCTACCTACATATCTACCTATCTACCTACCTACCTACCTACCTACCTACTTTCCATCCTACCTACTTACCTACCTACCTTCCTACCTACCTACCTACCCACCTACTTCTACCTACCTACCTACCTACTACCTACCTACCTACTCCATCCTACCTACCTACCTACCTACCTACCTACCTACCTACCTACCTACCTACCTACCTACCTACCTACTTTCCATCCTACCTACCTACCTTCCTACCTACCTACCTACCTACCTACCTACCTACCTACCTACCTACCTACCTACCTACCTACCTACCTACCTACCTACCTACCTACCTACCTACCTACCTACCCATCGACCTACCTACCTACCTACCTACCTACCTACCTACCTACCTACCTACCTACTTTCCATCCTACCTTCCTCCTCCTACTACCTACCTACCTACCTACCTACCTACCTACTTTCCATCCTACCTACTTTCCTTCCTACCTACCTACCTACCTACCTACCTACCTACCTACCTACCTACCTACCTACCTACCTACCTACCTACCTACCTACCTACCTACCTACCTACCTACCTACCTACCTACCTACCTACCTACTTTCCATCCTACCTACCTTCCTTCCTACCTACCTACCTACCTACCTACCTACCTACCTACCTACCTACCTACCTACCTACCTACCTACCTACCTACCTACCTACCTTCCTTCCTTCCTACCTACCTACCTACCTACCTACCTACCTACCTACTTTCCATCCTACCTACTTTCCTTCCTTCCTTCCTAACTTCCTCCTACCTACCTACCTACCTGCCGCGTCGCTTTGCCTCCGTCGCTCGCTTCGAAAGTTGAGAAAAGTTCAACTTTTCAAGCGTCGACGGAAGCGCCAGCCAATCAAATCACATGCCAGCACAAGCTCTAACCAATCAAACCGCGTGCTTGTGTGTCCGGGGGGCGGGAGATTCATGTGATTGGTTGTTGGTCGCAGACACGCCCACCGCCAGGCTTCAAGGCGACGCTGCCGTGTGGACGTACCGTAACACGTACGAGGATTTTGACTTGATGTCGTGGTGCATACATACGAGTAAAACAAAGCTATTTTAAGAACACTATAATAACATCGGTGGCTCTTCCCTGCTGGAGCTGTGTTTCTGCAGACATGGTGGAGGTGTTTTCCGGGAGGACCGTCCTGAATAAAGAGGGGGAAACAGTGGATCCCGAGGAGGCTCTGAGGAACAAAGTGGTGGGGATCTACTTTTCTGCCGGGTGGTGTCCGCCGTGTAGGGATTTCACGCCCATCCTGTGTGACTTCTACACGGAGCTGGTGGAGGAGAGGGAGCCTGCTGCTCAATTTGAGATTGTTTTCATCTCCTCTGATAAATCTGCGGACGATATGGTGGAGTATTACCACGACATGCACGGGGACTGGCTGGCTCTGCCCTGGACGGACGACTACAAGAAGTGAGAGATGTTCAATGATTTCTGAGATTATAAATATTTATTTTCTCTCCACGTTTTTTTTTAGATATCAATCAACCTACCTACCTACCTACCTACCTACCTACCTACCTACCTACCTACCTACCTACCTACCTACCTACCTACCTACCTACCTACCTACCTACCTACCTACCTACCTACCTACCTACCTACCTACCTACCTACCTACCTACCTACCTACCTACCCCCTACCTACCTACCTACCTACCTACCTACCTACCTACCTACCTACCTACCTACCTACCTACCTACCTACCTACCTACCTACCTACTACCTACCTACCTACCTACCTACCTACCTACCTACCTACCTACCTTCCTACCTACCTACCTACCTACCTACCTACCTACCTACCCACCTACCTACCTACCTACCTACCTACCTACCTACCTACCTACCTACCTACCCACCTACCTACCTACCTTCCTACCTACCTTCCTACCTACCTACCTACCTACCTACCTACCCACCTACCTACCTACCTACCTACCTACCTACCTTCCTACCTACCTACCTACCTACCTACCCACCTACCTACCTACCTACCTACCTACCTACCTACCTACCCACCCACCTACCTACCTACCTACCTACCTACCTACCTACCTACCTACCTACCTACCTACCTACCTACCTACCTACCTACCTACCTACCTACCCTACCTACCTACCTACCTACCTATCTACCTACCTACTTTCCTACTTTCCTTCTTCCTTCCTACCTACCTTCCTATCTACCTACCTACCTACCTACCTACCTATCTACCTATCTACCTACCTACTTTCCATCCTACCTACTTTCCTACCTTCCTTCCTTCCTACCTACCTACCTACCTACCTACCTACTTTCCTTCCTACCTACCTACCTTCCTTCCTTCCTTCCTTCCTACCTACCTACCTACCTACCTACCTACCTACCTACCTACCTACCTATCTACCTACCTACTTTCCATCCTACCTCCTTCCTACCTACCTACCTACCTACCTACTTTCCTTCCTTCCTTCCTTCCTACCTACCTACCTACCTACCTACCTACTTTCCTTCCTTCCTTCCTTCCTACCTACCTACCTACCTACCTACCTACCTACCTACCTACTTTCCATCCTACCTTCCTTCCTTCCTACCTACCTACCTACCTACCTACCTACCTACTTTCCTTCCTTCCTTCCTTCTCCTCCCTACCTCCCTACCCCTACCTACCTACCTACCTACCTATACCTACCTAGTTTTCAGGTGTTCTTACTCTGCGTCTCTTTGCTCCGCAGTGAGTTGAAGCAGCGCTACACGATCACGGCGGTTCCTAAGCTGGTGATCGTGAAGGAGAACGGAGACGTGATCACGGAAAAAGGACGGAAACAGATCCGAGACAAAGGGCTGTCGTGCTTCAGATCCTGGCTCGACGCCGCAGAGATCTTCCAGAACTTTAAGGCGTAGAAAACATCAAAACCAAAGTAAATATAGTTCCACTTTATCCGGTGGCGTGACGAGGCCGCAGAGGGCTCAGGGATCTCACAGCAAACTATACTTCTGGGACGAAAAATGCAGATTTTTAAAATTAAATTCTGCTCAATTTTTTCATTTTTGAGGAAATTAAAAAGACAGTTTTCAGACTTAAACAATTAAATCTATTTATTTCTTAATTTATTTCCCAGATGTAGAGGAATTTACAAACATATTGTGCGAAATCAAACCATTAAATGAAATAGTAATAATTATTTTCTATATATATTTCCAATTTCCAAATCAAACCGTTAAATTATTATTTTTATTAAAATCTAAATCTGGATAAACTGGATTTTTCTAAATACTTTTTAAGCATTGTACAATTATTAAAAGTATACAATCAAACAAGGAACAATCTAACTTTGGATGAAATAAACCAAAATCATGCTTTAATGAGGAAGTCTATTTACGCGTTAGTGACAGATATTAATCCGCCCGACGGCACAGACGGGAATTCGGATAAAAAGTTAACCGGTCATTTTTTTAAAGGTCCCCTATCGTACTGTTCTTCATCAACATCCCACAGCCTGTCTCTGATTGGCTGAAACACCAAACAGATCATTGCAGCATTACCCATAATCCCCTCTGTTTCAGCCCTGTTCAGAGGGGACACATGGTGATGTAGAAGAGACATGAAGAAGAGGGGACACATGTTGATGTAGAAGAGACGTGAAGAAGAGGGGACACATGTTGATGTAGAAGAGACATGGAGAAGAGGGGACACATGTTGATGTAGAAGAGACATGGAGAAGAGGGGACACATGTTGATGTAGAGGAGACATGAAGAAGAGGGGACACATGTTGATGTAGAAGAGACATGGAGAAGAGGGGACACATGTTGATGTAGAAGAGACATGAAGAAGAGGGGACACATGTTGATGTAGAAGAGACATGGAGAAGAGGGGACACATGTTGATGTAGAAGAGACATGAAGAAGAGGGGACACATGTTGATGTAGAAGAGACATGAAGAAGAGGGGACACGTGTTGATGTAGAAGAGACATGGAGAAGAGGGGACACATGTTGATGTAGGAGAGACATGAAGAAGAGGGGACACGTGTTGATGGAGAAGAGGAGACACATGTTGATGTAGAAGAGACATGGAGAAGAGGGGACACATGTTGATGTAGAAGAGACATGAAGAAGAGGGGACACATGTTGATGTAGAAGAGACATGGAGAAGAGGGGACACATGTTGATGTAGAAGAGACATGAGAAGAGGGGACACATGTTGATGTAGAAGAGACATGAAGAAGAGGGGACACATGTTGATGTAGAAGAGACATGGAGAAGAGGGGACACATGTTGATGTAGAAGAGACGTGAAGAAGAGGGGACACATGCTGATGTAGAAGAG